>VZQC01012723.1:268299-346884 GCA_009823505.1 Rhizomys pruinosus | reverse complement strand
ACACACATATAAACAAAAAGAAAAAGCTGATGGGCAACCAGCACAACGAACTTCCGCGCAGTGTCCTTCTCCTAGTAGCCACGCCTACATACGGCCGCTGTGGTGGTGCACACCTTGATACCCTAGCACGTTGGGATGCAGATCGGCCGCAGATGGACCTTTGTAGAAGTCAAGGCCCAGCACTGCTCAGCTGATGGGCTTTAGGGCAGGACCCTGTCAGTGAAAAGACAAAAAAAAAAAGAGCAAAGGAATATCTTGTCATATAGTATCATATTATAAGAACCGTTAATTATAATGTAATATATATAATATGAAATGCAAAGCTCGTATCCATTAAGAACTGACACCTGGGTTTGGACAACAGGCTCTGGCTTGCTTCAGCTTGGGCTTCTGATATACAACAGACAAAGAAGAGACATTCAGAGTGGGAAGAAAGGTTGACATAAAACAGTAGACGTACTAATACAATGAACATAATAGAATCAGCAAGAGAAGAATGACGGAAGTCGCCAACGCTGGGGGGCATCTTACAAAGCTTTATGTTGTTAGCAATGTAATCGTGTCGGACACTCAATGTGATCATTCTGTGCAACAAAACAATTCCTGTCACCCCCCAGCTGGATGGTGGGGCTGTACAGGTGTTTGGGCACAAACAGCCTGCAGAAGGTTTTGCATGAAGGATGCATGTACTCATAGCGTCGAAACACTCATGGATTATCACTTATAGCTAAAAATGAAAAAAAAAAACTGAGAGAAAGATGCAGGACAGTTATGGCAGAATGCATGATCTGGGATGGGGTGGGGGTGGGGGGGAAGGGAAAGGGAAATAAGCCTGAACTGAATTGGAAAAAATGTATGAAATGCACAAAGCACCAATAAAAACTAATTTAATTAAAAAAAAACTTTATTTATTTATTTATTTATTTGTCTTTATTTGTGTGGGTATTTTGCCTGCATGTATGGAACTATACTATAAGCATGTAATGCCCATGGAGATCAGAAGAGTGTGTCAGGTGCCCTGGAATTCGAGTTACTGATTGTTTTTAGTTGCCATGTACATGAACTGGTCCTCTGCAAGAACAGCCAGTGCTCTTAACTGCTGAGCCATCTCTCCAGGCCCCAAGCTGGCACATCTTCATTAGTATTTATACACCTACTCTTGGTGACTTACTCGGACTGTAGCCTTCAGTCTGAGGTATTTTGTATCCTCATTCTCATTTCTCTCTGCCTCTCCCTCTCTCATACAACACAAATATATACAGCTTAACTGAGATATGAATCAGGCAATGACAGAAGAAAGTTCCACAAAAATGTGCATCTAGACTGAACTTCCTACAAGGCTGACCAACTAATTATCCCTTCAATGACTGTGGAGAGTTTGGAATGTTGCAGATTCCTAGCCTCTGTACAATTTATCTTGGACCCCATTTAGCTTCTAAATAGCCACTCCCGGCCCACCTCTGTTTCTGATCTAACAATCCTGTGACTAACAGATAAAAACAGTTTGTAATGTATTAACTTAGCAGACCATCAGATGTCACCAATCAAAAAGCTAAGAATGTCTTCAGGTAACATCTGAGACCTAGAGTAGAAACCATCCGGCTTTGATAGGACCTGCCTACTGAAAGTATCCACCAAAGTATTTGAAAAGTATCTTGATTTATGACTTTTCTTTGATATGTTACCAAAAAAACATAATGCAACTGTTAGAACGCTGGAACATGGAACCTGAATCTATGCTCCTGGGCCATGATCACTCATATTGGCTCCAGAATAAACTATCTTTACTTGTTTCTGTTTTTAGTTATTATAAGTAATGGTGTCATAAATATTTGCATACAAATTTGTTGTAGAATTTTTTTTAATTTTATTTATTTCTGTATGTGTATGAATGCACTGTCTGCATGCAAGTCTGTGCACCCGTGTCGTGCAATGCCGCGGAGGTCAGAAGAGGGTCTCGGATTCCCCTGGAACTGGAGTTCTCAAGGAATTGGAGTTTCAGACGGTTCTCAGCCGCCATGTGGGTGCTGGGGATCGAACCCGGGTCCTCTGTAAGAGCGGTCGGCGCTCTTAACCGCTAGGCCATCTCTCCAGCCCCTGTTGTAGAATTTTAAACACCTCTCTCTCTCTCTCTTCTCACACACACATACACACACATACACACACATACACACACACACACACACACACACACACACAACCTTTTCTTGCTTATCTTACTGGGAAGAGCAAGCATTACTGATTCTACCCTCAAACAAGAGGTGAGATTCCTAAGTTCTTGCGATGTTTATTCACTGTTACACGGCACTGAAAACTTGTCGCATATCAGATGCTATTCCAGGCACTGGGTAATGCTGGGAGCATGCTGGGTCCTGTCTCTCTCTCCTGGGTCTAGATGGAACCTGAGGGCAGCTTAACTACTTTCCTTTACAGCAGGTATGATTGTAGGCAACTTTGGGAGACAATATGACATGGATGAGATGTTCCCAACCCACGTCTTTTATATTTCTATATATTTATAACAATAGAAATAAGTTATGAATGGAAATGAAGAGAGCCAGGAAAGAATGGGGCCTGGAGGCTTTCTGACTGTGCTAAAAGTACAAATAAAGTGGTTAAGAGAGCTGACTGCTCTTGCAGAGGACCCGGGTTTGATCCCCAGCACCCACATGGCGCCTGAGAACCATCTTTAATTCCAGTTCCAGGGGAATCCGACACCCTCTTCTGACCTCAGCAGCATTGCAGGACATGGGTGCACAAACCTACACGCAGACAGTACATTCATACACATAAAAAAATAAATAAAATTAAAAAAAAGTACAAGTAAAGGCAGAGCTTCTCTGAGATAGAGTTTAGCTCAAGCAGTTTTGAGTTCCTGGATCATAAAACTAGAATAAGGAATCTTCAAATAAAAGAACATTTAATTGGTTAATACATACCAATCACTGGGAAATAATGATTAAGAGAAGAAAAATTTGGCAATGATTTATAACTATCCATTAAATAGCTGTGTGGTGTCAGACAAGCAATTAACCTCTCTGTGCCCCATTCATCATCAGATGTTGAGTGGGAATTAAATATCACAAATAGCTCATTTCCAAAGGTATGCATAAAGTGTTTAAAAATTAAAGTCTGAAGACTTTTCTAATACTATTACAAACATAGCCAAGTCTTGTGCAGATTAAACTACATATGGTGGAGGAGATATATCATAGCTACATAGAGTCTGGGTTAAAGAGTGAAGTGAATAATTTCTTTTATTTTTTCTTCTTTTTTATTTCTTTTTTTATTGATGTTTTGTGTATTTCATACATCATTTTTCAATTCACTTCAGGCATATTCCCCTTTCTCTTCCCCCCACCCCACCCCACCCCACCCCAGATCATGCATTCTGCCATAACTGTCCTGCATCTTTCTCTCAGTCTTTTTTTTTTTTATGCTTAGGAATTCACATTTTCCTCCATTAATTTTATATTACTGTAAAATATGGATACATACTCTTCACCCATATACAGTAATTACAGAGTCTGAAAATAATTGGTGGGTGGATTCTAGAGCCCATTGAGAGATTCACATTATAACAACATGGTTGCATTCAGATAAACAGAAATATAACAATAATGTCATTCAGCTTGCCTTTCATCTGGGGGATTTGGTGTTAGCATCCACAAATGAAGGAAACCGTTCTCCATTTGTCTTTCTGGGACTATGTTACTTCACTCAGCATAATGGCTTCTAGCTCCATCCATTTACCTGCAAAGTTCATAATGCCATCTTTCTTTACCTCTGAATAGTACTCCATTGTGTACATGTACCACATTTTTGTTGTCCACTCGTCTGTTGAGGGGCATTTATATGGGTTGGTTCCAACTCTTCCCTATTGTGAAGAAAGGTGCAATAAACATGGATGTGCATGTATCTTTGCAGTAGGATGAGTCTTTGGGGTATATACCCAGGAGTGGTATGACTGGGTCAGGTGGTAGGCTCATTTTGAGTCTTTTAAGGGTTCTCCACACTGCTTTCCATAGTGATTGTACAAATTTACATTCCCACCAGCAGTGGAATTCCCTCTCCAGCATCTGTCGTCTTTTGTTTTCTTGATTTTAGCTAGTTATATTGGAATTAGATGATATCTGAGAGTGGTTTTAATTTGCATTTCCTTAATTATTAATGATGTTGAACACTTTTTAAGATGTTCCGCAGCCATCTTTAATTCCTCACTGGTGAAGACTCTGTTCAGCTCTTTACTCCATCTTTTGAGTAGGTCATTTGTATTGTTACTTCTTTGTTTCTTGAGTAGTTTATATATTCTTGATGTTAATGCTCTGTCAGATGTATCACTGGTAAAGATTTCCTCCCACTCTGTGGGTTTTCTCTTCACCTCCTTGATTGTTTCCTTCGCTGTACAGAAGCTTTTGAGTTTGATGAGGTCCCATTTGTCGACTGTTGACCTTACTTCCTGTGCAGCTGCTGTCTGATTTAGAAAGTCTTTTCCTACTCACGTCTTATAGGTTGTTGCCAACTTTTTCTTCTATCACCTTCAGGGTTTCAGGCTTCATGTTGAGATCTTTGATCCACTTGGAGTTGATTTTTGTACAGGGTTTTTGTTTTTTTTTGCCAGCACCGTTTGCTGAAAATGCTATCCTTCTTCCACTGAGGGTTTTTTGCCCCCTTGTCAAATATGAGGTGGTTGAAATTGTATGAGCTCAAATTTGGATCTTTAATTTTGTTCCCTTGGTCAACAGGTCTGTTTTTGTGCCAGTACCAGGCTGTCTTTATGACTATGGCTCTGTAATATAATTTGAAGTCTGGTAGGGCAATCCCCCCCTGTATTGCATTTTTCACTCAGGGTTGCTTTAACTATTTGGTGTCTTTTCTTTTTCCATATGAATTTAATGATTTTTTTCCAAGTCTGTGAAGAAGCTCACAGGGATTTTGATTGTGATTGTGTTGAATCTGTATATCAATTTGGGTAAAATGGACATTTTTACTATATTAATTTTCCCAATCCATGAGCATTGGAGGTCTTTCCATCTTTTGATGTCATTTTCAATCTCCTTCTTCAGGGGTTTAAAATTTTTGTTGTAGAGGTCTTTAGTATCTTTGGTTAGGTTTGTTCCCAGGTATCTTATTATTTTTGAGGCTATTGTGAGTGGGAAGGTCTTCTTATATTCCTTCTCCACTTGTTTATTGTTGGTGTAAAGAAAGGCTACTACTTTTTCTAGGTTAATTTTGTAGCCCACACTTTACTAAAACTCTTAATTGTTTCTGAAAGTTTTCTGGTGGAGTTTTAGCATCCCTTAGGTAAACTATCATATCATCTGCAAAAAGAGATAGCTTAGCTTCCTCTTTTCCAATTAGTACTCCTTTAATTTCCTTCTCTTATTGCACTAGCAAGTGTTTGAAGAACTATGTTGAAGAGGAGTGGTGATAAGGGGCAACCTTGCAGGGTTCCCACCTTTAAGGGAAATGGTTCCAGTTTTTCTCCATTTAGGATGATGTTGGCAGTGGGTTTGCTATATATGGCTTTGATCATGTGGAGCAATGTTCCTTAAGAAAGAAAATGAAGTGGAAAGATTTTGAACTGGCTGTAAACTTGGTTCAATGATTCCCACCCACTCATGCCTCAGCCTGGAGAAGAACATTCCCAAACCCCAAGTTCAAGTCTACACTTATCTTTCCACAACTCCACCCTCATGATTCATGAAAAGGGCACACCTTTTTTCTAACCTCAGAACCTCCCAAATAGTTCCATTGTGCTCTGAAGACCATGATTTTTCACAATACTGGGCAACTACATAGCTATGTGGTAGCGTGCATTTCTTCACCCATCAGATGTTTCTATGTACCCCTGAGTATGTAGCCATTTCTAGATTTCATAAGATAAGTCATCCCATGAGGGGTGACATCATGTTTTCTTCCTTGATGGATGCCATGATTTTATAATGCTGACAGTGTTCTTTGTGGAAAGGTGGCCACTCTTCACTTTGATCTGCATTTATTGCCTCTAGGTTATGGAAGCCATAAGGAAGCAAGTGGGAACATGGCACTCCAACAGCACAGCAACCATATTTAAGTTGTTTTGTTTTGGCCTTCTGTTTTGTTGTGGTTCTCAGTACTGAACCCAGGGCTGATTCTTGGTAGGTAAGCTGTCTACCACAGAGCTGGATCCCCAGGGCATGGAAGCTCTTTAAGCTGGACTTATGCCAGCGTCTGGAGCTTTGTGTCTCCCTCACTACCTACACTCTTGCAGTAAGAAAGAACAACAGGAGCTGCCGGATGCTCTCTTCTCTACATGATTAGTGTGGCCAGACAGGTACAGAGCATGAAATGAAAAGAGATAATAATTTATTTATCTGACTTTTCTGTCCACTTGTAGAACTGTCTTGTGTTTTTAATAGTCATTGTCATGAAAGAGCAACAAGTATTCTCTTGAAGGATCCATGGTAGACTCCGTAAGACACTAAATACAAAATGAAAATGGCGAACAAGTTGAAATTAAGTAACTGAAAATCTATATCCCCATGGGACCCTGTGAGTAGAACATCCTCCATCTCAATTCTCCAGGAGGCTATTGCTGAAGCCAGCTCATGGCCATTCATGAAGGAAGACCTCACCCTGTGTTGGTCAGTCTTCTGTTGACTTAGGTAAATTATCACCACGTATGGTCCAAACATCTAAGTTTGAAAATCTACTGAAACATCCATAGTGACTTTCTGCTGGGATGCAATTTCTAGAAGTGAAGTCATAGCATGAGACCATGTTTGCAAGGACCAGTTAGCAGTTAAGCACTCTCTTTTCATTTCTTTATATTTCCTTATGTGTCAATGTTGGGTTTCCAAATTACTATATACACACACACACACACACTCACACACACATATATGTATATAACTGAGTATGTATACATATATGTAGCCATTATATGCATATATATTTAAAAATTTTTATTTATTTATTTTTATTTGATTTTTTAACAATAGGTAATAAGTAATGAATACAGCATCCTTCACGTAAAACACATATATTCTAAGATTATGTATTAGTTATTGTCTTCTTGCTGCAATAGAATACCTGAGAAAGCAAGCTAAGGGAGGCAGATTTTATTTTGGCTTATGGTTATAGAGGAACCAGTCTACCATGGAAAGGAGGCTAGTGACAGGATCCAGAGGCCCCTGCTGGACTAAATTCATCCAGTTAGGAAGTTTAGTTTGGAACCCTTGTCTGTGGAATGTCCTCTATATTTAGGGTGGATCTTCCCATTGCAATTAATTTAAACTAGATAATTCCTTATCGATAATCCCAGAGATTTGTTTCCATGGTGATTCTAAGTTCTGTCTAGTTGACAGGAGAAACCATCATAGACAATAAAACTGGGTCATTAATCCATATGAAGTCCTACTTTTCTTTGAGTAAAAATGAAGTCTATCAGCCATGTGTGCCTACCTCCCAGCTGCTCTGAGTATACATTTCTACAAGTCTCCAGCGTCTCATTCACTGCAGTTCTGTTTTCACAGGCAGGGCCACCTCACAGATCTTCATATGCACACATATCTGTACCTAGCATACATTACACCCGGTTGACTGATAGATGTGCAAGTCCCACTTCTTTCTTTAATCTGGACAATTTTTTGGTGTTGTTTTTGGAATCAGAAACCAGATCTTCGTTCTACTTCTTAGCCCTCTGCTGTTTCCCTTGTAAGTGAAACACTCCCTCAACAAATTATTGGCATATGCACCAAAGAACTACTGGGTGTGGTGTGTGCTAGCATCCTGTCAGCATCCAGGAGCCTCAGGCAAGACAAGCCAGACCAGTTTGAGAACAACCTGGGCTACATACTGAGACTCTGTTTCAAAGTAGGGAAAAAAGAAAAAGAAAAAAATTACCCTGTTCTTTGTTAGGTTCAGCTTCTAGAATGTTCCAACTAAGAATATATATGAAAACGAAATGTTTGTTTCTGTCTTAATCCATTCTTTAATGCTAGGACAAAATACCCAGCACTGGGTAATTTATAATGAAGAGAAAATATACTTTGGAGTATCATGACTTTGGAGGCTGAGAAATCTGAGAGTGGAGCTGGCATCTAGCCAGGGCCCTCACTTCATCATTCCTTGCCAGAAAGAAGAAGGGCAAGAGCAGGAGAGCAAGAGAGGTCAGGTTACTTCCTGTAGAATCAACCCATTCTTACAGTTAACCACCTAATTCCATCCTAACAGGTCCACCTTTAAATACTGTTACAATGGCATTAAATTCAAATGGGAGCTTTGGATGGAACATTTAAACCATAGCAGTCCTAAATAAGGACAAATACTGAAAAAAAAATCAGCTGAAATAAGCCATTTTCAGAAGAGGGCATTTATTTCTAAATTATACGTATTTAAATGCATGCGAACATGCACAGATATTTGGAAATGTTGACATATCATGACAAATAATGTAAAAATGGTGTGTGGTTAAAGAAGTATGTGAAAACAGAGGTGAGCTGTAGATGTCAGCTGTCAAGAATGAATGTGTCTGTACATGAACTTGTATTTAATGGTGATGACCTCGTCAGCTACATCCTGCTTGACATTTACAGAAAGACGGGTGATAATAGGATTGATGAGTTCATTAGCATTAGGAACCACGCAAAAGCAGAATCTTTAACACATTTTATTAAGTGTGAGCTAAACATCTGTAGGTTTGGATAGGACAGAGATCATAAATGTTTAAAACTGGCTTTCCGAAGGAGGAAGGCAATTAAACCATCCTACTTTGCCCCACACAGTCAAAGGGTAGAAGGTACATCTCCCAGGTCAAGTTGTACTTATGTGGCTGCAGGGCTAGAGAAGATTATGTAAGTCCAGCTGAGGTTGAACACAGAGGGAAATGCCAAATGCTGAGTCAGACACTGCATGAGGACTTCTGTTCTGTTCTGATTTTTCAAAAAGAAAGACTAGACATTTGAGATTGAGGTTCATTCAGTTATTGATTCAACCAGTATTTAGAGAGCACTTCTTACATGCTGAGTCTGAGTTCTGTTGCTGCGGTTACAGACATGGAATAGCAGAACCGGGTGCCCAAACCAAGCTGGATGTATCATTTTGTCTCTGGTTTTATTTTCATGCTTGTTGAAAATTATTTCTGGGTTTATTTGGCTCTGTCTACATTTCTATGATTTTCCTCTGGTTTGTTTTTTCAATACATATTTTTATTGAATTTTTGTGCATTTCAAATAATGCATCTTGATCATATTTAGGCCTCTCCCTATCTGTGCTGGATAGCTTTAGTGTCAACTTGACACACCTGGGTTGAGGGAGCCTCAATTGGGGAATTGGCTCCATTGGATTGGCCTGTGGCCACATCTGTGGAGTATTGTCTTGATGGTCGAGCAGTGTGGGAGGGCCCAGCCCACAATGAGTGGTGCCACCCTGGGCAGGTTGTTGTGTACCATATAAGAAGGCAGGCTGGACATGAGCCAGGGGAGCAAGCCAGTGAACAGCATTCCTCCATGGCCTGTGCTTCAGTTCCTGCCTCCAGGTTCCTGCCCTGAGTTCCTGCCTTGGGCTCCCTAAGTGATGAACTGTGACCCAGGAGATGTAAGCTGAATAAACCCTTTCCTCCCCAAGTTGGTGTCGGTCATAGTGTTTTGTCACAGCAATGGAAGACAAACTAGAACACTATCTGAACCCCTCATAGCTCCCACACCAGATTTCATACATTCATTCTAGAATATATGTTTAGGCCTACCAAGTCAAGTTTGTAGTCCCAGATGTCCCTCAGTGTTAGTTCATCCACTGGGGCCAGAAGACCAACTTTCCCCTACCCAGATGTGATCAGCTGCCAACAGTTCTTCAGCTGACTCCGAGGAATCCATTCAATGCTAGGTTTGTCCTGATTGAATTTGCCTGGGCCTTGTGCATGCTGTCACCATGCTTTTGGAGACAGGATCTCATCACACAGCCCTGGGCTATCCTAGAACTTGACTTTGCCATGATCCTACTGCTTCTGCCTCTGAGTGCAAGGATTATGGGTGTGTGCCACTAAGCCTGACTTCATGGTTAAATAGGAATTTTGGATGTCTTAAAATGATGTTCTTTCCTGATTGCTTTCAACCTTCTCAGTTAATTCATATTCCAGAATTGTCACCAGGAAGAATGGTCTTACCTTCACTCTCTCCCAAAACAAACAGAAAAAAACAAAATAAAAATAAACTGATCCCACATCCCCCACAATTGGGGAAATCTATTGTGTGAATGAATAGCCTAACTTACATATTCAGTATCTTTTTTTTTTTTTTTTGAGACAGGGCCTGCCTCTGTAGCCCCAGCTAGCCTGGAACTGGCTTTGAACTCATAGAGATCCACCTGCCTCTGCCTCCCTAGTGCTAGGATTAAAGGCGTGTACCACCATGCCCAGCAAATATTCAGTATCTTAATTGTTTTCCCTAAAAAAATACAAATTCTACCAATGCCCCTGCCTTTGCTGAATGCCAGTATGAGGGTATAAAAGCCTTTATAATTCTCATGTACCAGCACTCAGACTTTTGTGCAATTAGACCATCATATGTCTTGAATTAGTGTTCACTCTCTTGATTTATTTCTTCTTATCATCCAATGTATTTCAGTAACCATAATGATTAATAAATGTGAATAACTTTTCATTTTATCTGACCTGTCACAACTTTGAGGATTTCATTTTAGTAAATTAAATAGATTATTAGTAATGTAGTTTTGCTAAGTATAACAGTTGGGATTCTGGGTGAATAGAAAGTAGGAATTCATTCTTTGTGAGAATACAGCTTGTTACATTTAGGTGAATATTTTGACTCTACTCTAAAATGAATTGATAGGAACAAATGTCCAAAGTTGTTAAAATAATTCTTTATGATGGGTCTTTTATCTTTCAGGATAGCATTTTTTCTCTGTTCATCATTGTAAGGTCTTTGTAACTTTCTTGTAAATAGAAGTATGTAAATGAAATGTTGGCACTGAAGACCAAGCATATTGAATTCCCAGAAGCCTTCCATTCATACAAAATCTCAGTCTGAGAAGATCTCTCATATTGTTGTGTTTTATTTAATGTGCTAACAAATTCTCTATGTAAATTATCTTCATCACTGAAATGTTACTAGTATGTTTATGCTTATTTTAATTTAATGCTCATAGGGTTCTTAATGTTTATAGCTTGCTGTATTTTTTAAAAAATTATGTTTCAAGTGGGCTCTTTATACAAGGATAAAAATCTAATTACAAGGAAAAGTTGTGCTTTGTCTAATATTACCCTAGAGTTCTCCATTTTCAATACTCTATCCAGAGAAAGTTAACTTAGGAAGAATTAATTATATTACTTAGCAATGTTTTGTCATTTCACTACACTGTTTGAAGTTTATATTCTGCAAATCATTCACACAATGAAGCAAAGGGCATAAATTATACACGTTAATAAATATTAAAATTCAAACAGTTATAATCTAAATCATAGCTCATTTGTTCTAAATCAATACTTCTATCTTATGGAGTTAATTTCTAGAAGCTTTAATAAGAAAAATAAGTTAGGAATATCTTGAAGAATTAATGCATGTTCTATAGAAATTCTATATTTTATAGATTCTACTCACTACTTCTTTTATACACACATTTCAGTGTTTTCTGATTTATTGGTATCTTATAACCAGCTAGATATTTTATGATTCTATGATTCTCCATACTGGCATTGGTCTGCAGATGTGCACATCAGAACATAAACACAGAGGTACTTGAAATTTATCAGACTTTTATCACTGCCATCAAAAATTGAATTGGAATAACATAGAGACTGCATGCTCATGATCTAGAAGAGCATGGGTGGTTTCTGTACTATTTTATAGGAACCTTCCACAAATTTAAGACAATGACCAATTATTAAAAGCTTAATAGGGTACTATGATACAAAAAAGGAAGCTAGGTAATATAAAAACATGAAAGTAAATTAAAATAGTCACTTGCAATATCATTAAGTCATTAAGACAGTGGATTGACTGCAAGTAAAAAAGATAACAAAAAAATAAGTTCATTATAACATTAAAAATTCTCTTGCTTGGATAAACCCACTAGTATAACAGTGGCATGCTTGTTATGATTGTAACCAACTGCTCTCTGATTAGATTAGGGACCCACTCTTTGGGTCTTTTCTATCATCTGATGTTCCTTTAATCATGTGTGGTGACAATCCACACGATATTCTTCCCTCCTAGAACAAGGCTGGCAGTCCCACAGGACTGCGAGCTTTAAGGCTGTCTCCTGCCTGCAGGAAGACAGTTCTCCAGGCTTAGCTCTGGCAAAGAAGGGGGAGGGGACCGGGAGAAGTTACCTGATGGAAAAGAAAGACATGGACTCAGAGAAAGTCTGGGAGATAAACTCTCTCCTTTATTCATGCCAGCAATGTGTTTATATACCAAAAGTTACTGTGCTCTGGGCATGGAAGTAGGAGGCAGGCAGAAGGGAGGGGTGATCCACCTTGGCTCTTACTGGGGGGCTGCAGAGCTCCTGTTTGTGCAACCGGTAAACTAGAGGTGCAACATTTTGCCCAATATCTCAAGGGAAGATGCCATCTGGTTCTGGAACTTTGCAGAGATAGGCGAGGCAAGAAAACACTGTAATATCCTGGACCTTCTGGAGTTATAGATAACTTACAGAGACAACTGAATGCCCACAGAGATATCAGATAACTCTTGGAGGTTCTTCAGGACAGGTTTTATAGGTCCTTGCCTCAAGCCAGGCCAAGTTTCATTCCTACACCACTCTGCAGGAGGGAATTCATGCATGGCACATTAAAAAAACAAACATGGCTGAGGAAGTCTTAAGACGTACAAGGGAACTCACTACAGCTATTCAGCTAAAGTAACATGGCTCTAAACAACCTTCTAATATTTATGTTTATAACCATAGCAAATGCTACGATCAGCCAGAGAAGTCAGAGAACCTTCCCTTTGCAATAAAATAAAATAAATAGAGACTTATAGCTGCTTAGGGTGCTGAGAATAAGGGGCAATCCATGGGCTGGAGAGATAGCCTAGCAGTTAAGAGCACCGACTGCTCTTGCAGAGGACCCGGGTTCGATCCCCAGCACCCACATGGCAGCTAAGAACCATCTGTAACTCCGATTCCAGGAGAACTCCAGTTTCAGGGGAATCCGAGACCCTCTTCTGACCTCTGCGGCATTGCATGACACGGGTGCACAAACTTACAAGCAGACAGTACATTCATACACATACAAAAATAAATAAAATTAAAAAAGGGGGGCAATCCAATGGTCAGCCCTGACTGGGACATTCATAACACCCTTTCTAATGTTCAAAGAATAGAGGAAGACAGTATCTAAAGAATGTAGGAACCAGAAGACAGGGAGAAGGCCTGTGGAATGCTGATATTGGCCATGACACAACCCTGGCAATCATAATCTCACAGTAGCTGTTGTCTTGGAATGGGAAGGGGCTCATGGGGGCATACCTGACTCTACTGAACAATCTGATTCTTACTGGATTCGGGGGGAAGGGTAGTCAATTTTCTTCAGCCATGTACCCAAGGGTGGGCCCAGTGGATAGTCTAAATCCATGGTCATGCAGACAGCCCTGGTTAAACCTAGTGAGTCACAAGACAAAAGAAAGAGACATGAAATGAAAAAGAGACTTGTGAGGAGGGGGTGGACAGGGATGAGAGGTAGGAGACAGTGAGCCTTGAGAGCAACCAAAATGCATTATATTCATGTATGAAATTGCCAAACAACAAATTGAATACAAGTTTTTAAAAACTGTCTTGCTTTCAGAAAGAAGCTCAACAGATGGAGACTATTACAGAATTCCAGAAGTGGTCAAATGAAGAGAATAAGCATCTGTGAGATACTTAACCTTACGTGACACATCTTTAATGCAACCTCTACACATAGGATGAGTGTATCTTTTCACTCTCACCAGAGAAGTTTCTTATGCAGCAGATGGTGATTAACACAGACACCCACAATTGGCCAATGTGCAGAGAAGAAGCAGCTGCAGAGTGCTTATCCCTGATTATGAAGGACAGCTATTTCAAACCTCTGCCTCCCAATGCTCAGGGATCATTGTGGAAGAGGAGGAGGAAAGATCATGAGAACCAGAGGAGATGGATGACCACAAGTAAGCAGAGTTTTCCAGACAGCTGCTCAGTTACTCATATGAACTCACATCAGTGGTGACAATATCCAAAGGTCAATGCAAACTCAAACCAGACAAAATCCCAGCAGAGACAAGGGGAAGTAGGTAAGAAATCCCAACACCTAGCTGGGCTGGTGGTGCATGCCTTTAATCCCAGCACTCAGGAAGCAGAGGCAGGTGGTGGATCTCTGTGAGTTCAAGGCCAGCCTGGTTTACATAGTCTATATAGTGAGTTCCAGGCCAGCTGGGGCTACAAGGAGATCCTGCCTCAAAAAGACCAAAAGAAAACAAAAAAAGAAACCCAACCTAAGGACCTAAGGAAGTTTTGGCAATTATTGATGGTGGCTGAGAAGGGGAAAGACAATTTTTTTATGGAGATGGAATCCTTGGTAGGCCCAGTGGATAGATCCACACTAAAGGACATTTGGGGACAGATATAGGCATATTGTGTGTGTGTGTGTGTGTGTGTGTGTGTATGAGTATATTAAAAGTATATTAAATTGAGTGGGGGAAGTGTGAATAGGGGCAGGGATCTAAATACCATCAAACTATATTCTATGAAAACCAAAAAAATTCAATAAAAACCTAGAAACAAAGCAAAAAATTCAAAGATCTTTAACACAAGTAATAAATGGTTTGTTTTAAAAAATGTCTTTCAAAATAATAAACAAATTAAAAAAGTCTTTCTTGCCAGGCATGGTGGCACATGCCTTTAATCCCAGCACTTGGGAGGCAGAGACAGGTGGATCTCTGTGAGTTCAAGGCCAGCCTGGTCTACATAGTGAGTTCCAGGACAGCCGAGCAACAGGAAATCCTGTCTCAAAAAGACCAAAAAAAAAGTCTTTCTTGGTACATTAATATTATATAAATGGGAACTGACCTTTACTGAGGCTAAATATTTCTATCCAGACACAGTTAGTTGGATCAGATCTGATCCCACCACTTGTCCTGTGTTCTTTTCACTTTACATTGTTGCCTCTTATGAACAGAAGTATACGTGCTAGTTAATTGTAATTGCTTAAGAAAACCAACAGAAAGAATACAGGGAACTGTAATAACATATGAACTGAAATAACAGAAGTGCAATCAGGGCTATTCAAAGAGGAAACACCATTCTGGAACATTCTTCACAGCTCTGGCAAGGTGGAATGACAGTCTTCAACTTTATTTTTCTATCAGTCATCAATCACTGAGAAAACAAGACAAATGCTAATAGTGAAACTTAATTATCAAACTGAAAATAGTTTTTATTGACTGAGATTTCATGCATGCACGTAATGTGTTTTGATGAAGTCTAATTTCTTACACCCTCCCCTATAATGCCCTCATCCCCACTCCACAATTTGCTCTAAATTTCATGTAGTTTTTAAAAACATGGAGTTTGTGCTGGATAGCTTTAGTGTCAATTTGACACATCTGGGTTGAGGGAGCCTCAATTGGGGAATTGGCTCCATTGGACTGGCCTGTGGCCACATCTGTGGAGTATTGTCTTGATTGTTGAATTACGTGGGAGGGTCCAGCCCACTGTGGGTGGTGCCACACCCTGGGCAGGTTGTTATGTACAGTATATGAAAGCAGGCTGGTCATGGGCTATGGGAGCAAGCCAGTATGCAGCATTCCTCCATGGCCTGTGGTTCAGCTCCTGCCTCCAGGTTCCTGCTCTGAGTTCCTATGGTGGGCTCCCTCAGTGATGAACTATGACCCAGAAGATATGAGCCAAATAAACCCTTTCCTCCCCAAGTTGGAATTGGTCAGAGTGTTTTGTCACTGCAATGGGAAAGTGAACTAGAACAGAGTTCATTTAGTGCTGCCAGTTTGTGTATAGATTTAGGGTCATTTACTGCAGCATGGAGAGCCCCTCAAGGGCTACATACTGAATAACCCTAAATTCAACTGTCTCCTAGCAGCCATTAATTGACAAAAGTCCCTCATTCCCCCTCCATCCTGGCATTTTGTCTGGCTTGATCTTCTGTAGGTCTTAAGTTCATATGTGTGACTGCCTTGTTGTTTCTGGAAAGTACTGTTTCACTGAAGTTATCCACTGTCTCCAGCTCTGTGGTGGTTTAGATGAGAGTGCCTCCCATAGGCTCCAAGTATTCAGACATTTTGTCCCTAGTTGGTGGCACTGTTTTGGGAGGTCTTAGAAGGTGTATCTGTGGTGGAGGAAACATGTCACTAGGGGTGGGATTAGAGAGGTTAAAAAGTGTTGCCAGTCTCCAGTCACTCTCTTTGCTTTCTGTGCCTGCTTGAAGATGTGAAGCTTTGCTTTCTGCTCCTGCATGAACACCTCCTGCCACCATGCCTCCCCGCCATGATGGACTCTAATTCTCCTGGAATATCAATCATATGTTCAAATAAACTCTTCCTTTTATAAGTTCCTTTGGTCATGGTGGTTCTATCATAGCAACTAAAAAGCGAGTAACATTTTTACCCCCTCTTCTATGATGATTCCAAGCATGGAGAGGGTGTGATGTAGATGTTCCATTGAGAACTGAACATACTGCAATCTCTTATTCTTTCCTCATGACCAGTTGTCAGGGTCTCTTTGTTAATCACTACTGCAAAAAGAAGCCTCTCTGATGAGAATTGAGAGATGCACTTATAATGATAGGTCTTTAGGAGTTGGTTTAATATTATGTTCATTTAGCAAAATAATTTTTGGGTTCTTCCATAGGGCTGATAACCTACCTAACCTCAGGTTCTTGGCTTTGTTAACGGTACAAGAGATGAGTTCTATCTAGTATATCTGTCCTTAATACCAAGCAGAAATTAGTTGGTTACTCCTGTAACATTCATGCCAAGATTGCATAAGTAGGCAAGACTTGTCAGGCCAGACATTATTGTAGCTCACAAGGTTTCTATCTCAGTAAGAGTGATGATCACTTTTCTGCTCCAGTAGCCTACAAAGCACCTTCCAGAACTATGAAAGCCAGCCTGTAGGGATGAAGTTTCCAGGTCTGTCCTAGCTTGATTTCTTTAGCTTATGTCTTTCAATTTATACACGTTTAAATCTCACAAAATGAAAAGGGGTTATATTTTATTTAAGCATAATATTATCTCCTTCTTCTAGTTTGATGTAAGAATATCTGGCTTCATAGTCATGTTTGTATTGAAACAAAGGCAAAGCAAGGAGTTTAACAGATGTAATTTTGCTACTTTATGAAAGCTAGGTAAAAGGTAAAATTGTACTCTATTGAATGATTTCTTCAACTTCTGTTTGGATTTGAGTTGGGAGATGGATCATGACTGAATTAAATTTTATTTGTTGTAATTCATGGATTAAGATATCATCCAAACATCTGTATCTATACCAAAGTAACCTACCATAACTATTAGTACTGTTTAAATACCTATATATCTAATTGCTTGTGCTTCATTTGTAGGATTGAAAGGTTATTCCTGGACAAACTGTCAGCCCATGAAAGGAAACAGCCAGAATTGACAAGAGTCCAAAATGACAGCTCCAGAGACTGTTTTGCTTCTTGCCCACCTGTGCCCCTTTTCTAAGCCTAGGGAACAATCTGCGGAAGAGGGGGCGGGTAGAATGTAAGGGCTGTGATTGGGGTGAGTGGTGAAACTACAGCAATATAGTCTGGACACTCATTTGATCAACCTGATTGAACATACAAGCCCCCCCCCCGCTGGATGGTGGAACCCATGGGCTGTGTGGGTTTGGGCACAACTGCTTGCAAATTGGTTTTACATGAAGGATGCTTGTACTCATAAATTATTACTTAATGTTAAAAAATGAAAAAAAAACTGAAAGATGCAGGACAGTTATGGCAGAATGCATGATCTGGGATGGGTGGGGTGGGGTGGGGGGAAGGGAAAGGGAAATATGCCTGAACTGAATTGGAAAATGATGTATGAAATACACAAAGCATCAATAAAAAATGAAAATTAAAAAAAATTTATTTGTTAAATTTCTGACTATTCTCTTTGTTGTTTATCTTATAAGTTTGTATTACTCTAAACACTGAATGGGCCTTAGAATAAGAACAATATTTAAGGTTTTAAACATAGTATGTTATTTTATGAGAAATAAAGTTTATGTTTTGAAGGCTGAGGATAGTAGATGATAGAGCACTTGTCTAGCATATATATATGTATATATCTATATATACACGTATACATATGCTTTGGGTTCAGTCTTTACCATCATGATATAAACCAAAGATCATGTTTTATAACTTTATTATTATATAACACATATTTATAGCAAAAATTAAGAATAAACTTTTTAATCATAGATGTACAGGAAATTTGAAGACAAGCACAAGAACAACTTGGTTTCCTCCATTACTTGAAAGCAAATTGATAATATGATGCTCTGTGGGTCTAGAATACATCAATAGATTATCATCAAGAGAGCCAGCCAGCCAGCCTGATGCATGGAACCTACTGGTGGAAGGAAACTAGTGATTCCAGGAAGTTGTCTTATGACCTCCAGGTACATACATTCATACATATGTATGAATATCTATCTATCTATCTATCTATCTATCTATCTATCTATCTATCTATCATCTATCTTTCTATCTAGAGAATTTACAATGTGAGGACAACCTACGTGTCCTAGATTTACTGAGATTAAATTTATTTATATTTGAAACAGGACCTCATTATGTAGCTTTATTTATTTATTTATTTATTTATTTATTTATTTATTTATTTATTTATATTTTAAATAGGACCTCACTATGTAGCCCTGGCTGGCCTGAAACTTGCAACATAAATCAGAGTGGCCTTGAACTCACAGAGATCTGCTTTCTGAGTGCTGGGATTAAAGGTGTGCACTACCACACCAGAAATTTTGTAGCCCAGGCTGGAGCTGAACCCATGATCCTCCTAACTCTGTCTCTTCAGCATATCCTATCAACATGTGACATCAGAACTAGTTTGGTTTCATTTCTACTGCTAAGATAAAATACAAAAGCAACTTGAAGGAGAAAGGGCATATTCTAGTTCAAGCTACAGTCTCTTACAGTGGTGAAGTAAGAGCAGAGGGAACTTGCAGGAGCTGTGACTTGGCACCATAACTAGAAGCAGAGAGCAATGAATGCATGCATGCTAGAGCTCAGCTTCCTTTGTCTACTTAAAATGGCTTAGATCTTGCTCACAATTAAGATGGCTCCTTCCATATCAATTAATGTAATCAAGACAATCCCCCATAGGTATTCACTGAAGTCCATTTCCCATGTGGTTCTAGATGCTATCAAGTTGACAACAGAATTTAACCATCATAGTATAATATAAGCCAAAACCCACACCCACTGAAATCAGGAAACTAGCATTGATAAACTACTATCAAGTTTTACAAGTTGTCCCTGTTATGCTTCTTATCATGGAAGTCTGTTTTAGAAGTATTTGTTCAATGTAATTGCCCGGTTTCTTAACATCTGCAGGTTTGGGAAAGTCCTCAGTTGTTTCTTTAATTGCTTAAATTTACCACTGATATTATCTTTCTTTTCTTTTCTTTTTTTTTTTTTTTTTGTCTTTTCTAGATAGGGTCTCCCTGTAGCCCCAGCTGTCCTGGAACTTGCTCTGTAGACCAGGCTGGCCTTGAACTCACAGAGATCCGCTTGCCCCTGCCTAGGATTAAAGGCATGCACCACCATACCTGCTCTCATGATTAGCTTTTTTTTTTCTTTTTGTCTTTGTCAAGACAGGGTCTCCCTGTAGCCCCAGCGGTCCGAACTCACATCTGTAAGACCAGGCCTAGGCTGAAACTCACAAAGATCCGCACTGCCTCTAGCCTCCCAAGTGCTAGGATTAAGTCGTGCGCCAACCACGCCCGGCTGTTTTTAGTTTGTTTGTTTTTTTTTTGTTTTATTTTTTTTTTTTTTTGTTTTTTTTTTTTTTGGTCTGATATTATCTTATAATTAAATTCATTCATTTCTTGCAGGAACATTACAGTAATGAAGTTTTCTTATTACATATTGTCTGTAGTACATGATTGTGACATCCAATCACTGATTTTGGTAACTGGTTAAAGTGGTACCTGCCAGGCTTCTCCACAGTCAAGTTGACTTGTTCTTCTAAGTAAATAAGTATTTCATAATGAACTACTTTGGAACTATATAAACATCTTAATCTTCTTTAAACTTGTTATTCAGTTATTTATTTCTAAAATCCAGTCTGCAATCACTTATTTTAATGCTAAAATTCATTCTATAGGAGCCATTTCCATTGATTCTAAATAATCTTTCAATTATTGTCATTATTCTTTGTGCATTTGCTGTTTTGTTTTTTATTGGACACCAAATATTCTAGGCTACATTTGTCCTTGACTCCTTCCATTCTGAAATTGGTCATTTTTCCAAGAATCCTGTTTCCTTGTTATGACAATAATATTGAGAAACCAACATTTGTATATAAAATGTGCTCATTTTTGCCAAGGTGTCACTGCTCTGTCTCAGCGAATAACTAAGGAATCTGTGCATGACAATGTATACATGTGTGTGCACACACAGGTACATACACATATTTCTCTATGTATTCTGTCTGTTGAAATCTGTGAATTCATACCAGCTTCTCCCATTTCAACCCAACATCACCGACTTTATTCATTTTCTTCTCCCATTTCATTAGGTATAGTTATTTTCTCCAACAGGGAGTAATGTGGTGACCAGTGTCCCAAGTCGAGTGCTGATGTGTTGCCTTCTTGTTCCTGTTCATTCCACAGTGGAGAGACCTCACTTTCTCTTCTGGTTTTTCTTTTTGTTTTTTCTATTCCCTCCATCCTCCCTCTCTCCCTCCCTCTCTCCCTCCTTCCTTCCCTTCTTCCCTCCTTCCCTCTTTCTTTCTCTTTCTTTCAGATAGCAGAATGCTTTTATGTGCTCAGGCTGGCCTGGAACTCACTCTCTTCCTGCCTCTGTCCTGAGTACTGGGATTGTATCTGGTACCACCACATCTATCCTGCACTTGAATTCCATTGTTGAAAAGTGTGATTCTATTCAACTGCATGGGCTGCTTGAGGTGATTGCTAAGTGTCCTTCATGAGAAGGTTGATACTTAGGGGGCAAATGGTTTACATTGAACCAGGTACAGGAAAACCAAGATTAAAATGCTAGCTAGCACTGCTGGTTCTTAGCGGTGTGATCTCAGCTTCCTTGTAAAACAGAGCATTATCATTTTTCATGGATAGTTTTTTTTTAATCAGCCTCAATTAAAGCAGTTTAAGTCAAAGTCATCTTGAAACTTGAAGGTACCATGCAAATGTAAAGCACCATTAATATTTTGTAAAATCTCATTTCTTTAAAGGTTAAACAATCTACTGAGAAAAATTCAAATGAAAGAATAATAATAAATAAAATGACCTTGAAAATGTTGAGCCATTTGGTTTTGCAAATGTAAATCTATTTTCAGATTTAATGGACATACTTTCATTGATTCTTTTAATGTATAACTTATTATTATAGGTTCTAGAGAGTTTCAAATATTTGAATTTTAAAATATTTTAAAGGAAGTTAGGGGTTAGGGTACAGCTCAGTGGTAGAGCACTTACCTAGCATGCATAAAGCCTGAGGTTTGATTCCAAGCACTGAAAAACAAATAAGAAATAAATACATTAAAAATTAAACCAAACCAAGTTTAATTTCAACATTATCCCTAAATTTATAAGAATCTATTCATGTAAAGAGAGGTGTTAAGTCCTATTCAAAATGAATTGGACAGCTAATTCCAAATCAGCTACTTGATATTTTTAGACAGTGAAAATGAGGAAAAATGACTTAGAGACTCGGATCTTCACCATAAACAGGCTAACTTTTGTAACTCTGTCAGACAATATTAACTTTACAATGCATCATGTTCTTCTGGAGACTCTCTGGAGCTCAACAGCCAGGTAGTGTTTATAACTGCTCAGCACCAGAGTCAGTAAAAGACCCTGTCTCAAGAGGTGAACACAAGTGCATGTAGGCCCACCTCCCATGAACATGCGTGCACACACACACACACACACACACACGCACACACACACACATATACACACACAACCAATATTGTCTTGGGATAAGTATCAGACTCAGCTGATTGCAGAAAGCTTGATTTTCCCATAGAAACAACTTCCAGTGCCTCGTGAATCCCTAAGTACATAGTTGAGCACAGAACTACATCCCCAGCCCTAAAGCACAATATTCAGAAAGTTTATTTCTTAAAAAAATTACCAAGTTCTATTATCTCCAGTTTTCCTTGAGGTAGTTGTTCATTATTGTATTTGCAATCTTATAATTGGAAATTAGTACTGAACTTTCAACATAAAAACTCTACTGAAAAAAAAAAAACTATTGAAATCCAAGTGAGCTTTTAACAATTTTTAAATGTTCTTATGGCTGTGCAGGATGAACTGGGGAATGCCAGCAGAGAGGTTGACCCATCTGAACATTAAGGAATGAGGAACCTCAGACTGCCTGAGTCACGGACACTGAGCATCTCTCTGAATAATATTGGGGTTGACTGTTTATAATGGGCCCTAATGAAGTTTACCTTTCAGATGCTGAGAAACCTTCCTACCTCTCCCCTTTATAGGAAAAAGAAAAACATGATGGTAATGAAACCACTCCCCAACTGTAAACTAGAGCCAATTGTTACAGTGGTAATTTCCTATAAAACAGGCATAACGTATTAATTGATTGATAGGCATAGGAACTGTGAAAGGATATTTCTCTATCTAGAGCCAAATTCAATAGTAAAGTGTTTATAAGTTGTGTAATTAAGCAAAATATATTACCACAGGAAAGCTCTGACATCAGCAATGAATTATTCTGCCTAGGAGATGTTGGCTAGGGGATTCAAACCCCCCCCCAAATTATAAAGGCCTTTTGCCTATAAGTGGGATATATGCAAGGAGAAAGGCAGTAAGTCCCTGTTGTCGAAGACCTGGTGTGAGCATGAAAAATGTTATGAGACGTCACTTGCTAGCGTACAACTGGCCTCTGAAATGCTAGAGAGCCTTACCAAAGGCCACTAAAGCAATACAGCAAAATATTGGTCTCCCTGAGACAAGCAAGACTCCTCCGTCAATATCAGCTACACCTCAACAGCCTGGAGATACTGTGCAACAGTGGCAGCCAAGTGTCTATATATATCCCAAATCTATTTGGCTAATAGCTCTCTCCTTGGAGGAATAACTCACAGTGGATGCCACAAGCTTATGTCCTCTAGTGGTTAGGAGCCGTTATAAGCCACAATAAGAACTTGTCACCCTTTATAGAGAAACCACAGTTTGTGGATTAGCATACCATCCAAGCATCTATGTCTATGCTCACAGCTTAGCTTGACATAATAATTACTACTGCTTAAATGCCTGTACATCCAATAGCTTGTGCTTTGTTAGTATGACTAAAAAGGGTATCACTGGGAAAGCTGTCAATCCATGAAGGGAAACAACCTGAACAGACTGGAGTCCAAAATGACAACTCCAAAGAAATTAGACTGTTTTCTTCTCACCCACTTGTGACCCTTTCCCAAAGCCCAGGGAACAAACTGCAGAAGAGGAGGCGTGGTAGAATGTAAGGGCTGTGGAGAGATAGGGGTGAATCATGAGACTATAGGAGTATAGTCTGGACTCCTGATTGATCAACATGCCTGTGCATACAAGCTTCTCCAACTGGACTATGGGAACCTTGGGTTGTTCAAAATTTGGACATAGATACTTGCAAAATGCACCAATTACCTAATTGTATGACATACTGAGTAACATCAATGTTATCTGCAAACAACTGTGTCATTATATTGTAGAATCCCTTAAAAATAAAAAATTAAATTAAAAAAAAATTTTAATTTTCTTATCCAGGCTCTAGTTCATTTATGATGGGGTTCGATTCCAACAAAAGTTTCAAAACTGGAAACATTGTAAACCAAAAACGCATTTGGTTTCTTTAAAACCCTGTTGTAAAAGAACAATTAAGAAAATCATTTTTATACTGTAGTAGTCTCTACAAACAAATAGCTTACATGGGATGTTGGAATTTATGTTAGAAAACAGGTTGAGATCTTTCCACAGATAGATATGGAAATTGCCATATAGTCTGGTTTTGTTACCATAAATTGAATTATTGCTGGGCTATTATTTCTGCACCTGGTAGTGTATGCCTAGAATCTCAGCACTTTGGAGGTAGAGACAGGAGGATAGAGAGTTTAAAGTTATCTTCAGCCACATAACAAATCTAGAGGTCCAAATTTGAGGTCAAATTTGGTGATGGCCTTCTTCCTGAAAGAACCCCAGAATGCCACATGGTATCACACAGGACAAAAAAAAAAAAAAAAAAACAGGAAACAAATGCCTGCCTTTTCTGGTCTTCTTATAAAGCTGCCAGTGTTTAGTTCTGGGAGTTCATCCTAATGGTTTTAACTAATCCTTTCCAAAGGCCCCATTTTGAAACATCATAGATTAAATTCCACCTCACAATAGGAATTAAATTTCAACACATAAACCTTTGTGGACACATTCACATCACATCAGAGACCTTCTAAGTATTGTTTCCAGAGGCGGTTTTGCACCATGAAGTTCTAAACTGTGTCTGTTTAGGGGAGAATTGGGTTGAGTCACTGGGCCAATGGATAGGGACAAGGCACCCTAAGTATTTGCTACAAAGAATAAGCAAAGCAAAGAGCACAAGGGCAGCTATTGTTCAGGGCTTCACAAGGCTGGGCCTGTTCGTTCATAATAAGGTAGAGGCATGGGGCTGGATAGATGGCTCCCTGGTTAAGAGAATGTACTAGTCATGTGGAAGACTCAAGTTTGTTTTCAAGCATCTATGTTGGTTTGGCCCAGAACTGGGATCCAGTTCCAGGGTTTCTATAATGCCCTTTTCTCTCCTACGTAGGCACTGCACATCCCCCGCACATTATCTACCCCCATACACACATAACTAAAATAATAATACTTAAAAAATTAAGTGAGAAACAATATAGTAGTTCTTATACTATGTGCATAGAGAGAACAACCCACCCCAAATCTACCTATCAGTTCTAAAGGTTACTTTGAGATACTGTATATGGAATTGCAGTTCTGAAAACACAGAAGTTACCATCTTGGAAGGGGGATCTAGATCTCTGTTTATAAGACAATTCCTCTGTTTGTACCAAGAAGAAAAGAACAATTACCAGAGACTGATGAACTAGGAAGGCCCTGTCTGAAATGGAGGCAGCAACGCTTAGCCTGCCTTTATATATTTTCCTGACCATGTCTCTAATGGCCTTCTCAACACCTTTTTTTTTTCTTTATTATAATAGTCAATAAATTTGAAGCTGCCTCTGAGATTTACTCATTCTCTGGGTATCTTCCACAGGGACGTGAAGATCCACATTGTTAAGCATCTGAGGTTTCTTTCTTTCTTTCTTTCTTTCTTTCTTTCTTTCTTTCTTTCTTTCTTTCTCTCTCTCTCTCTCTTTCTTTCTTTCTTTCTTTCTTTCTCTCTTATTTATATTTTATATTATGATTGTATTCCCTGCATGTGTTTAAGTGCACAGGTGTCTTGCAATGCCCAAGGAGAAGAGTGTATCAGATTCTCCTAGAACCATAGTTACAGATAGTTGTTAGCTGCCATGTGGGTGCTGGGAATTGAATCCAGGTCCTCTGCAAGAACATCTAGTGCTCTTAAGTGCTGACCCATCTCTACACTCCCCCCCCCCTTTTTAAATTTTGTTTTGTTACAAGGGTTCTTCCCAACAATGAAAGGTAAGAAAAAATGGTCTTGCCTGCCCTCCAGTCAAATATGAGAATTAAAGGAACTTCTGCATTCTTCAGAAGAGAGTGCTGTGATTCACAGGATTAATATTGAGAATTAAAATCAAGATGTTGCTGGAATGGCCATGGTTGGACAAACTCTCTTGGTCTTAATGGAGGAAGCAGTTTTGGGAAACACAATGCCATATGTTCTAATGTGAAGTTCATTAAGCAAGGACTGATTTGTAATTTGTTGTCCCAGATGGACTTACCCACAGGAAACAAAAGCCCTGTACAAACAGCCATTTTTCAGCTAAATCTCCGTATATAAGGAATAGCATATTGGAGCTCAGGTTTAAGACAGAGTTTTGGAGGCTTACTATCATGTATAAAATCCTCAGTTCAGAGACAACAGAAGAGTTATAAACTGGTGAGTTACTAGGATAATTATATGTGACTTTGAATAACCACCAACTATTATATAATGTGCAGCCCTCATTTTCAGAAGCTGATAGAAGTGAATAATGCATCTAATATCAAATAGCTTGTGAGCAGACAGACTCAAACTACTTAGGATGGAATTCAGTTCAATAGTCTGCAGTGTCATCATAGATAATATACACTTGTAAATTTACATAATCAATATTTCCCTTTTATCTCATGCAGGGTCACTGTTTAAGTACACAGTGATACACTTCCTGACCTTTCGAATTTTAAATCACTGGGTTTAGTGAAATCCCCCAGACACCTCTGAGGACTGGTGGAAAGGCATACAAAAGCAAGCAGTTGAGTGTTTTGAATACTAAGAACCTAAGTCGGCACAGGTAAATGGCAAGCATCATTTCAAAAGAATACCTTAGCAGCCAGCAAGTACATGAACCCAAGTTGAAGCATTCCTTTCACTTGCCTATCTATGATTCCTTTATTCCTGGAACTGGGAGACCCCTAGGGAAAACGGGATTATAGGTAAGTACACTGACCTCTTGCTACTTCTAGAAACATAATGTTGCTTACTTATCATATAGAAGTCTGTGTCAACTTCTGAATCCAAGGAAGTGGATATTGTGAGGTCCAGACAGCCATGCCATTTCTGTCAAAGAACTTTCTTCAACAAACCATGCACATTAGCACAGGCCTCTAATCTGAGCTACTGTATGGATGAGGAGGGGGATTGCAACATCTAAGCATGTCTGAGCTACAGAGTGAGTTCAAGGCCAGTCAGGGTGACTTATGGAACCCCTGTCTCAAAATAAAAGTAGAAAGAGGACTAGAAATGCAGCTCAGAGGTAGAGTGATTGCTTAGTGCACAGGAGACCCCATTAATATCACACATCTGAAGGAAAACAAATCTGTAACAAAATAACACACTCACCTCTGAAAGGAGATTTTGTGACATTGTGTTTTCTACTGTGAGTGAGCCAAAATCTTATTTTCCGTTATTTGATTTAAAGTTTATCTTATTTTTGTAATGCAAAGGGCAGAACCTAGAATTTTTATCACACCCGAGGCAAGCATTCTGCTGATGACCTATATCCCCAGCCCTTATTTTCATGTCTTCTCTTTTAAAAATATTTCATTTTTAATTTTATGTGTATAAGTGTACAGCCTACATGTAAGTGCAACTGTGTTATGTCACGCCCAAGGATATCAGAAGAGGGTATCAGATCCCCTGGAACTGGAATTCAAACCAGCGTCCTCTGCAAGAGCAGCCAGTGCTCTTAACCACTGAGCCATTTTACCAGCCCTTCATGTTCTCTCTCTCTCTCTCTCTCTCTCTCTCTCTCTCTCTCTCTGTCTTTCTGAGACAGGATCTTCCAGTAGCCTCAGCTAGCTGCCCTGGAACTTGCTATGTAGACCATCAGACTGGCCTTGAACTCACAGAGATACACTGGCCTCTGCTTTCCAAGTGCTGGGATTAAAGGTGTGCACCACCACGCCCAGCCTCATGTCTTCTCTTACTCATTACTTCTGAGTCCTTGGAATCATATTTCCCAGGCATCACAAATGAAGGGCATAATTCATTGAAATAGTCATAGAGGAGGTACTCTTGCTTGCTATGTTCATGTATCAACTTTGGTGATCATTAACTTTAGAATTAATATTCACATTCCGTATTTATTACATAAAAACAATACAATGTATTAGACAGGTATGGATTCTTCAAAACAAACTTATTGTTGAAATTTGGTTTCCTTTATTCTTTTCTTCTTTCCTTGAGAAACAGCTTACTATGTAGCTCTGGCTGGCCTGGAACTCTCTATATAGAGCAAGCAGACCTCTAATTCACAATGATTCACCTGCCTCTGACTACAATGATTCACCTGCCTCTGACTCCTGAGTGCTGGGATTAAAGACATGTACCATCACCAAGCCTGTTTTTTGTTGAAATTTTCTAATGCAATCAAAGGAGATGGGGACAGCAAAATGAATTCCACATGTCTTCAAATCCTGTTCCAGCAGTTTTATTATTTTCAGATTATGGTCAATTTTATTTGGTCTGTACCTGTTCTTTTTCCCCCTCTCAAAGAATTGAAGTGAATCATATACATAATTAATTTTAACAATTTTTATAGGTTTTAAAATGTGATCTTACCTTGACTAGCCAAAGCAACCCTGAGTGAAAAGAGCAATACAAGGGGGAATCTCTAGACCAGACTTCAAACTATACTATAGGGCTATAGTCACAAAAACAGCCTGGTACTGGCACAAAAATAGACCCGTAGACCAATGGAACAAAACTGAAGATCCAAATTTGAGCACATACAATTTCAGCCACCTTATATTTGCCAAGAAGACTCAATGGAGAAAAGACAGCATCTTCAGCAAATGGCATTGGCAAAATTGGATCGCCACTTGTAGAAGAATAAAATTAAACCCCTACCTCTTGTCCTGTACAAAAATCAACTCCAAATAGATCAAAGACCTCAATGTGAAACCCAAAACTCTGAAGGTGATAGAAGAAAAAGTTGGCAGCAACCTACAAGACATAGGTATAGGGAAATACTTTCTAAATCAACAGCAGCTTCACAGGAAATGAGGTCGATAATTGACAAGTGGGACCTCATCAAACTCAGAAGCTCCTGTACAGCAAAAGAAACAATCAGGGAAGTGAAGATAAAACCCAAAGAGTGGGAGGAAACCTTCATCAGTGATACATCTGACAGAGCATTAACTTCCAGAATATATAAACTACTCAAAAAAAAAAAACCAAAGAAGTAAGAAAACAAGTGACTCACTCAAAAGATGGAGTATAGAGCTGAACAGAGACATCACCAGTGAATAATTAAAGGTGGCTGAGAAACACCTTAAAAAGTGTTCAATTTCCCTAATAATGAAGGAAATGCAAATTAAAACCACTCTCAGATATCATCTCACTCCAATAAGACTGGCTAGGATCAAGAAAACAAATGATACCAAATGCTGGAGAGGTTGTGGGGAAAGGGGAACACTCATCCACTGCTGGTGGGAATGTATACTCTTACAACCACTTTGGAAAGCAGTGTGGAGAACACTTAAAAGACTCAAAATGAGTTTACCACCTGACCCAGTCATACCACTCCTAGGTATATACCCACAAGATTCATCTTACCGTAGATATATGCACAGCCATGTTTATTGTGGCTCTCTTCACAGTAGTGAAGAGCTAGAACCAACCCAAGTGCCTCTCAACCAATGAGTGGATAGAGAAAATGTAGTACATGTACACAATAGAGTTCTATGCAACAGAAAAGAAAGATGACAACATGAAATTTGTAGGTAAATGGATGGAATTAGAAGATATTATATTAAGGTAACACAATCCCAATAAAACAAATGATGAATGGTTTCCCTCATCTGTGGATGCTAGCACCAAGTACCTAGTTGTAAGGCAAACTGAGCAATGTTAATGTTATATTCCTCATGATCTGAAAACAACTGTGCTCTTATATTGTGAATCCCTTAACAGGTTCTAGAATTAACCTATCATTTATTTTCAGGCTTTGGAATTTTGGTATACAGGTGGAGGGTATGTATATATATTTTAGAGTAATATAAAATCAAAATAGAAAAATGTGAATCCTGAAATATGATTTGGAAAAAACATAAAGTTTGTTTTTGGATGACACAATTTTAATATAGGTGAGACATATATATCCATATATATATAATGTATATACACGCATACGTTGAAGCAATACAAGTTGGAGGGAATAACAATAACAAAAGAACAGGGACAAAAAAATTAAACAACAACAACAACACAATGACTGAAACAGTGAAGTTTTCCTCAAAACAATAATCCCTTGCTTTGAAAAAAACTCTGGAAAGACTCAGAAAAAGATGCAAGATATATATGGCAGAATGCATGAACTCTGGTGGGGTGGGGGGCATGGAAAGGGAAATGAGTCTAAATAGGATTACAAAATGATGTATGAAAAAGTTTAGTAACAATAAAAATATATTTTAAAAAATGTGATCTTTTTATATATAATTATATAATTAACTATTTATTTCAATATTTTATTTGAGGCAGGGTCTCAGTAAGTCACTTAAACTGGCTGCAAACTTACTATCTGCCTAACTCAGATAGTATTCCCCACTGTAGGATTACAGCTGTGTGCCACCACACTCAACTGATAGGAAGTTTTTTTAAAGTTCAACTTTAATAAAATTTTCACACCAAAAGTTACTAATTGATCAGTATAATCTAATGGCCAATTAGTGTTTGGATTTGCTCATTTATTTGTAATTCTTGAAGAGTTGGTTGTTTGAATCAAGATCTATACGAAGCTGTTGGGCACTGTAGCACATATCTGTAATCCCGGTACTTGGGAAGCTGATGCCAGAGGATTGCAAGTTTGAGGCCAGCCTGGATTATATAGTAAGACTTGTCTTTAAAAAATGGGTAAGCCACATGGGGCTTAACTATTCCATCAGTCCAATAGGACTCAGATGTCTCTCTCAGACTGTTCATTCTGAATCTCTGTTTCTCTGCCATTTTGGTTGCTGTTAATGAATAGATTACAACACTTCATAGTAAAGTGTTGCCCTTTAAATTTTACTAATAGATTTTTTCACTGTTGATTTCTTTGCGACATGATTCTGTGCTGAGCCCCTCACACTATTCCCTATCCTCTTGCTGCTTTTCTATCATCCTAGAAGGGAAGGACATTTGTTTTACCTCATGTAAAACCCAGTGTCATGAGTAGATTAACTGCGAGCCTCTTCGTATGACCCATCTTTAAGTGTTATATTCCTCCCTTAGCTGCATTATCTGCTGTTTTAGTCAACTTTTCATCACCATAACAAAATACCTGTGATAATTAATTTATAAATAAAAAAGACTTATTTTGGTGGACTGTCTGGTACCTCATTATAGTTGAGTGTGGTAGAACAAAACAAATCATGGCCAGGATGAAAAAGAAGAAGTAACTCAGAACACTCTTTGAAGGTCCACCTTCAATCACCTAAGACCTTCCCTAAGACCCTCTCCTTAGGCCTCACCTCCTAAAATTTCCACCATCTCCTACCACCACCATGCCTGCCAAGCTGTAATTCATGGCCCTGAAAATATTAAATAGAAAATTTTAGAAATAAACAGCTTACAAGTTTTAAATTATATCCTGCTCTGGGTATGGTAGTATATCAATCACACCACTCTGCTCTGTTCTGCCTGGGACACAAATCAACCCTTTCCCAGCATCTCATGCATGCGGTATCTACCACATGTCACTGTCACTCAGTAGCTATCTAAATGATCAGATTGACTGTTGAGGTATCACAGTGCTTGTGTGCAAGCAACCCTTAGTCTATTTAGTAATGGACCTGGCATACAAGGGTACTGATGTAGGCAATTCAGTCCTGCCATGGAGAACTCACAAAATGCTTCTCTTGGCATAAAGGTGAACATTCTCTACAAGGAAAGAGAAAAAAAAAAGTATGCTAAGGTTGCTAAGGCACACAGTAAACACAAATCTTATTCTCATGAGATTGTGAGGAAGCAAAAAGCAACTGGTACTCGTTTCCTGTTCATGCTGCAAGCTGCAAAGTTACAACCTCAGTGTGGGGGTGTCCTGTGACACTATTCCTGGGAGACTGAACACATGCTACTCTCCCCAGATCAGGAACTGAGAGTATGACAGACCAAAGTAAGGAAACCAGCAGTGAATTGCAACTTGGTGAATGAGCGAGTTTATTTGGGTTACTTATGAGGTGTGGGTGAGGGGTTACTTACAGGAATAGAAGCGACTAAGACAGCTTCGTTATCATCCCAACATGGGTGATGACTCTGGAAAGATAGAAACCAGAAGCACACACACAACCTGAAGACAGCTTCACAGTGTAGAGAGTGTCTCTCGGGGGTTGGAGAGATAGTCTAGCGGTTAAGAGCTCCGACTGCTCTTGCAGAGGACCCGGGTTCGATCCCCAGCACCCACATGGCGGCTGAAAACTGTTTTTAGCTCCAGTTCCAGGGGAATCCGACACCCTCTTCTGACTTCCACGGCATTGCACGACACGGGTGCACCAACCTACATGCAGACAATACATTCATACACGTATGAAAATAAATAAAAAAAAATTTTTTAAAAAGTTAAAAAAAAAAAAAAAAAGAGAGTGTCTCTCCTGGGAAGCTCAGTCATCCTGAGCCTCTTCTGGCTAGTCTCTGCTTCGTCCAGGTGCCTTGCTTGGTTGAGCATTTCCTAGGTAGCTCAGCTTCTCTGAGAAGGTTTATAGCAGTGCTTAGGGTTATAAGTGCTTAGAGAGGGAGGGGCCTAGTGGATCTAGGTCAGTTTCAGGGACTTCTTTGAGTTGTTCCTGAGCTCCGTGAGCTTTCCTGCAGAATGGAGTATTTCATTTCCCCATAGAACATTCTGTTGTTTCACCTTCCTTTTCACACCCAGCATCTTACCGGCAAGGTGGGATGTCTTATCTGGGAGTCAGTTGCTATACACCAGGGTGAAGGGATTATCCTCCACCCCACTTCATTTCATCATGTCAGCATTATGTCATCTCACCTCATCACAAGAAGGATAAGAACAGTGTGGGCCATACATTAAACTTGTTGTAATTGATTGTTATGATTTTAAAAATTTTACTAGGTATTACTGTTTCTGTGTGTCCTAGTTTGCTTTCTGTTACCATGATAAAACACTGAGCAAAACCCAGCTTTTGGAGGAAAAGGTTTATTTCACCTTACAACTCACAATCCGTCACTGAAGGAAGTCAGGGCAGGAACTCCAGTGAAGGTAGGAACTGAAGCAGAGGCCATGTAGGATAGCTGCTCACTGGCCTGCTTGCTCTGACTTGCTCAGCTACTTTTATTACACAGACTAGGCCCACTTGCCCAGGGATGGCATTGCCAAGTGTGGACTGGGTCCTCCTGCATCAAATAAAAATTAAGAAAATGCCTCACAGACATGCCAACAGGCCAGTTAATTGAAGGACATTCCTCAACTGAGGTTCCTTTTTACCCAGCTGATGCTAGTTTGTGTCATGTTGACAAAAAACTAGCACACTGTGCCTACTTCATAAATAAAATTTTATCATAGGTGTGTATGCGTGGGTATAAATGTTAATGGTTTTGTGTTACTTACGGCTTTGGGAATCTACTGTAGGTCTTGGATACTATCCCCTTGGTAATGGTGGGGCTTCTGTATTTTGGCTTACAATTGTCGAAATTAGTAGAAACCCATGTTTTTGTGCATATCCAAAAGTGACTATGAGTGAATCAAAGCTGTTTCCCACTGCTTTGATTTAGGAAGTCATGTAGGCTTTGGGGCAGTCTGGGCCATGGATTTGAAATTTGGTGGCATTTGCTGGCATGTATTTTGGGTAAACTGCTCTTCTTTAAACTACAAATGAGGGTTAGTGTGCTGGTTGCTTTTAACTGTTAACTTGACACAGCCTAGAATCACTTGGGAAGAGAATCTCAATTGAGGAGTTATCTAGATCACGTTGCGTGTGGTATGTTTGTGGGGAATTGCCTTGATGGTTAATTGATGCAAGAAGATGCCAGCCTGCTGTGGGCAGCACAGCATCTGTGTAAGAGTGAACAAAGCTACCTGAAAGGATAAACAGGGAGCACTAATGCATTTGCTTCTCTCTGTTCTTAAAAGTGTATGTGATGTGACTACTTGCTTGAGTTCCTGCCTTGACTTCTCTTTGATGGACTGTAACGTGGACAGGTAAGCCAAATAAATCATTTCCATGCCAAAGCTGTTTTTGGTCAGGGTGTTTTGTTATAGCAACAGAAAGGAGACTAGAATAGTGACCATATCAGCCTCAGTAAGTGATGTTGAGTGTGTCAAATGAGGCAGTATTGCAAAGTTCTTTCTTGGGTGCTGCTCATAGCATGAAGCAGTTAGTGAAGGAACTGGAAGAACTTCTGTTGTGATCCACCATCACATCATTTCTATGTGCATGTTTTGATTTTTCTAGAGGAGAAATAAATAGTTTCAAATTTATAGAAAAATCGAACACACCTCCTTTACCTCTCCATTCCTGTTCATCTTTCCTGCTACTAACAACTTGCATTGGTATAGTACTTTGGTTACAATAACAAACCGAAATCAATTTGTTATTATTAACTATTGCCTGACATTTACATTAATGTTCATTTTTGTGTTGTATCATGCTATGAGTTTCAACAAATGACTCTGAGAGGGCTCAGAATATACTGCTCTGAAATGCATTACTTCAGCATAAGGATTACTTGGAGCTGAAGGCAATTTGGAGGCAGTAAGACTCAGGAAGAACTGTCTACCATCACATGTAAATATAGAAACAAATCTTATTGGTAAAGGCCTACCCTGCTCCTAAACAAAGAGGAGGAAAATAATTTTTGATTCTTACAATTGAGAGGAGTTGGATTTGTGCAGCTAATCTCACTACAGCACCTGTTAGGCATTTCCTAGTAGCTTGTCATCATTTGCTGCCTTTAAGAGCTCAAGCAGCCTGGTCCTTTGTGTGGGAACTTCTTCCCTCTTTTTCAACAGTACACACATCCCTGGGTTTGACCATCCCTTTGACTTTCTCTTGTTTTTGTTAGAGCCCTCACTCACATAAAAAGAAAGTGAGGGGGCTGGAGAAATGGCTCGTCAGTTAAGAGCACTGGCTGCTTTTGCGAAGGACCGGGGTTCAATTCCCAATACCCATATGGCTGCTAACAACTGCCCTAATGCCAATTACAGGGGATCCAATGCCCACATCTGACCTCGTCAGGCATTGGATGACATGGCTATACTCACTTACATGCAGGCAATATACTCATACACATAAAATGGAAATAATAAATAAAATATATTTTTTACAAAAAAGGCATTTTTTTTGTCTTTTGTTAGCTTAAATTTCAGATTCCATCCACAGCACTTTAGAGAATAGAGGAACTTTTCCTCCCCTACACCAACATTATAGTTTCATGCAGAATGAATTCTTCACTGTAAAAATTCTCTGTGGGCCTGTTTTATTCTTTTCTGTCCCCCTGAATCTCCAGCAGTGACTGATATTTTTTACTGTCTATATTTTTATCTTTTTCAAAATGTCATGTGGTTACAATAATATGATATGTAGACTTTTTCATACTGGCTGATTTTGTTTTAAAAAGCTCTATCTATCTATCTATCTATCTTCTATCTATCTATCTAATCTATATATCTTCTGTCTATCATCTATCTGTATCTATTATCTAGCTATCATGTATCTATATCTATTATCTATCTATCTATCTATCTATCTATCTATCTATCTATCTATCTATCTACCTACCTACCTATCTGTTTATTTTTCCATGCTGGAGATTGTACCTAGGACCTGTTCATGCTTGGCAAGTGCCCCACCACTGACCTGTCTATCTCTTCACCCAAATATCATTTTGAAAATATGCACATGATTTATTATTTCTGAAAAAGGATTATACAGGGAGCATGCTAAGTGAAGACGTGAAAGCTGCTTTTGATATCTATCTACTTCTGAATATAGTATGTGACAGCACAGAGGCTAAGGACTGAAAATACCAGCATTCTGTGCCCTCAGTTTGGAACTACGAGATTGTGCCATATGTGTGTGTGTGTGTGTGTGTGTGTGTGTGTGTTGTGCTTGGTGTGTGGCATACAGGCATGCATCTACCTGTGCATGAGCCTGCAAAGGCCAAAGGAGAGCATCATGTGTCTTGCTTTGTCACATTCCACCTATTCCCTTGAGACAGGGTCTTTCACTGAATCAGAAGCTTTATATTTGGCTAGGCTGACTGGCCAGCGAGCTCCAGGCATCTGCCTGTCTGTGAGTCCCAGGGCTGGGATTAAGGTACACAGGGCTATGGCAAACTTTTACATGGGTGCTGGGGATTGGGGTCGTGGTCCTGATGCTTACAGAGCAAGTACTCTTATTTACTGGGCTCTCTCTAAAGCCCAAGTCACCTTCATTTTAATGGACTCCTCAGGCAATACTATTCAAAGACATTTCTTTGATAATGAAATGAATACTAGATTTTGTCTCAGACAATTTGGCTTCAGGTCATCAGTCTTCATTAACACACCAAATATTTATTTAGCTTCTCTCATGTACTGGACCCTCTGAATTTATGCAGTGGTTAGCTTATTCAGGTTCTCTACCTTGCACACAGAAGCAGATACTAATCTAAGAATCAAGCCAAGAAATCTCATGCATCAACTGTACTAGATACTAAGAAAGAAAACAAAGCAATGCCAAGAGAATGTTAGCTGAGAGGTCTGATCTAGTCTGGAATGGGGTCAGTGGTTCACTTTACCCTGTGATAATGACCTTGAAATGAAATGCTATTTAAAGGAAGAGAGGGCAGAATATCTGCTGCCCATGCACAGAAAGTCTATATGAACTGGAACATAGGACAGAGGGATGGGGCTGTGGAATTAATTCTGTAATGTGTGTCCTAAGGTGAAGGACAGGGACTCTGGGTCTCCAGTTTCTCTCAAGTCTCCCAGACATGGTTAACAATTCTTCCACTTACAATTATCAGAATCCCAATCAAGGTTGTTAGCAAACCTCTTGTAGAGTGTTCAAAGTTTAGTTATTTGTGAATAGTTCTTAAGGTTTCTTAATTGATTTGAAGTTATTCATTTATTGAAAGATATACACACAATAGAAAAGATCTGATTCTCTGTGACATTTGGCTGAGAGCTGTGTAGGGCTTGGTTATTTGTTAACCTTTCTTAATTAAATCATCAATGCAACTTCATCACAGCCTTGTTGGTATGCTTTACTTTGGTTTGAATGTAGCTGTAGCCCCAAAATTCATCTGCTGAGAAATTAATGTGCAATGCAGTAGTGTTAAGAGGTGGGGTCATTAATGCTACAACTCCAGAAGCCGGTTCCTGATCAACGTAATTTCTTACCAACTCAATCATAGTTAGACCCTCCTGTCTCCCATTTGAACATCTGTCATAGATGTTAGGGCCTATCAGGTTAAATTTGCGTACTTACATGTCCCTTGGTATGAGTTCATCTATGGGAGTCTAGTCAGCCTATCTAGAGTCACTCCCTTAAAGATCAACTCTCCTTGCCCAGTAGTAATGTGCTGCCAATAGCTCTTCTGCTAAGGTTGGCACCATTTTCTCAGTTCTATGCTGGGTTTTTCTCTGATTGAGTTTGCATGGGTCTTGTGCATACTGTCACCATGGTGTCAGTTCATATGAAGATGTTTCCAGAGGCCTGGAGGACTGTGTTTCCTTATGTTCATGCACCAACCTCTTTCTTAATGACCCTTGAGTCATGGTTGGGTGAGGTTTAATATAGGGGTCCTGTCCATGTACATATACCCCACAGTCTCTTATTCTCCATACTTTGGCCAATTGTGGCCTCTGTGTTCATCATGCTCTGTTGCATATGGAAGCTTCGCTGGTGAGACTTGAGAGATGCTTTAGTATTCTCTCTACTCCGCGTTCTGCTATGTTCTGTGCGGTTGGGTGTAGAGGTTCCATTGTAGATGTGTCACTTAAGCTGGGCCACTTATTCCCTGTGTGTGACCAGTTGTAGAACTCTATAATTGTCTCCATCTGTTACAAAAGAAGGTTCTTTGCTGAGTGGCAAATGCTATACTTGGCTGTGAATATAAGGGTCCATGTTTAGTATACAGTAAGAAATTACATTTGTTTAGGGATATGACAGAGGTTGGGTTTCCTCTAGGATCTATGACCTCTTTGGTTATGTATATCTGGCTATGTTTTCAGTGCCATTCCTGAGTTCCCTCTCATTGAGCAGCCTTTAAGTCCAATTAGATAGCTCTAGATTAGCTCGAAGATAAAAGTACCTCTACTGCACCACTATAGTTTATTGTGCCCAGTTCTTTTTATGTCTCAATATCTCCCTCTCCTTCTCCCCCTCTTTTCTCTCTCTCTCCTTCTCCCAAGCTCTCTGTCTGTCTGTCTGTCTGTCTCTCTCTCTCTGTCTCTCTCTCCTATGCTTCTTGTCCTTCTTTTACCATGGACACAGCAAGGAGGTCCTTACCATATTTGGGTTCCCCAGCCTTGGGATCCCCATGGTCCACAGCTGCAATTCATAAAGCTGCACTATATGAATTATCAAGTATCAGATATTATAACAGTATAAAATTGACTAAGGGAATATAAGCATAACCACCATACAGATGGATCAGGAAAGGCTGACTCAGAGTCACTGTGCACTAATATACCAAGGAAGAGAGTGTACTGGTTGACTATAGGGGAACAGTAGGCAGGACCGTTATTACTACTATTATATTAATTTGGGGCTTGAGATATTTGCTAATGTGTGGGAGATATGCAATGCATGTAAACTAACTTTCCAGGACCTTATATAATGCTGGAAGTAAGGACCTACAAAGTTTTTCCACATAATTTTTCTTAATTCTCTAAAGGCATACATGATCTCTTCAGAAATCTACAGCTCAGCTCAAAGGAGAAACTTCTAATACAAATGAATTATCCTAAAGGAATGATATTAAGACTTCCAATTTAATTTAATCACATTTGAACTTTATTCTTTATGCTGGTTAATTTTGATTGTCAATTTGATAGGATTTAGAATCACCATGGAAACATAGCTCTGGATGGATCTTTGAAGGTATTTCCAGAAAGGTTTTACTAAAGAGAGAATCACCTTGAATGTGGGTAGTACCATCCCATGAGCTGGGGTCCCTGGCTGAATTAAAAAAAAAAAAAAGAAAGCAAGTTTAGCATCAGCATTCATTTCTCTCTGCTTCCAACTATGAACCCAAGCAAACATTTCCTTCCTAAGTTGTTTCTGTCAGATGATTTTGTCACAGTAATAATAAAAGTAACCAATACATGCTTTCTCTCTTGACTGACCTCTTTTCAACATGAATTATCTTTCTGTTATTTGCCCTAGGTGATAATTAGGGCAGTTGCTACTGAACTCAGATCATATGATAAGCCTCATAATAAAATAATCATAAGAGTTATTGTACATGTTGGAGAAAGAAGGTGCCAATGTCAGACTTTTATTTGGGGTTTCTCAGATCAGTTCTCTCCCTCGCCAGTGCCTTTCCTATCTTTGATGCAGTGCCTGTACTTTCCACTGTTGTAATCGTCCCTTGTAACTTATAATGTCTTACGTATCATAGTTCTTGTCAAAGTAATCCACTACCTAAGAAAAGTAAACAAGTCTGGCAGTTCTAATGATCTGATTAAAATAATTCCAATGATGTAAAAATGCCAATAACTTAAGCTGAGTTTCTCATGTCACATACCTGTAATCCAGAGACAGAAGAGAAGGAATGCATGATCAAAGCCAGCCTTGGCTACTTAGTAGGGTGTTGATATAGATGTCCTGTTTAGTGCTGACCACTAAGTTGACTAAATCTTTCTATGACCTTGTTCCATTGTTAACAAAGGGAAGAGATTACTGATTAATTAAGTCTGTATCCTCTCTAACAGAGAAAGGAATGTCCTTGTGTTTCCATATCACTTGACATTGTCATTTTAACATTATTCATTAATTTTATTTTGCAGTGTGTGAGACTCGAGACGAAATATGTTTCTCAGCTGTAGTTTGGTTCATAGATAAAATATTAATTCCCTAGCTCATTTGAATAGTTAGCATTAAAGTCATGTTACTATGCAGATGCTGGGATTCTGACTGGACAGCAAAAACTTGGACTCCCTTTCGATGGGGAAAGAGGGACATCAAGAGCATGGGAAGAAAGATCAGGTGACTTTGGTTCCACTCTGCAGTTGATTCTGAGTAACTAAGAAGCAATATTGACAGACTGGAGGGAGAAACTATGGTACAGCTTTATGTTGAGACCAGCGCAGATTACATAAAATGATGCAAATGCTTCTGTGACCAAAGCATCCATAGTCTGTACAGGTCAGTCTTAAGCAGCAAGGTCCTTGGGACTTACCCTATGTGAACTTGGTTCAGTTTACTTGTTGCTAGTTCAGATATATATATATATATATATATATATATATATATATATGGATATGTCAAAACAGCCAGTTAGAGATGAAGGTAGAGCTTTCAGCCTGGAACACAAGTAAACAGATATTTTTGGTAGAGCTTTCTATTATAGATAAAACAATAGTCACACTAGTAGTGACAGATTTCATAAAGTATTCTGACTCTATGTCATGTGTTCTCCCTGGCTTGCATGATTTCCTGTTGTTCTCAAGTTCTGATATGTTTTAGATAAGTTTAATTTTTTTATCAATTTCTTGAAGATAAATAAAGGTTCTAAGAAGGCAAGAATACTTGCAGTTCTTGCACTGGACTGTAATGCGATAAAATAAAATTGTACACAGCTGTTTGGATGACATAGCAGGGCAGATGGATTTGTTTATGTACTTGTTCTAAAATCCAAGTTTGTGTGGATTATTTGTGTGGCATCCTATTAAATAAGCATGTTTGGCACTGCCCATTCCTTTAATTAGAGCCAAATGTGAGCATACTATCATTTAATTTTGATAGATGATTAGAATATAAGTAGAACTGTCATATATGATGATATGGAATGAAAACATTTGCTTCTGTGCCTTGGACTAGTAGTTGGCATATAAGAAATGGCTTTGGATTCAGATGGTGGCTCCTGCAATCCCAGTTGTGGGCTGTGTAGTCTTCAAGATATTTGACATCTCTGACTCTGCGCTCTCACTCACAGAAAGAGGACGGTCATTATATTTTTTCTATGATATAGATGATCAGTTTCACGTGGTAGCTGGAAGATACCTTTATTACACTAGAAGAAAGAGGGACGAGCATTTTTTAGCTGTGTGGGCCCAGATGCAGTCTGTTTTGAGCTTGAATATTCCATATTCACCTTTAAATTCTGATTCTGATCATTGAAAGAGTGATGAGAATTTTGTAGCTGTGCGGGCCCAGATGCAGTCTGTTCTGAGCTTGAATATTCCATATTTACCTTTAAATTCTTGTTCTGATCATTGTTCTTCTGTCATAATGCAGCCACCCCTCACCCTGTGGAAACAACACATGGTACCAACCCTACTATATTGTTAATTGTGCACAGTCTACTGGCAGTGATCCCTCCAGCAGTAGCAAATACTCTGTTGCATTAAATATTTCTCACAAATTCTCTAAGGCAAAAGCATGACTCCTGAATCTCCTACCGTTCAGTGAGGCACTGTCATCATAGTGGATATTTTCAGTTTGGCCAGGCCTGCTTCTCTGCTTCACTGAAAATGTACCATTGACCTTTCTAATTAGCTGGGTTGCAGATGACTGAGCTTGCACAAATGAGGGCCAGTCAGAAAATAAATCTCTCCTGATTCTGTCTAGCTAGTCCACTTGGAATCAGGAAGAATTCCACTGACAGTCCATAAAATTTCCATCTTCTAAAGTGGAAGTGAGAGAATAGCTCTGTTGTCACTATACTGATGGGTAAGATTTAAACAATTATTATATGCATATGAGTGTTTTCCCTGCTTGTATTTAAGTGTATTCCATGTGTGCAATGCCCACAGAGGCCCAAAGAAGGCATCAGAAACCCCAGAACTGGAATTAATGAAGGTTGTTTGCCATCATGTGGATGCTGGGAACTGAACCTTAGTCCTCTGTAATAGCAGTCAGTGCTCTTAACCAATGAACCATCTCTCAGGTCCCTTATGCGTAGGATTTTTATAGTAAGTTCTCTCCTGATCACAAGTAAGTAGAGTCAGTGTCTCACACTTTGGAGTGAAATTAGACATTTGGACTGGCCATGACTTTTCTCATCTGGGAATCCTGGCTCCTAGACACTCCAGAGGACCAGGGTGACTGCAGAGCTGAAATGTACCAGCTGTCTTAAGGGGCCACAGCTGGTGAAAGGACTGAAAACTCAGATCCAAGAGTCTGGCATGGGTGTTTGAGAGAGTAGCAGAGTACCTGGGAATAGGTTCACATGTCTCAGAAGAATAATTGCAAGTGAGTCTCTGTGGATACTGAAAGCAATTTGACAGTAGGCATGTACCATTGCCGTAGCATGTGTGCGTGTAGGTCACAGGACAAATCACAGGGTTTAGCTCTCTCCTTCCATCATGTGGGTTCCAGGGATCAAGCTTGTGTTGTCAGACTTGGCAGCAAGCTCCTTTATCAGTTGAGCCATCTCACAGGCCCCATCCTTGTCTTCTACCTCCAAACTTGCCCATCACTTTTATTTTATTTCTTTGTGCAAGTAAACCTTTTTATTTTTATTTTTTTTAATTACTTCTTTTTTTCATTTTTTAATGATAAGTAATAATTTATGAGTATAAGCATCCTTCATGTAAACCAATTTGCAAGCAGTTGAGCCCAAACCCACACAGCCCATGGGTCCTAGCATCCAGCTGGGGGGGCTTGAATGTTCAATCAAGTTGACCATAACAATTAGTACTGTTTAAATACCTATATATCTAATTGCTTGTGCTTCGTTAGTAGGATTGAAAGGTTAGTCCTGGACAAACTGTCAGCCCATGAAAGGAAACAGCCAGAATTGAGCAGAGTCCAAGACAACAGCCCATCACTTTTATATCCCTCCTTCCCTCACCACTCACCTCCCTGCTTAGAAAAGCTCACAGTGATTAGGTCTTTTCCTGTGAAGGCATATCACTTTCATAAAGATCATGTGCTTATTTTACAGAAGTTAAATTAAATTCCCAAGGGACTCTTCATAAAGCACCATCAAGAAAAATAAAGACATTTTCATGATAGTCAGAGAAGAGATAGTGCAGTCAGTAACTTGCCTGAAGTCTTAGCTGAAGTACTCAGGGAAGAACTGTCTGGGGGGCAGAGGTTCTCAAGCTGACATCTCCAGAAGGATTCTGTAGGCAGTTCCTTGATTACTAGTTACTCAGATGGCTCTCTGAATCCCTTCAAAACTCTGAGACTGACACAGATGAGATTTACATTCAATACTATATACCTGTACATTTTGCACAGGTTTCAGAACTTTAGACTAATTAAAACTTATTAAATTTTATGATTTTCATATGATATATATTTGATGGTAATTTATTTATTTATTTATTTATTTATTTATTTATTTATTTATTTATTTGGTCTTTTCAAGACAGGGTCTCCCTGTAGCCCCAGCTGTCCTGAACTTGCTCTGTAGACCAGGCTGGCCTTGAACTCACAAAGATCCGCCTGCCTCTGCCTCCCGAGTGCTAGGATTAAAGGTGTGTGCCACCACGCCTGGCTATTTGATGGTATTTATATCCCCTCTTTTATACTTTACTGTTCCCTACCCAAGTTAATTACTGTATTTGAGATATAGATAGATAGATAGATAGATGGATAGATAGATAGATAGATAGATAGATAGATGTGGGTCCATCTACTGGAGCCTGGTTAGTCTACAAAGTGTACCAACTCTGTAAGATATCTTTCCTCCTCCCAGCAGGCATAAATTGCCAAAAGTTCCTTACTTTGTCTTGGTGTTTCTTGCCTACTTCCTCATGTTTATGCTGAAATTTTGTCTGGTTTGAGCCTACTGTGAGTTCGTACAAGTAGCTGACCAGTTGTCTGGAAAACTGTTTCCTTGTGGTTATCCACCACTTCTGGCTCCTACAATCTTTATATCCCCTCTTCCTAAATGATCCCAGAGCCTATTTGTAAATGCAGTCCTTGCCTTTTAGACTATTCTAGACACTTATTGAACTTAATCCGGGGAAGCATTTTCAGTTGGGAGCATAGGCTGTGGTCAGCAGAGCACCCTGAAGCTTCATGGAACTGATTTCTGTTTTCTTGGGGTAGCCTCCGGTTACACAGTCCTTAGGGGAAATACTTGTACCCTTCACTTGGGTCTCTAAATGTTCCAGGAAGTGGTGTTGAGTGAGACTTAGTTTATCTGGAGGTAGGCAGCCATACTTGCTGAGCTAACAATGAGGCTGAGGAAGCTCTCTCCCTTCAGGAAGTCTCTGATTGTTCTCAAAAGGTCTCTGTCTGCGCCTATGGAAGAAAGCTGCTGTACTTTTGGGGTAGTAGACAGTGGCGAAGTTCCTGAAAAAAGACAGCTTTTCACGCCTTTGCCTTCCTTGAGATAATGTCCAAGTGATTGGTGTGTAGCATGCAAGGAAGAATTTCCATTTGCATGGCAGATGTGAACATTCTTTGTTTATGTCCTGCAAAGTCTTCTCAGGAGGTGGGGGGCTGTTCTGATGAACATTACTTCCCATAGCACAGAACTGACCCCCACATGACACTAGCAACAGAGAAGTAGAATCCTAGTGAAAAGAGCTGACAGATTTGATTTAGTTTTGTGAACTGAGTCTCCCAGCCCTGTGCTGGGAGCTCACTCCTTAGCTGTGATCCTGTAACAATTCTCAGATGAAGTGCTTTGGTCACCAATAAGTTACATAAAGAAGTTTCAGGAGTAGCTTAAAGGCAAAGTAGAAGGCTCAGTCAGTCAGTACAGTGCCTGCAGCATAAGCACGAGGACCTGAGTTCAGTTCTCTAGAACCCATATAAAAGCCAACCTAGCCATACATCTGTATCCACAGTGCTGGGGTAGGAGGAAGCAGGATCCCAGGAGCCCTTTGCTCAGCCAGTGTAGCTGAACTGCTAAGCTCTAGGTTCACTGAGAGATCCTATCTCAGCAAAGAAGGTGGAGCAATGATTGAGGGATTGGAGAAAACACCCAGTGTCAACCTCTGGCTTCCATGCACGCTTACAGATACACGTGCCCATACAAAACACGCATATGTGTGTGTGTGCACACGTGCACACACACACACACACACACACACACACATAGTGGCATACAACATATGGCAAAGTAGATCAACATGAAAACAAATTTAGCTAATGAAAAATGTGCACTTGGAAAATATAACCAATCATTTTTAAGTGTGTGTGTGTATGTACTTGTGTGTGTACCTACATGTGTGTATATGTATATGTTTGCATGTTGTATACAGAAAGAAAAAAATCCACTTACAGGGAGGACTCATGCAGAACTTACTAAAAATTGGAAAGCCAAAGTGTGGATGTTAAGAACTACAGGAAGTGAATATCAGAGTGAGTGAAAATTAAGAGCAAGAAAATACCAGTGTGAGTTATGACATCTAGGCTAGTGAATCACCAATGACGCAGAAGAGCTTTATGAGCCTTGGCAAGCAATTAGGTAAGAGTACTTTCTCTTCTCCTAGCAATCTGAAGTGGTTATTAACCGTGTGTATTGAAATGTGATGGGCTAAAACAAAAAAACCCAGTTAAAATATAACTTGCCCATAGAATTGTTCATTCTCCTTGGCCTAACTAACAAGACCCCAGGAACCCAAAGTAAGAAATTTTTATATCAAACAAAGATGACTAAACCAAAAGCATGAAGTGTATTTTTGGTGGATCCTGACAGTCTTTACTGCTTGCATTCCCTGTTTCCAGATAATACATTCTCCAGTTGGCTGATGATTGTGCTGTAAATCACATTCCACTGTGTCAGCAAACATTGGCACTGACTTAAATAGTAAAACAAAATCAACTAGGAAAAAAGCTAATGTAAAACTTCCCATCAGAAGAGTTTTCTTAGAAAAGGAGGGGCAATAAAGAAGAGGGGAAATGAAAAGATAATATGACAACTTGTCTGACGAAATAGGTACATAGACTTGTGTCTCTAAATAATTGGAAAAAAACCCCACGACATTAATTCAATGGAGAAAAGGTGTAAGTTTTTACTTGACTTTGTAAATATATAAAAATTTATATGTATCCATATATATCTCAAATAAAATACATTAATCAATTTTATATTGGTGTATTTATATACTACATATCAGATTTGGTTTGTAAAGTCAGTATAGATTTTATACACATTGAATTACACTATGCACTTTTCATTTGATTTTAATTGTGGTGTGTTCTCAAATATTTAAGTCTGACCACTCAGTTCATTAACTAGAAGGTGAAACAGAATTCCTTGCTCCCATTTAAGTGTGATAGAGACTGGTATTTTAAACACACTTCTTATATTTTAAATGTTCCTATCTTGTATTCTGTTCTAGCTGCTTCTCCATAGCTATGAGAAAACACTCTGACCAACTCCAACTTGGGGAGAAAAGGGTTTATTTGGCTCACATCTGGGTTACAGTTGATCACTGAGGGAGCCCAACATAGGAATTCAGGCCAGGAACCTGGAGGCAGGAGCTGAAACAGACCATAGAGGAATGCTGCTTACTGGCTTGCTCACTTGGCCCATGCCCAACCTGCTCTCTTATATAGTACACAACAACCTGCCCAAGGATGGCACCACCCACAATGGGCTGGGCCCTCTCACATCACTCAACAATCAAGAAAATACTCCACAGGCCAGTCCAATGGAGCCACTTCCCCAGTTGAGGCTCCCTCAACCCAGGTGTGTCAGGTTGACACTAAAGCTATCCTGCACAGATTCTTACTACTATGGCATAGGGTTGGCCATCACCATAATACATGTGAAGTGTACATTTACAAGTTAAATGAACACTTTCTATGCTTTGAGCTGTATTGTAATATCTTAAGATTCTATATTAAACATATTTACAGTTATTGAACTGTTTTGCCCCCCGTAATATTGTAACTACTTGAAAAATTAATTCAAGTAGGTGTTCTAAACATACCTATTTTTAGAATAATTTTTTAAGTTAATTTTTTAAATTTACAGTTTTAGTTTTTTGAGAATTTAACTTGTGAGCACTGTATTTGTATCAAGCACATTAAAACGATTAAATTTAAATGGGGAGGGGCTGGAGAGATGGCCTAGCGGTTAAGAGCGCGACCGCTCTTACAGAGGACCCAGGTTCGATCCCCAGCACCCACATGGCGGCTGAGAACCGTCTGAAGCTCCAATTCCAGGAGAACTCCAGTTCCAGGGGAATCTGAGACCCTCTTCAGAACTCCGCGGCGTTGCACGACACGGGTGCACAGACTTGCATGCAGACAGTACATTCATACGTGTACAAAAATAAATAAAATTAATATTTAAAAAAAATTAAATGGGGAAAAAGCCGGGCGTGGTGGTGCACACCTTTAATCCTAGCACTCGGGAGGCAGAGGCAGGTGGATCTTTGTGAGTTCAAGGCCAGCCTGGTCTACAAAGTGAGTTCCAGGACAGCTGGGGCCACAGGGACACCCTGTCTTGAAAAGACAAAAAGAAAATTTTTTTAAATGGGGAAAAGTAGATGAAGTAGACAGTGACAAAAACAATCACAAGTTGAGTCCCACTTGTAGTTCTTTTCTCTTTTTGTTTCTAAATCACATTTACAATGTCACTGTATTTACAGGTAATGTAAAAATAAATTTAAAAGTTTAATTAAAAATATTAGAGAATGGAGTCTAAAGAGATAAGAGTGTCACATAAATCAATAGGAAAAGTGGAATTTTCATCCATGCTCAGTAGCAACAAAGCTCATCACCAGCAATTTCTCACTATCAGAACAAGGTTTTGCCAACACATATAAATCTGCTTCCTTGCTTTCTGTGTCACTCAGAAACAGTGTCCTGCTATTTCATTTCCTGCTTCACAGACCTGACATTTTTAGCAACTTGAGGACGTGTGACTTGGAAGCATGAGCAGTGTTGGGAATTGTGTTCTCCTGCAGTCTTCATAGCTGAAGGGAGTTAGAACTGAACAATTCCCAATACAGCCTAGAAATGGAGGAATATCAAATTCATAGGCTAAGGCTTTGCTACTGGAACCGACTATGGATGCTTTTTCAGAGTGCAAAAGAAGGACCACACAAGCTATTTCCTCATGGAAATAACTGTACGTGAATAGTTAAGAAAATTTCCAAGGTCTCAGTTTCCTCATCTCTAACATGGAAGCATTAAATAGATAAACTTTAATGTCCTTTTCAGACAAAACAATTGATGTATGTATGGCCCTATCTATCCGCAGGAACATAGATGTTTCATCCAACTCTAAATAGTTGATTTCCCACGTGATAGTTATTAGGCCTTCTGATGGATGGCTCTGTTATTTGTTCCTTGAGTTTGATATTTCCTGGTCTATGTGATATCTCCCCATGATATCTGGATCCTGGAACAGGGGAATGCAATGACTTATGAGGGCTCAGGATATCCCATAGAAGCATTTGAGGGGCTTTGAAAAATTTATGTTTGTGTTGGTAAATTTCTTTGCATGGTTTCCCCAGCAAGGAAATAAATAGGTATTCTGACAGCTCTAACTTCACAAAGCCACTGGTGCTCAGCCTTACTGCAAGCCACAAGAGTCTCTTGTTATGTATTGGCCATGTCTGTGTGATCAGCATTCTTCAGAGGGGACTGAGAATGGATCAGCACTCTGTAGACAGAGCTGCAGATCTCAACTTGGACATCTAGTTGTGTGACCTTGGAGGATCTGACCTCTCTCCTTTGTAAATGGAGAGGAGGGGTTACCTGTTTGTAAATCACTTCATATGCTGCTGCAGATTCAAGGAGTAGTCTCTTTGCACTGCCCTTTCCTGCCATGTTTATCTTGTGACAAATAAAATTAATTCAACCCCTTGGACTGCCATTGTGTTCAGAACTGGACTTCTTTTTTGGCATGAAGTGTGCCATCTGCAGAATTTTGCACCAACTTCAAGAACAGAATGTACTTACAAAATATTGTCGATGTGGACTCAGAATGAATTTTTACATTATTAAAAGTAAAAACAGTCGCTAACAGCTCAAGAAACAATATAACCCCACCCATCATCAGTGAAAGCCACAACAAAAAATAGATTGCTTTAGCTGGGTGTGGTGGCATGCACCTTTAATCCTAGCACTCAGGAGGCAGAGGCAGGTAGATCTTTGTGAGTTCAAGGCCAGCCTGGCCTACAGAGTGAGTTCCAGGACAGCTGGGGCTACAGAGAGACCCTGTCTTGAAAAGACCAAAAAAAAAAAAAAAGATGCTTTTTTTGAGACAAAATTTGCATACCATATGATTACCTTTGTAAAGTATTATACTTTAATGGACTTTAGCATTCTCAAAGAGCCATGCAGCCAGTACCCTTTAGCAGTCACTGCTCTTTTCACCTCCATTGAAGTCTGTCTTTCTCTAGTCTCTGGCCTTAGGGGAATGGTTGGGGTGTACTTTGTCACTCAAGAGTTCCTGTATTGCTCTGTGGTGGTTTAATGAGGTGTTGCCCATAAGCCCAAATATTTGAACACATGGTCAGTTTGGGAAGGTCATGGAATCCTATGCACAGCTTTGCTTGAGGAAGCATGTCATTTGGGACCACCATGTCCCATACAGTCATAAAAAATGGGCTAATGTACTGAACTAAGTGTACTTTATGTCTGTATAGATTTGCTTGCTTATTTATTTATTTATTTATTTATTTATTTATTTATTTTTATTTTTATGTTGGTCCTTTTTTTTGAGACAGGGTATCCCTTTAGTCCCAGCTGGTATGGAGCTCACTATGTAGATCAGGCTGGCCTTGAACTCACAGAGATCTGCCTGCCTCTGCCTCCTGAGTGCTGGGATTAAAGGTGTGCGCCACCACGCCCGGCCTTAGATTTGCTTATTTTAAACAATCCATGTATATGGAATCATACAATATGTTGTCTGATTAGCTTAACTGGCTTCACAAATTGTCAAACTTTATCTACATTGTTGTGTGATTTGGTACTTTATTACCTTCTAAAAAGAATTCAATACTTGTTCCTTTTTTCAATCTTTTTCTTGTTATAAAATATATATGATACCAACATTGTAAATTTAACTTTTTGGGGTTTTTTTTTTTTTTTTTTTTTTTTGGTATTTTTGAGACAAGGGTCTCCGTTTAGTCCAGCTGGCCTGGAGCTCGCTCTGTAGACCAGGCTGGACTTGAACTCACAGAAATCTGCCTGCCTCTGCCCCCCAAGTCCTAGGATTAAAGGTGTGTGCCACCACACCTGGAATTTATTTTTAAATATGCATTTTTGTGGCCTTAATTGTGCTCACAATATAATGCAGCCGTCACCACTAGTATTATGTTTATTTGTTTTGAGACATCTTGCTATATAGCCCAAACTGGCCTCAAATTTGAGATACTCCTATTTCAGTGTGCTGAGTGTTGGATCTATAGGCATGATCCATCATACCCATATACCACTGCTTATTTTATTTATTTGCTTATTTATTTATTATCTATTTAAGTGTTTTGCCTGCATATATGTAAATACATCCATGCATGCAATACCTGTGGAGGCCAGAAGAGGGCCTCATCCCCCAGACCCTGGAGTTAAGTACAGTTAGCCACCATATGGGTGCGGGGAACTGAACCCAGTTCTTATGCAGGAACATCCAGTGCTCTTAACCAAGGAACTATCTCTCTAACACCCACAGCTTATTTTTATTTTATTTTTTTTTATTTATTTATTTTTTTTTGTAATTTTATTATTTCTGTATGTGTATGAATGTACTGTCTGCATCGCAAGTCTGTGCACCCCGTGTCGTGCAAGCCCCCAGCGGAGAGTAAAAAGAGGTACTCGGATTATCCACCTGGAACACTGGAAGTTCTCTCCCTGGATTGGGAGTTTCACAGCGGTTCTCTCGAGCACAGGCCATGTGGTGTCTGGGATAGAACCCGGGTCCCTCCTGTAAGAGACGGTTCTGGCGCTAAACCGAAAACCTTAACCCAGCTAGGTATTCCAACCAATCTCAGCCCCTACAAGCTTATTTTTGAAATATAAAAAAAAAAACCCTCTCTGAATAGAAACTGTAAGCATTAAACAGTAATCTCTACCTTACCCTCATCCTAGTCCCCTTGTCACAATCTCCTTTCTGTCTCTCTGAATTCACTTACTCTAGATTTGAATCTGCTCATTCCAGGCATTTAATTAGTGTAGACTTATACAATATGTGCTCTTTTGTGCCTGGCTTATTTACTTAGCATGAAGTTATTAAGGCTCAAGGATAACATTCCAAGTTCTATTTGTGCATTCATTTGTTGAAGAGGCAGTTTTCACCTTTTGGTTCCTGTGAGCAATGCCGCATGCAGTGAGCCTTGGCTCGTAAATGTCAATTCAGGTTCCTGCAGCCAATTCTTTTGGCTATGTGGCTAGAAGTGAAGTTGTTGGGTCAAATAATTCTATTTGAGGAAAAGGCTGATTTCTTTCCAAAGTATACCAATATACAATATCATCAGCAACATATGAGGTTCCACGTGTTTTTCAAAGCCTCAGCAACACTTTTCTTTTTTTTCCCGTTTTATTTATTTATTTTTTAATATTTTTGTTGGGCGTATTGGTGCACCTGTGTGCAATGCCTGTTGGGGTCAGAAGAGAGCCTCGGATTCCCCTGGAACTGGAATTATGGATGGTTGTTATCTACTACATGGGGACTGGGAATCAAACCTGGATCCTCTGCTAGAGTAGCCAGTGCTCTTAACCACTGACCCATCTATCCAGCCCTTTTTCCCCATTTTAAAACTTTTTAAAAGATTAAAAAAAGTGTGTGTGTGAGTGTGTGTGTATGTGTGTGTGTGTGTGTGTGTGTGTGTGTGTGTGTGCTTGCATGCATGTGTGTAGCCTGGAGGCCAAAGGAGGTTGTCATATCTACTGGAACTGGAGTTACAGGTAGTTATGAGATGACCAATGTGGGTGCTGGAAACCAAACTAGTGTCCTCTGGAAGAACAGAAGTACTCTTTTTTTTTTCACCTGTGATCTTTATTTATTTTTTTAATAATAAGTAATAAGTAATGAATACAAGCATCCTTCATGTAAAACCTATTTGCAAGCAGGTATGCTCAAACCTATAGAGCCCAAGGTCACCATTATCCAGCTGGAGGGGCTTATATATGCAAGCATGTTGATCAAATAAGAGTCCAGTCTATATTGCTGTAGTTTCACAATTCACCCCAATCGCAGCCCTTACATTCTACCACGCCCCCTCTTTGGCAGATTGTTCCCTAGGCTTAGAAAAGGGACACAAGTGGGTGAGAAGCAAAACAGTCTACTATCTCTGGAGATGTCATTTTGGACTCTGATCAATTCAGGCTGTTTCCTTTCATGGGTTGGCAGTTTACCGAGGAATAACCTTTCAATCCTACTAATGAAGCACAAGCAATTAGATATACAGGCATTTAAACTGTAGTAATTATTATAGTAGGTTACATTGGTATAGACACAGATGTTTGGATGGTATGCTAATCCATGGACTATAGTTTTTCTGTAAAAAGATGACAAGGTCTTACTGTGGCTTATAACATCTCCTAACCACTAGAGGATGTAAGCTTGTGGCATCAGCTACGAATTATTCCTCCAAGGAGAGAGCTAATAGTCAATTAGATTTGGGATAAACAGACATATGGCTGCCACTGCTGCACAGTATTTCCAGGCAGGTGAGGTGTAGCTGATGCTGACGGAGGAGTCTTGCTTGACTCAAGGAGACCAATATTTGCTTTATTGATTTAGTGGCCTTTGGTAACACTCTCTGGCATTACAGAGACCAACTGTACACTTGCAAGTGTGGTCTCAATACATCTTTCCCATACTTACACCAGGTCTTCGACAACAGGGCCTTACCGCCTCTCTTCTTACAGGTATCCCAGTTTACAGGCAAAAAGTCTTTAACTTTCTGGGGGCTTGGATCTCCTAGCCAACATCTCCTTCGCAGAATAATCTATTGCTGATATCAGAGTTCTCCTGTATTAATATATTTTGCTTAATTACACAGCTTATAAAGACTTTACTATTATATTTGGCTCTGAATAGAGAATTATCCTTTCACAGTTCCTATGTCTATCAGTCAATTAAAGAAAGCAGTTATAAAAGTTTTTTAAGAGATTACCTGTATAATAGTTGGCTCTAATTTATAGTTAGGGAATGACTTCATTACCATCATGTTTTTCTTTGTTCTATGAAAAGGAAGTAAGAAAGTCTCTCATATTACAACTTTGTGGCACCTGGAAGGTAAAGTTGTTTAGGACACATTATAAACAGTTGTTACAAATAGGATCCACAGAGATGTTTGATGCCTGTAGCAGTCTGAGGCATTTCTTCCTTTTAATGTTTATGTTAATGGACCAACTTCTCTGCTGGTATTTCTTAGTACATCCTGCACAATGCAAAACTGTATCTTTTCTTTCTCAGCCATTAAGTTGGTGACATTTTGACCCATGGGAACATGCAAATCTTTTCCCATAGGTAGTTTTAAGATTTAAATTGAAAAATTTGACCAAAGGTTTAATATATAACTGTATACTCCTTTTTTATTTTAGGTTTTTATTTTTTGACCCATGAATCTCAAAAAGGCAGTTATATTACACATACCTACAGGCAGGAATCAAGGTGCAAATTTTCATTAAATTTAACCAAGTTGTTTATCATTGACTGTATGTTGTTAATTTGGGAAGAAAACTTAATTCCTTTAGTTAAATTATCCTACAGGTAAAAGAAAATGTTACAAGATGATACTGTACAACTCAAAAATTATAGAGAACATTTGTATACATTAACCCCAAATTACAATTATAGAAATTATAAGTAAAACAAATGTGGACAATTTATATTTCCAATTAGCTTACATGTATTACCATTTTTATGAAAACCTTTTAACCAATGTTGACATTTTTACTTTTACTAAGTCTTAAAATACCATATAATATGTAGACAAAGTTTGGGTAAATTTGGATACCCGTTAAACTCACATCAATTAAATATACATTGTTCCTTTAAATTCTTTTTTTTTTTTTGTTTTTTTCATTTTTTAAAATTTATTGTCTTATATATATTTTTTTGAGCAAGTACTCTTAGCAGGTGTGCCAACTCTAGCCCCAGTGGAGTCACCATGCTGGCCTTCAACTTTCAATCTTTCTGTCTAGCTCTTCAGCCTATCCTTCTGTTGTGCTCCATCAAAACTGGCTCAATCTTTTGATCATGGTCGTCTTAGAGAACATGAGAACATACACTGGGACATAGTATATCATTGTAGCTTTGCTTTATATTTGATTTACATAACTATTTCTTGATGCTGATAATTTTGTTTTTTTTTTCTAAAATTATTACATTTTATTATTTTCACAACTGTGTCCTGTATAATAGAGGATGGGACTGAAGTTCATCTTCTCTCATTAGGTTAGAAAATTCTCTTTTTTCTTAATTTTTATTTTTTTGTACATTTCATACATTTGTTAATCAAATTTAGACCTGTTCCCCCATTCATACCCCCCTCTCCAGAATTCATGCCATACATGTTAAGTCCTGTCTTGTATCTTTTTCTCAGTCTTTTTCAACTTTTTGTGATATAAAAGTGTACAGTCTTTTTGTTGTTGTTGTTCCCTTTAATTTTGTATTACTACAAAATATGCATCTATATTTATATTCCATACATATACTCAAATTACAAACTCTGAAAATAAACTAGGTTAATTCCAAAATAAGTTTAGAGTGGAACCCTTCACCAGTGACCCATCTGACAAAAACTTAACATCCAGAAGTCACTTTTTTTTATGTTTAGGGGTTCACGTTTTTTTCTTTCAATTTTATATTACTCTAAAATATGAATATATGCCTTCTGCCCATATACACAATTTACTGTGTCTGAAAGAAAGTGGTAAGTTAATTCTAAGTCTCATTAAGATATTCACATTATAACATCACAATTGCTTTCAGATAGAAAGAAATATAACAATTTTAAAAAAGGTAAGCTGGGTGTGGTGGTGCATGCCTTTAATCCTTTTATCCTAGCACCTTGGGAGGCAGAGGCAGGTGGATCTTTGTGAGTTCAAGGCGAGCCTGGTCTACAGAGTGAGTTCCAGGACAGCTGGGACTACAGGGAGACCCTGTCTCAAAAAGACAAAAAAAAAAAAAAAAAAAAAAAAAAAAGAAATATAACAATAACATTGATCAGCTTTTCTTTCAATTGGGGGATTTGCTACTAGCATCCATAAATGAAGGAAACCATTCCCTGTTTGTTTTTTGGGACTGTATTACTTCACTTAGCATAATGGCTTCGAATTCCATCCGTTTACTGCAAAGCTCATAATGTTATCTTTTTTTACTGCATAGAACTCCATTGTACAGATGTACCACATTTTTATTATTTACTCATCAGTTGGGTTGGTTTCAACTCTTTGCTATTGTGAAAAGAGCTGCAATAAACCTAGATGTTGCATGTATCTTTGCAGTAGGATGAGTCTTGTGAGTATTGCCAGGAGTGGTATGGCTGGGTCAGGTGGTAGTCTCATTTTGAGTCTTTTAAGGATTCTCCACACTGCTTTCCACAATGGTTGTTTACATTCCCACCGTAGTGGATGAGTGTTCCCTTTTCCCCACAACCTCTCCAGTATTTGGTGTCTTTGGTTTTCTTGATCTTAGCCAATCTTATCAGAGTGAAATGATATATTCAAGTGGTTTTAATTTGCATTTCCTTAATTATTAGAGATGTTAAACACTTTTTAAGATGTTTCTCATCCATCTTTAATTTCTCACTGGTGAAGTCTCTGTTCAGCTCTATACTCCATCTTTGAGTGAGTTATTTGTTTTCTTACTCCTTTGGTTTTTTTGAGTAATATTCTGGAAGTTAATGCTCTTTCAGATGTATCACTGGTGAATGTTTCCTCCTACTCTGTGGGTTTTCTCTTCACTTCCTTGAAAAATAAAACTATAGACCCATCTCATAAATGAATACAGATGTAAAAATTCTCAAAAAAAATACTTGCAAATCACATACAGACCCACATCAAAAAGATCATCCATCATGATCAAGTTGGATTCATACCAGAGATACAGGGATGGTTCAACATATGTAAATCAATAAATATCATAAAACACATAAATGGACTGAAAGACAAAAATTATACAATCATCTCAATTGATGCAGAAAAGCCTTTGACAAGATTCAGCATCCTTTCATGTTTAAAGTTCTAGAGGGAATTAGATTGAAGGGAACATTCCTAAATATAATCAAAGCCATATACAACAAACCCACAGCCAACATCATCATAAATGGAGAAAAATTAGAAACATTCCCCTTAAAGGCAGGAACCCAGCAAGGCTGCCCCATATTGCCTCTCTTCTTCAATATAGTGCTTGAAACACTTGCTAGGGCAATAAGACAAGAAAGGGAAATTAAATGAGTACTAATTGGAAAAGAGGAAGTCAAACTATCCCTCTTCGCAGATGAGGTGATAGTTTATTTAAGGGATGCTAAAAACTGCACCAGAAAACTCCTAGAAGCAATTAAGAGTTTCAGTAAAGTGGCAGGATACAAAAATCAACCTAGAAAAATCAGTAGCTTTTCTTTACACCAACAACAAGCAACTGGAAAAGAAATGTAAGAAGACCTTCCCACTCACAATAGCCTCAAAAAAATTAAAATACCTGTGAACAAACCTAACTAAAGACACCAAACAGCTCTACAAAAAAATTTCAAATGCCTGAAGGAGACTGAAAATGACATCAAAAGATGGAAAAACCTCCTAAGCTCATGGATTGGAAAAATTAATATAGTAAAAATGTCCATTCTACCCAAATTAATATACAGATTCAATGCAATCCCAATTAAAATCCCCATGAGTTTCTTCACAGACTTGAAAAAAAATCCTTAAATTCATATGGAAAAACAAAAGACCTTGAATAGCTAAAGCAACCCTGAGTGAAAAATACAATACAGGGGGGATCACCTTACCAGACTTCAAGCTATACTACAGGGCTATAGTCACAAAAACAGCCTGATACTGGCACAAAACAGACCTGTTGACCAATGGAACAAAACCAAAGATCCAAACTTGAGCTTCATGCAATTTCAGCCAACTCGTATTCAATAAAGTGGCCAAAAAAGCTCTTTGGAGGAAAGATAACATCTTCAGCAAATGGTGCTGGCAAAAATGGAGCACCATATACAGAAGAACAAAATTAAACCCCAACCTCTCACCCTGTTCAAAAATCAACTCCAAATGGATCAAAGGCCTCAATGTGAAATATGAAATTCTGAAGGTGATAGAAGAAAAATTTGGTAGCAATCTCCAAGACACAGGAGTAGGAAAAGACTTTCTAAATCAAACAGCAGCTGTGCAGGAAATAAGGCCGACAGCAGATAAGTGGGACCTCATCAAACTCAAAAGCTTCTGCACAGCAAAAGAAATAACTGTTTTTAAATGCTTTTAAAATAAACTGTGTGTTTATGTGCAGGTGTATGAGTGTGGATGGGTGGAAGTGTGTGTAGAGGCCACAGGACAAATTTATGTGTCATTTTCAGGAAATGCCACTTTTTTTGAGACAGGGTCTCCCTATAGCCCCAGCTGGCCTGGAACTTACTCTGTAGACCAGGCTGGCCTTGAACTCACAGAGATCTGCCTGCCTCTGCCTCCTGAGTCTGGGATTAAAGGTGTGTGCCACCATGCCTAGCTTAAAGACGGTTCTTAGCCACCATGTGGGTGCTGTAAATGGAACCCAGGTCCTCTGCAAGAGCAGTTGGGGCTCTTAACCACTGAGCCATCTCTCTAGTCCCACCACTTCCCTTCTTTAAGACAAGAGTCTCTCACTGACCTGGAGCTCATTAGTTAGGATAGATTCACTGTCCAGCCAAGACTCGAGAATTATCCTGGCTCTGCCTCTCTGGTGCTGGGATTGCTGTGTGTGCCACCAGGCCCAAAGTTTCTATGTAGGATCTGAGGATCCAACTCAAGTTCTCACTCTTGCAAGACAAGCAGTTTACTGACTGAGTTATACCCTGAGCTCCTTTCATGTGTGTATTAAATACCCTGTATATTCACTTACTACTAAAGGAAATGTAGATTTAAAACAACAAGGTCTTTGGGGAATAATTGGGTGATTTCATTCTTTTTGAAACAATAGGAATTTTCTTATGGAGGAATTTCCCTTAATCAGGTAACTATAGAAGTGTGAAGGGCATGGTGGCATATGCCTTTAATCCCAGCACTCCGGAGGTAGAGGCAGGTGGATCTCTGTGAGTTCAAGACCAGCCTGATATACAGAGTGAGTTCTAGGCCAGCTGGGGCTATAGGGAAACCCTGTCTCAACCCCCCCCCCAAAAAAAAAAACTGTTGAGAGCACTGACTACTCTTGCAGAGGACCAGGTTCGATTCCCAGCACCCACATGGTGGATAAGAACTGTCTTTAACTCCAGTTCCAGGGGAATCTGACACCCTATTCTGACCTCCTTGGCATTGCACGACATGGGTGCACCAACCTACATGCAGACAGTACACTCATAAAAAAAAGTGTGAAATGAGGTTATACTAAGTTATTGCTGCTTTGTTTTTAAAACACTAAGTCAAAACTAGAAACATTCTGCAATAGAAGTTTCTTAGATTTGTATTTGAAATATCTAAAATTTGGTGAAATACCATACTCATGGCATATAGCTGAGTGAACCAAGCAGGCCACAGAGCACGGTGCCATGGCATCCTCTCTCTTTGACCTTTGATGTTAAAACATTTATCTTCTTTTTGTACATATGCAGAAATTTAAAGAAAGATGGCTGACAATTGATGGAAGGGAATAGGTTGTAGGACTGAGGTTTATTTTCTGTTGGAATTTTCTCTTCTGTTAAAACTTTAAAATTGAGGGCTGGAGAGATGGCTCAGTGGTGAAGAGCACTGGCTGCTCTTGCGGAGGACCTGAGTTCAGTTTCCAGCTCCCACATGGCAACTAACAACCTTCATTAACTCCAGAGGATCCAACACCCTGTTCTGACATTTTCGGGCATTGCATGACATGGATGAACTTACACATATGGAGGCAACAATACAATACATTCATACAGAAAAAAACCAAAAAAATTTAGAGTACATTTATATCTATTTTAAGTGTGTGTGTGTGTGTGTGTATGTGTGTGTGTGTGTGTGTGCTTGTGCACGCTTGTGCACATGTGTAACATGGCATGCTTGTGGAGGTCAGGACAATGAACAAAGATCAGTTTTCTCTTTCCACCGTATGTGTCCTGGGGTTGGGGGATTAAGGCATTCACCAGGCTTGTTGGCAAGTACCTTTCCATGCTGAGGCATCTTGTTGGCCCCTCTTCTATTAAAACTTTAGAAAGGAAATCAGAACGGATCACATGAAAATGTGCTTTCAAGGGAAAAAGAATTCTGCTTTGTCCATTCCTATTGCTCATGCCCCTTCCTGCTGTGGAGAGTGGTAGCACTAAAACCCTGAATTTGTGCCTTCAAGCCACAAAATAATCTGAATAAACGACATCAAGGTGGGGAACTGGTGGAACAAGAAATATATGAGCCCCTTTGTATTGATTTCCCTGCAATAATTACACAAGTTTAATTACAACAAATAAATTAAAATCAATGCACTAAAATCAATATGCCCCAAACAAAATTGCTGCTTTTACAAGTCCTAACAGGATCCCAAATAGGAAGTAGTTACTAGCATGCATTATTAGCACATCTGTCTTTGAAAGAAAATTTCAGGAGGCGATGAGGGAGAACCTGAGGCTATCTCCTTCTTCTAACCATCGTCTCTATACAAGAAGGCCCACAATCAGTCTTGTTCAAGCTAGTTCAGAACTAGCCTGAACAGTCGTACCTGTTGTGATGAGGGTTTGTTTGATGTAGTGCCAGAAAACCTTATTCTACCTTGAATCCGTAGAAACTTTCCACTGATTTACTAAGATTGGCTTGGATTTTTTCCCAACATCATGTGACTGCCGAGACAGCAGTGCTCTGCTTATCTACCATCTTATCTCCACTAACTGTGCCAGTTATATTCAATATGTGTTTGTTGAATGAATGAACGAATGAATGCTTTGGATGCAGGCTTATGTTCCTGTCTTGTAAGGCCCATGAACCAGTCATAGGAGAAGGGTCCTGTTTTTTCTCAAGTTGTGCGACTGCTTCCCGAGGCCCTTCTCAATCATCTTTCCCATTTTTTACAACTTTCACTATTATCTATGAATTCTATTTTGAGTGCAGGTGAGTGTTTTTGCACGTACACACACACACACACACACACACACACACACACACACAAACTTCAGAAAAGGAAATGAATGAGGTTCTTTATATAAATGAAAACGTTTTGCAACTTTTCTCCTTGAAAAAAATAATGGGGGCTAGAGAGATAGCCTAGCAGTTAAGAGCGCCGACTGCTCTTGCAGAGGACCCGGGTTCGATCCCCAGCACCCACATGGCGGCCGAGAACCGTCTGAAACTCCAATTCCAGGAGAACTCCAGTTCCAGGGGAATCCGACACCTTCTTCTGACCTCCGCAGCATTGCACGACATGGGTGCACAGACTTGCATGCAGACAGTACATTCGTACACATACAGAAATAAATAAAAAAAAGAAAAAAGAAAAAAATAATGTTTAACACAGTTTAGATTATAGAGAAAAGCACACAGACACAGACAGACACAGACACACACATACACAGACACACACACACGCAGACACACACACAATATCCTACCACCTACAGACAAGTTTTACTGCTTGTCTTTCAGACTTTCCTCTCCATATATACATGTATGCATGTCTTTTCGTGGCTGATATAAGAGAAGTAAAAAAAATACATATTAAACATGTCATGTTCTTAGACGATCACCTGAACAAACTTTACTTTGTCTGTTTTAAATAAGGCTGGCCAGAAACCCTTAGTTTGGGGAAAAGGTCTTAGAAATTATTGTATGCCTTTTCCTATCCTTCTGCTTATGTAATAAAAGGCAAAGAAAAACATCAAGACTATCACAGCAGGGCTGGAGAGATAGCATGAAGACTAGAGCTCAGATCCTCAGAACCTCTGAAAAGCTGTATGCCACGACACCTCCAGTGCTCCTCCAGAGAGATGGGAGGCAGAGAGAAGTTCCCCTGGAAGCTCACAGACTAGCTGACTTGGCATGTGAAGCAGGGAACAAGAGACCCTGTCTCAAAACAAGGACCAACAGCTGAGATTGTCCTCTGACTTCCGTTTGTGCACTGGCACACTCCTGCACTTAGAGACCTGACCTCCCCAACACACACACACACACACACACACACACACACACACACACAATTAAGCAGGAAATTTTTAAAAAGACTAACAAAGTGGAGAGCCAACTATTTCAAGCACAAATAACACAAACCACAGCCCCTGTCACTTCCTTCCTAGCCCTGATTCATACAAGCAGCACTGAGAACATTCAGTCCATTTCCACATTTTAAAAATTACTCGTGTATTTGGCTATTTCTGGACTTTTCAGTTTCCGTTGCTATCTGTTTCCTTCTTATGGAAGCCGAGGATTTAATTCTCTTATGTGCTTCTCAGCCCATGATCCTTTTATAGTCTCTGAATATTGTTATATAATTTTTGATTAGAGCAGTGGACACTTGAAAACATTATATAAATACACAAAATTGTTCATAGTTGGCCTATGCATTGTTCTGTTGTTTTTATTATCAAGACTTTATTTTTCATAGTTAATAATTGCCTTGTTTTTCAGTTTGTTTATAGATATGTTCATTTAGGTACTGAGAGAAAAATTATCCCAATTTTTGCAAATACCAACATGCAGTTTGGAACAGAAGACTTCTGACTAGTATCCAGAATTACTAATAAATTATCTGAGCAAATTTTCTGGTAGACATCAACAAGATGAAGCACCTATTCTGGAAGATGGATTTATCTACCCAGCTGTCAGTCAGTTTTATGATGACATTCATACACTTTAGCTCGATTTTATTAGTCTGTCTAACAAAGCTATCTAGTTTCTTTTCCTCTTTTAACATCTCTACCCAAGAAAGCTTTCAATTGGTGTTATGAGGAGGGTTTTTACATATAGCAAGTTTGGCATAAAAATTGGGGGTGAGGGTGATGGCTCAGTGGACATAGTGCTTAATGCACACACATGAGGACCAGAGTTTGTATCACAAGTGCCCACATAACAGCCTACACTACAGTACACATAGGTAACCCCAACAACACTGGGGTGACAGAAGCAGTGGATCCTAGGGGCATGTTGGCCAGTTAGTCTAGCCAAAACAGGAAGCTTCAGGTTCAGAGAGAGATGTGGTCTCAAAGAGATGGGTGGAGAGCAGTGGATCAAGACACTCAGTATTGACCTCTGGCCTCCACACTCATGCGCAATGCATGGTGAGTTCAGAAACACACACACATACAACACACTTCTGTCACTCTGCTGTTGCTCCCTGTCTCTTTCTGTCTCTCTGCCTCTCTCTTTCACACACACACACACACACACACACACACACACACACACATTAAAACAAAACAAAACAAAAAAACCAAAATAGTAGACATTTGGCAACAATCAATTTGGCTGGAAAGTTGATGTTACTGTGTCTTACTTTTCTCAACAAATGGAAATATCTGCTAAATATATTCAAAGTAATTAGATAATCACCATATTATCCTTTTCCTTGAAAATATCCTTCTCAGAAATTCCATTTTCTTGCTTCCCGTGTGCATTCTATAAAACTCTCGACAGGATTTTCATGGTGCAGTGATTTCTTGTGTATTGAAACATTCCTTCCAGGAGGTAGGCTGTTAAGACTCAGGAAGTGGGGAGATCTCCCAAGAACACGTGAAGCACAGGTAGGTAGGAGCTGGGTGCTTCAGCAAGGCTGATTGTTGTTTGATTTAATCTAGTTAATCTAGTTGTCTTTGGCTTGATTGGCTTTTGTGGCTGTGGAGGTGGAGTTATCCTCCCAGCTGGTATAAAAGGTGGGGTTGTGTGAGTCTTGAGATCTGAGATCTCCCAAGAACCCCCCCCCCCAAACTGGGATTACGAAGGCATCTGAAGGAGGCAAGCAAAGCAAGCCTTCAACACAGTGAAGAGGCATTTGGGACTCACACTGGAATACAGGCAAGGAGAAGCCCGTATGCCAGGAACACAAAGAAGAGACAACATGGGAAAGGGGCAGGATAATCCCGCACCAAGCTCTACCAACCCTGTGGAAGATTCCTTTACTGGGATCCTCCCTGGGGATGGCCCGAGTACAAAGATATTGAAGTACAATTGTGAACATACTTAAAGAAGTACAAGATTATAAGAGCAAATCAAAGATTAAGAAAAGAGAAGAAGAATCTCAAGAAGTACCTAGAGAGAGAGAATGACAAACTCCGGAAGGAAGTGGAACACATGAAAAGATCCCATGCTGAAAAAAGCATCAGGAACCAACTCGTGAGCAAAGAGCTACAGGAAGAGATTGAGAAGCTCCAAAAGGAAGTAGAAATACTAAAGACATCAGAAGAGGAATGAAAAAGGAAATCAAAACACTCATCCAATCAAAGGAAGGAAGGATGGAAAAAGCCTCAGAACAATGGAGGAAGCAGAACAAAGAATATCAGACCTGGAAGATAACACAGAACAACTAAAAACCTCAAGTAAAAGTTATGAAAATTTAAATACACACAAATGTGGAACAACCCGGAACTGTGGGAACTATGAAAAAAAAAAAAAAAAAAAAAAAAAAAAAAAAATAGAAAGAAAAATCCCAAGAGAATGGTATTGATCAGATCTTCAACAGAATAATAGAAGAAAATTTCCCCAAAATAAAAAGACGAAACCAATACAAATACAAGCAAGCACATAGAAACTCCAAACTAGACAAGATCGAAAAGAAACTCTCCACACCACACCATAGTTAAAATGTAGACACCCCAAACAAAGACACCAAAATCCTTAAAGCCACAGAGAAAAAAAGTGAAAACCTATCCTATAAGGGAGAAACTATCAGAATTTCAACTGACTTCTCAAGCAAAGTCTGTGAAAGCAAGAACAATGTGGAGCAAAGCATTCCCAGTGTTTAAAGGCAATAATGCCAACCCAGGTTACTTCACCCAGCAAAACTGTATTATCAGTTACAATCGAAGAAAAAATAACTTTCATGACATTAAACAAGAGAAAAAATAATGTCCGGAAAAACAACCTCTTCAGAGAAACTTGAAGCACTTCAAACCGGACAGATGGAAAGGACAACCCTACTCCCCAGGCACCTAGAAAGAGAAATCTCCATAAAAGCATAACTGCAGAAGTATAAACCTAACCCAACACTCAAATGGATTAATAAGGCAAAAGGAAGAACACAAACCTATCAGTCATAACTCTTAAATATTATGGACTAAAATTCTGCAATCAACAAGAATAGCATACCTGCGGACGATATGAATCTTGGGGGGAACAGAACCTGGATATATGTCTACAAGACACACATCTTTTTTAAAAAATTTTATTTAGCTGGGCGTGGTGGCACATGGCTTTATTATCCTAGCACTCGGGAGGAGAGAGGAAGCGGATTTGTTTGTTAGTTCAGGCAGGGGCTTGTCTACAGAGTGAGTTCCAGGCATTCTGGGGCTATGAGGGGAACCCTGTCTCAAAAAGACAAAAAATTTTATTTATTCTGTATGTGTATGAATGTACGTTGATGCAAGTTTGTGCACCCGGGTCGTGCAATGGCCGTGGCAGGTCAGAAGAGGGTTGTTGGACCCCCCTGGGCACTGGAGCTCTCTGGAAGTGGAGTTTCCGACGCGTTCTTGGCAACCATGTGGGTTGGCTGGATCGAACGGGGTCCTCTGCAAGAGCGGTCAGCACTCTAACCGCTAGGCCATCTCTCCAGCCCAAGAAACACTCTATTTATCTTCAAGTACAAGGGAGGCACCAACTTATAGTAAAAGGATGGAAAAAACTATTCCAAGCAAATGCTACCAACAAGAAAGCAGGAGTTGCTATTTAATATCAGACAAAAAGGACTTCAAAGTAAAAGAAATCAGAGAGACAAAGAAGGCCATTTTACATTTTATCCAAAGGAACAATTCACCAAGAATATCAAATTATGAACTAAATATGCCCAATTCTGCGTGCACAAACTTTATTAACAGCAATTCTCCAGGACCACAAGTCCACAAGTAACCCCAGTCACGTCATAGTAGGGGCTTTTCAATACACCCACTGACCCTTGCACAAGTCAAGCAGGACAAAAAATGATAAACATCGAGACATCTGATCTGAATGATATGTACACCAAATGGACCTCAATACCCTCTACCAAATTCCACCCAAACCAGCAGAATACACTCACTCACACCACACAGAACATTCTCCAATAAACTCAACCAACTTACTGGGAACCACAGAAGAAACCTCCACAAAATACAAAAAGATTGAAAATCTTTCATGCATCTATCAGACCACAGTGCAATAAGCTCAACCACACAACACCTGCTAAGCCCTACGAACCTCAAGAAACACATGGAGATCCTAAACAACAACACCTTTGAATAATGAATGGGTAAAAATAGAAGAAATAAAAAAAAAAGAAAAAAAAAAAAAAAAAAAAAAAAAAAAAAAAAAACAAACAACAACAACAAAACCTAGGTACCTACCTTAAACAGCAGTCTAAGAGGTCGAAAGTTATAGCCTTAGTAGATACATTAAACGAAAACAGAAAATGCGCACATAACGTGAATGATCTAACACTCATAGCTAAACGCACTTGAGAGAGCAACAACAGATGACCTCAAACGCAACAGACAGTGAAGAAGAATAACAATATCAGAACAGAGATCAATGAAATTAGAAACAAAGAAAACAACATAACACAAGTCAATGAAGCCAAAAGTGGGATTCGTTTGAAAGAAATAAACAAATTAGACAAGATCTCCTAGCCCCAGTTTAACCCAAAAAGAAAAGAGGAAACAATTCCAAATTCAATATGCAATCCATGATGAGAGAAGGGAATATATCAAAACAGATAAGGAAAAAGATCCACGAAAATCAAACCGGAGGAATACTTCAAGAACCTATACTTCTACCAAGTTTGAAAACCACTGAAGACAATGGGACTGCAATATCTTAATATCCTGGGAATCACCAAAACACTCAACCAAGAAGTAGATCAACAGCTTAAACAGACCCAAACTATATGAGAGAAATTGGGACCTGTAATAAAAGTCCTCCAACCTAAAAAAGCGTAGGCCCAGACGTTTCCATTGCAGATTCTATAAAACATTTCAAAAGACCTCCAACCATTGACTTATCTGAAAATGTTTAGAAGTGAACAATCAGAGGAATTCTCCAAAATTCATTCTATGAAGCCAACATCACTCCTCTATTACCCAAGCCAGCGAAAGATACAACCAAAAGAGAGACACTATAAGACCATCTCCCTAATGAAACAGATGCCAAAAATTCTAAACATGATACTGTGTAAATCAACTTACAGACTCACAGTACGAAGAAGACTCATCCCATGACCACCAGGATTCAGACCAGAGAGCAAGGACAATGATTCAACATTACAAGACAATCAATAAACATCATCAAGCATAAAATGGACTGTTAAAGACAAAAAAACACACCACTATCATCTCAACTGAGCAAAACAAGCCCCTTGACAACTACAGCTCCTTCATGCTCTAAATCCAGAGGAACTGGTTGGAGGACCCTTCCTTAATGGTAACAAAGCCAATAAGGAAACCAGCAGCCAATATCATCCTTAAATGGGGACAAATGACAGAAACATTCCTTCTACATGTAGAACATTGCCAAGGTGCCCCTGTCACCATCCTCTTATAATATCGTAGTGAAAAAACATGTAGACACTAAAGCAAGAAAGGAAAAATAAAGGCAGTCTCTAATCTGAGAAAAAGAGGAAGTCAAGCTCTCCCTATGCTGTTGACTGATACTGATTATTTTACTTAACCTGCTAAAGTTCCACCAGAAAAACTCTAACAGAACACAGCTTCAGCAAGTGGCAGGATTACAAAAATTAAACATAAAAAAATACGCGCTCTTTCTTTACACCAATAGCAAGCAACTAAGAAAAGGACCATTAAGGACGCTTCCACTCACAACTAGTACTCCCAAAACAAGTATACATACCTCGGACAAAAAAAACAAAAAACAACCTAAACCAAAAAAACACCAATGATCTTCTATAACAAAAAAATTTAAACCCTAAGAAAGAAAGAATGAAGAAATATCAGAAATGGAAAAAAACTCCTATGCCTCAGGGATTAGGAAAATTAACCACTGTACAAATGTCCCATTCTACTTGGAAACTCTTGTAATAGATTTAACACAATCCCAAATAAATATCACCTTAAAAAGTTTCTTCACAGGCTTGGGAAAAAACAAATTCATTTGGAAAACACAAAAGACCCCCAAATAGCCAAAACACCCTGAGTGAAAAGACGCTATACATGGGGCGATTTCTCTATACCAGGACTTCAAAACTATACTACAGGGCTGTTTAGTCATAAAAACAGCCTGGTACTGCACAAAAAGACCTCTGTTGAGCCAATGGAAAAACTGAAGATCCAAACACTGAGACATACAATCTTTCGCCAGTCTCATCTTGACAAGGGACCCAAGAAGACTCAATGGAGAAAAGACAGGCATCTCTCAGCAAGTTTGTTGGAAAAACTGGTATCCCACTGTCAAGAATGAAATTAAACCCCCTACCCTCTCACCTGTACAAAAGTCAACCCAATGGATAAAGCTTCAAAAACATGAAACCCAAAATCTAGGAAGTGCATAGACGAAAAAAAAAAAAAGTTGGCAGCGACCTCCACGACATAGGCGTAGAAAAGACTTCCTAAATCAGACCAGCAGCTGTGCAACAATAAGTCGCAATTGACAAACTGGGACCTCATTAAACTAAAACTTCTGTTACATCAAAAGAAACAATCAAGAATTGAAGAGAAATCCCACAGGGGAAGGTGGGAGGAGGAAACCTTCACCAACCAGAAACACTGACAATCATTGATTTCCAGAATATATATAAAACTACATCAAAAAAAACAAAAAGAAGAAAGAAACAACAATGACCCACTCAATAGATGAGCAAAGAGCTGAACAGGGACTTCACAAGTAGCGGTATTAGAGATGGCTGAGAAAATCTTACGAGTGTTCAACATTCTAATCATCTAAACGAAAGTGCAAATCAAAACCACTTTAAGATATCATCTTGTCCAAGCTAAGACGGGCTAGATCAAAGAAAACAAATGATACCAAAGTTCGGAGAGTTTATGTGGGGAAAGGGAGAAATTCATCTCACTGTTGTGGGAATGTCAACTCATACAGCCACTATGAAAGCAGTTGTGGAGAACCCCTTGGAAGACTTGGCAATAACTCTGCCACCTGACCAGCCATACTACTCCTGAGCATGTACCCCAAAAAAAAGGGCTCACCCCACCACAGAAATACGGTACGGCCATGTGTATTTCAGTTCTCTTCACTATAGCAAGGAGCTGGAAACCAACCCAAATGGGCCCTCAAATGAGAGTGGATAGAGAAAAATGTGGATATTACACAATGGATTCTATGCAGCAGTTAAAGAAAGATGACATCATGAGCTTTGCAGGAAAATGGCTGGAGCTAGAAGAAATCATGCTGAGTGAAGAGTAACACAGTCCCAGAAAACAAAACGAAGAATGCTATCCCTCATATGTGGATGTTAATGCCAATTACCCAGTTGTAAGTATTCTTGTTTGTACCAGCCCTTGAGCTTTTTTGTCCAAGCATGTGGGGTTAGTATTTGCATATGGGAACAACAAAAACACACAACAACAACCGAAAGGACTACATCAAATAACTGACTGAAACAGTGAAAACCTTCTGCTCACACAGTCAACTTCCACTTGGAGAATTTTGAAAAGATTGAGCAAGGAGATGAAAAAGCATGTTGGCCAAGAATACATGGACGCTCTGGTGGAGTGGGGGAGTAGGGTGGTGGATACGGGTCTAGGATTTGATAATCTTGTATAATATATATATATATATATATTTATATATAAATAATATAAATATATATATAAAAGAAAAGAGAAAAAGAAAAAAAAGACTCCGGAAGTGAATGAAACCCACAAGGTGGAAGGATTGGTGCTGGAGAGATGGCTCAGTCGTTAAAAGCAACAGCTAAGAACACTGGCTGATCTTACAGAAGACCTAGGTTCAAATCCCAACACCCATGTAGCTGCTAACAACCATCAGTAACTCCAGTTCTAGAGGATCCACTGGCCTCTTCTGTCCTCCAAAAGACATGGGTGCACTTACATACACACAGACAATACCCCATACACATAAAATAGAAATAAAAAATAAAAATAGAAAACGGTAGAAGAATTAGACAACTCCCCAGTGTCAGGAAGTCCTCGAAACTTACAGGATTCCCAGGGTTCCTCCTCAAATTATACAATCCGTCACAACTGCCAGGGAGAGATCTGACCAGCCAGGGTAGCTGCACAGTGATGGAGCTGCCATGAATCATTATGCGGGCCAGGGTGGGCTTTTTGGTGAGGTTGCCTTTGTGTTGTCTGTGCTCCTGTAATTAATCTCTCATCCATACTCCTGTAGGTAAACCAAATAAACTCATTGGTTTGCAAAGCTGAACTTTGGTGGGATCTTTACTTTTGTCTGTCACGGAGTTCTTATCTGGAGTGAGTAAACATTGCTCGTATCTCCCCAGGTGTGGGACTACAGTCGTAGATTCAGATGTATCTTGTGCATGTGCAAGCACAATCTGCCTAGCATACCAGGCAATGTTATACTGTAGGTAACAACCTGAAATGTGATGCTTGCCCCAGCTTGTTGCCAAAAGCTGACTTGTTTGTCTACACTTCCCCTTCTGAGACACCCCATGGGCTGAGATGCACCCTGAGGTGACTTACCCTGATAGACTAAGGAATGGTGACCATAAATTACCCCATATAAGACTATATAAGCTGCTTGCTGCCTTTAATGAACAGATTTTTACCTCAGACACGGTCCCTAGGATGTTCTTGCAGTACCTCCACCCCCTTCAGCCTGTTCGATTGATTAGGGAGGCCAGTGCCTCCACACCCAGGAATGGCTGAAATAGATTTTCTTTCACCATTATCCTGGAGATGGCTTCTTCTTACTCTAGATTGGATCTGGGCTGGTTTCAAGGGACTGTGACCTGTGCCATTTAACCCCGAAGCACTCTTCATGTGGCTTAGTGCTCTCCTGTTGCCATTATGAAATTATTTTTGTATTATTGTGTATTCATTGTGTGAAATAACGGGCCCTTTATTACATGTAAACCATGTGCTCTGATTGCATCCATCATGAAAGTTTTAATGAACTTGAACAAGAGGTAATGTGTGTTCCTTTTACTCCACTCCCTGCAAATTATGTAACTGGTCTCAATTGGACCCTAGATTTCTGTCTTTTGCTTCCCTTGTAAATTCTCTTTTGTGCAAACCCTATTCTGGTAACTTCCCGAGAAATACAGTCTGTGTAGGAGGTAAGAATTTGGGAAAGTTTATATGGCTGAAAAAAAAAAAAAACCCTTTTATCATAGCCTTACATTCTAATAAGAATATGGCTCAATATAGAATTCCTGGTTGGAAATCATTCTCCCTTGCGGCTCGGGAGCCCTGCTCTATTTGATATGCATGCTTAAGCTCCACAGACAGATGCCCTTCTGATTCCTGACCTGGGGATAGGCATTGTCTCTTGTCTCACAGTTTCAGTTTTCCCTTCCAGTTTCTTGATTGCTGGCCTCTCACTCTTCTACTTCTACTTTGCAGGTGATTTTGAAAGGAAACCTTGATTTTAGCAGGATTATGAGCAAGAACAGAAGCTGTAAACACATGTTTTCGATCTGAGTCCCTTTTAAAGGTCTGTGTCAGTTTTGAAGTTTGCCCTTTCTCTTGGTATGCAGAATCAGGAGGTAGTGATGGGGAATAATTTGCATAAGAAGCCAGAGTGCCTTCTGAAAGCAATGCTTTTTTTTTCGCCTTCAGAATTCAATGTTAGGGAAACATTTGCTGCAGAAGAGAACGAACACAAAGAACTCTGGGGATGAATTCACCTTGAGAAGAGAGACTATACCATGACCTTGCATGTGAATCTGCACTTCTGGATCAAGGGCTAGTAGCTATATAAGGCCAAACAAAGGAACCAATCCTCAGAGCCCAAGGAGATATTGAGTCAGTTCTATTGCTATTGCACCTTTCAAATAATTTTATCTTTACTAACCTGGCAGTGATCCACAATATGAAAACTCCTTCCTTCTAACGGGTTACACTTCCCTGATTTTCTCACACTAGGATATTCAACGGCCATGATGAGACTGGATGCCAAGATGCAAGATTGCTGAGAAGCCTTTAAGGCTCATACAGTGAAGAGGTCATTTGCAGAAAACCTCAAAGAGTAGCAGGCAGTAGCAAAGACATAATATTTAAGAGACTCCCCAAGGATAGGTCATGGGTTTTAGGTTTTGAGCACCTAAAACTAATCTTTGTCCCTCCCTTTGTGCCTCCTCATTCCCCTTCCCTCGTCTCCCTTCCTACACTCTTTTCAGAGAGAGGTTAAATCAGGACTTTGCAAAGGCTAAGCGCATGCTCTACCACTAAGCTACACTCTCCCGAGCCCAATGAAGCATTTCTTTATGGTGATTCATCATCTGGAGTATTGGTGTTGTAGGGACAATTGAACAGGATGGGAAAGGGAGGCCACTTGTTCTACAGAGTCAAGTCTCTTCAGCATACAGATCCACTTTTTGGATTCATGGAGGCAACAGTAAAGAAGCATGGCTACTGTGTTAATCTGTTTTCTATGATGGTGAAAAACAGCCAAGGAAATCAGCTAAATGGAGGAAAGATTTATTTGGGCTCACAGTTTCAGAGGTTTCTGTCATGTGGTTCCATTGTTTCTGGGCATGTGGTGAGGAAGGTTAATTGGGTAGGGAGCATGTGGTGGAGGAAGGGTGTTCACCTCATGGAGATTGGGAAGCAGCCAGAGAGAGTAGGGCCTGAAGACAGACATACAATTCAATGGTAATCCCCCAATGACCTTTCCTCCAGTGAAGCCCCATCTCGTAAGGTTTTCACCACCTTCCAATGCCTCTGTCAGCTGGTAACTGATGGTCTAGCATGCATTCCATTCATATGTCTGTTTCTATCTCCAGTTCTACATGCCTGACCAGCTCATGTGCTTGTCTACTGTGGAAAATTGGGGTGTGTGGTTTGTAACCACCATGAATAGTGCTGTTAGTATCCCCAACTTTTAACTCCTGTCCATTTTATAGATTAAATTTTGCTGGAGTTTTTTCAGAAAACTCTTGGTTCTTTAGAATATGATTTTGTTGTTTCCTTTGTTATGATGTTACTTGAAGAAAGGGATATCCTTACAAAGACCCAACAGATTAGTAAAAAATAAAAATGATGTCAATGTCATTTGAGTTTCTATCTATATTAGAATGTAATATTTGGTAAGGTTTAATTTCCATCTTTCACAGACATGGAATGTATTTATAATATAGTTATAATTTCTAACCATTAACATTCCACAGACAAGGGCATATATTTTTAATATCTGAAATTCCATCATGACTTCAGCATGTACCCAGTATATAGTCTATGAACATTTCTTTACGGGTTTCAACCATGTAAAGTAGTCTGACAATAGAATTCAAAGAAGCTATTTGTGTGTGTGTGTGTGTGTGTGTGTGTTTAAAATAATGAAAATTTGAAGTGCTGGTGGGCAGCCCAGCCCCAGGGCAGGAGCAGCTTAATCATCACTCAGATGGATGCTAGAATGTGACCTGATCTCATCACCACTGCAGCGTATTTACCCTGGGAGGAAATTTCACTGTGCCAGCTGTCAAATGATATTGGCTTTAATGTGTGTGAAATGAGAACTGTGAAGGTAGTGTGATCTTCCTTGTTCTCCTGGGTGCTTTCTCTGCCTTTATGAGGTGGTCTGGTGGTCACCTATGCACAATAGCAGGGGAATGAATGCCCTTGAGAATACCCCTGCTCAAGTGTGTGTTATGCTATCCGAGTTTGCTGTGCAAGCTCCCTTCAAGGTGACTATTGATTTCCTTTTGAATGCAAGGACAGGAGACTTCATAAACAGATGGCAGCAGTGATGCCCAATTATTTTTAATTAAAATATGTGTCACAAGTTGCAGCTAATAGTTTAAAAATGCTTTTAGGGAGTATCTTTTCCTAATAGTCTAGCAGTTACTTTAAGTCCACTTGCTCCCTTATCTTCCACAGTGGTTCCCTTTGGTTACTTGATTTGTCAATTCAACTTTCAAAATACCTTATAAGTCATCCTGTGGTATCATTGCTTTAATTTAGGTTTTAGTTTATCTGTACAATCTCAACACCAACCCAATCAGACTTTCTGCTTCTGGGTCTCCTTTCTGTTCCATAGACACACTTGTGTGAGTGTGTGTGTGTGTGTGTGTGTGTGTGTGTGATGTATGTGTGTGCCCATGCGTACACCTCTGGAGGCCAGAAGTCAATGTTAGATATCTTCCTTTATTGTTCTTCACCATATCCTTTTGACATATAGTCTCTCAGTGAACCTGGAGCTTACTGATTGTACTAGACTGGCTGGCCAGCAGGCCATAGAAAGCCTCCAGTGTCCAGCCAGTGCTGGGATTGCATCACTGTACTGGACTTCTTATGTAAGTGCTGGAGATCCAAACTCAGGTCTTTATATATGTGCAGCAAGTACTTTATTTATGAAGCCATCTCCTCAGCATCTTTTCCTTAAAAGAAAAATGGTGATGTAAATGATGAAGCCATCCGGGGCTAATATGGATGGAGAGCTACTGTCTCTGGGTCTGAGGAATCAAGTGAATGATGCATGAGCCACAGCGACCTGAGATTTTAGAACAGGACTGCCAAACTTGATAGTGGAATATAGTTACTGCCAAACTGTAACTATACAGGGAAGAATTTGAGGAAACAAATATTGTGGCTTATTTTTGCATGCTCTCTGATCTCTTGCAAAGAGTAACAAGAAAGCATGTATGGTACAGTCCCCAGCAGTTAGTTTCTTAGGGTAGAGTGAAGGCAGTGAGTGGATATGTCATGAAAGCAGGTGGATGAGGATCACTTGACACCAGTTTTTTGATTCCTCTATCCAAATCACCCCCACTGGTATTCTAAGAACATTCTATTTATACCTGACTGAGGTGCCTGAGATATTATAGGTTTAATGTATTTCCATGTTTAGACCTTAGCTCTACCATTTAGGGACTGTATCATAATTATCTCTCTATTCTTGCTTCTTAGCACTGTCTTGCATACTACTGGTCCCAATACACACTTGTCACACATAAGAACAAAAGATAGCACAGGTATCTTAGGGATCTATAATAAAAGATATGGCTCAAAGGAAATTCTATCCCCTCTTCTGCCTTTCACAGATGTACCTTCGGATGGTTTCAGGCCATCTGGAGTCAAGGATTGGAGAAATACAGAATTCAAGACTGGGCTTGCTTACTTGGAGGAAATCATAATTATAAAACACAGTGAGAATTAATGCTCTTCAAATATTCCTAGCACTAGGATCTAGAGTGAAACTAAGAAAGAATAAAAAGAAAAACTAACCAACATTGCTCAACACAGAGATGAAATTCTTTTCTAGTTCTTTATGGGGAGAAAGTTAAAGCAGACAACCAATAGTGTTCATTCAGTATGGACCCAGGACCAGATCCAAGTCATAGACTCTATTTTTCATTCTAATCCTTGCTCATTTTTTCCAATATTTTATAAATCACTTAACCTTTCTGCAGTGCAGTTTTTCCAATCCATTAAGTGTCTATTCTACATAGTACATTCTCCTCTGTGTGCAAGGATGTTTGGGTGATTCATTTCATAATGGCTGTAAAGAGCTCTGAGTTTCAAAGAGAGAGTCAGAGATGCAGACTGGGGTTGCTGGTCTTTCTGCACTGGTTGAGTCTGATTCTCTTGCTGTTCACTTGATTTTTGGGAGCATCCTTTGTTAGCTTTTATGGTTAGCTTCAGCTGTGTGCTTGACTCAAACCTAGAGAAAAGGGAACCTCAACTTAAGAATTTCTCAGATCAGATTGGCCTATGGCCATACCAGTGGGGCATTTTAAAATTGTCCATTGATGAGGACCCAGCCCACTGTCGGCAGTGCCATCCTTGCAGATGGGCCTGGTTGCCTAAGAGGCCTAGGTAACTGAGTAGGACCCTGGGAACAAGCCTGTACACAGTTTTCTCTGGTGGTTTCTAATTCAAACTCTTGCCTTGAGTCCTTATCTTAGCTTTCCTTGGTGATGGACCTGTAAGCTAAAATAAACCATTTCTTCACCATGTTGCTTTCGATCAGTGCTTTATCACAGCAACAGACAAGCCAAACCAGAACATCCTTAGTACTATCATGTTCCTAAATAGAATTTCAAGAATGCAATGATTGCCAATCACATATTATACATAAGGGACTAGAAGCAAATTAACTAGTTGGATAAATGTAAAGGGCTGGGAACATGGCTCATTCAGTAAAGTGCTTGCTGTGCAAGTGTGAGACCCAGAGTTAGGATCCTCAGAACTTACATCAAAAGCCAGGTTTAGTGGCATCCACCTTCCCCCAGTGCTGGGGAGTGGTGACTGGAAGAGCCGTAGGGCTTGCTGGTCAACCAACATAGTTAGTTAATGGGCTTTAGATACAGTGAGAAAGCTTGTCTCAAAAATAAGGTGGAAAACAATTGAGGAAGACACATTATGTCAACCTCTGGCCTCCACATGTTCACTAACATACACACACACACACAGCACACCCAGACACACACACACAGACACACACACACCCAGACACACACACACAGACACATAAACAAATACACACACACACACTCGATAGGTACATGTTAAACATTAAAAAAGTGAGAGGATTTTTAGTTATTCTTTTTTTTATTTTTATTTATTCTTGTATGTGTATGAATGTACTGTCTGCATGTAGATTTGTGCACCCGTGTTGTGCAATGCCTTGGAGGTCAGAAGAGGGTGTTGGATTCTCCTGGAACTGGAGTTAAAGATGGTTCTCAGCCGCCATGTGGGTGCTGGGGATCGAACCTGGGTCCTTTGCAAGAGCTGCGGGTAACGCTCTTAACTGCTAGGCCATCTCTCCAGCCCCAATTTTTAGTTATTCTTTTTTTTAAATTAAAAAGAAAATTTTTATTTATTCTTGTATGTGTATGAGTGTACTGTCTGTATGTAGGTTTGTGCACGCATGTCGTGCAATGTCGAGGAGGTCAGAAGAGGGCGTCGGATTCCCTTGGAACTGGAGTTAAAGACGGTTCTGAGCCGCCATGTGGGTGCTAGGGATTGAACTTGGTTCCTCTACAAGAGTAGTCGGTGCTCTTAACCACTAGGCCATATCTCCAGCCCCATTTATTTTTAAGGTGACTAAGGAAAACATGAGTGTGATCACAGTGGAGAAATGCTGTCAGTGAACATTTAAAATAGGTTTAGGGACTTAACTAAATAGGAGGTCATTTTGCTCTTGACCAGTAACAGGTGGTGTTTTTGCTATGCTAAAGAAAAAAAGAAAAAACAACTGTTCCCAGCATATAAATACCCTTCCTTAGTTCACACTGTTTGATGTATAAAATGGGGGCCATATTTTTATGGGTGTGATTCAGTTTAACAAAATTCCCCCCAAATATTGGGGTCAGTGCAATGAAGAACAATGGCAGCTCCTTATGAAGCTGAGAGACCACAGTGGGCCTCTTCCATGAGCATTTATTTATTTATTTATTTATTTATTTATTTATTTTGGTCTTTTTGAGACAGGGTCTCACTATAGCCCCAGCTGTCCTGGAACTCACTATGTAGACCTCTGGCCTTAAACTCACAAAGATCTGCCTGCTTCTGCTTCCCGAGAGCTGAGATTAAAGGCTTGCACCACCAGGCCCGGCCTTATTTATTTATTTTTGAGAATGAAAAAAACCGTCATTATTTCAAATTCTAAATCTTGTTTTCCTCTTTCAGGATGAGGATAATTTGAAAACATTTCTTCATTACAGTCTTTTGGAATTTTTATTTAACAAAATCAAAGCATATAAATATTTAGCTCATGGTTTAAGCTTTCGTGACTCTAAAGAGAAATTTAAGATTGGATTACACATCTCACCCTCTCTCTCCTGAGAGCTGGCCTTCTGCTTTACAGCAGCAGGTTTGCATATCGAAATGCCAGCTTGAGCCAGCTGCCCGAGAATCCTGAATGTCAAGGCCATGGTAGAACTCATTCATGTTCCTTTAGAAGTCAGTATTTCCCTCATTTCTCTTAATTAAAGCTAATTTCAGTTACATATTTGTGATGAGAAAGGTTCTAAGTCCTCAGAATTGTTAGCAGTATTATTATTGTTTAAGTTTTTATTACATTTATTTATTCATTGTGTGTGTGTGTGTGTATGTGTGTGTGTGTGTGTGTGTATGCCTGCACCTGCATGCATTTCTGTGCAAACATACACATGACATATGTAGGCCAGAGGACAATTTGCAAGAGTCAGTTCTCTCTTTGTACCATTTGAGACCTGGCGTTAGAACTCAGGACATCAGTCCTGGTGGCAAGCATTTTTGACCTCTGAGCCTTCTCTCCAGGCTTGTTATCAGCATTGTTATGGAATCCTATAGTTGCTGGTTTGCCCTTTTCCCAGAGATCGTAGAAATGGCAGCAACAGGAAGTAGACATGAATCCTTGCCACTCAGTTCACAACTAATGGAGGAACTATTGAGTAAAGGAGAAATTACACACACAATACAAACATTTACACTTTAGATGATTTCATGATGCACAATTATAATACCATATTTCCTTTAAGACATTGGAAATTGAATTAAAATGGGGGCAAGGCAGGATCAAGGAAGTACTGTCTTCTACTCCTGCAGGGCATCTCATCTACTTTCCATTTTATTTTTATCTCTTACATGAGGAATAACTTTATTCATTTCAGTTGTACACAGTGATTAAAAACTTGACTCCTCTGGGCATTGAAGGGAAGAAATGCCTCAGAATGCTGCAGACATCAGGCCCCTCTCTGGATCCTACTAGTAACAATGATTTTTAATGAATCCCAACGAAGCTTACCTTCTAGGTGCCGCAAAGGTTTTAATACAAGAGACTTTCTTAACTCCCCCCATAGAATAAGGAGAAAGATGATGATGATGAGGTCGTTCTCCAGCTGTAGATTGGAGCCAGCTGTTATAGAGGTATTCTCTTGTAAAATCGATAAAACTGCCTTCTTTAATTGACTAATGGACATAGAAACTGTAAAAAGGATTATTCTCTATTCAGAACCAAATATAATGCTAAAGTCTCCTTAAGCTATGCGCTTAAGCAAAATATATTAATACAGGAGCTCTGACATCAACAATGGATTATTCTACCAAAGAGATGTTGGCCAGGGGATCCAAGCCCCCACAAAAGGTAACGGCTCCTTGCATCCAAACTGGGATATCTGCAGGAAGAGAGGCGATAAGGCCCTGCTGTTGAAGACCTGATATAAACATGGGAAAGATGTATGGAGACTGCACTTGCAAGTATACAGATGGTCTCTGGAATGCCAGAGAGTGTTACCAAAGGCCACTAAACTAATAAAGCAAATATAGGTCTCCTTGAGTCAAACAAGACTCCTCCGTCAGCACCAGCTACACCTCATCTGCCTGGAAATACTGTGCAGCAGGGGCA
>VZQC01012723.1:249546-267052 GCA_009823505.1 Rhizomys pruinosus | reverse complement strand
TTTTTTTTTTGGTCTTTTTGAGACAGGGTCTCCCTGCAGTCCCAGCTGTCCTGGAACTCACTCTGTAGATCAGGCTGGCCTTAAAGTCACAAAGATCCGCCTGCCTCTGCATCCCAAGTACTAGAATTAAAGGCGTGCGCCACCACGCCCGGTGGTTTTAGGAGCTGGGGAGATGGCTCAGTGGTTCTTCCAGATGATCTGAGTTCAGTTCCCAGTGCCCACATTAGGCAGCCCACAACTGCCTGTAACCAGGCCCTCTTCTGGACTCCACAGGTGCTCCCCACTTGCAGCATACACATAATTCAAACAGGAAAATGTCATGCAGTGTTGTACTTGCTCTTCTCTGAGTTAGGCACCAGTCTCTTGTCCCTTGATTAATTCTGCAGGGGGTTTTCATAAGCCAGTCTATGCACAGATGCTTCTCTGTGTGAATGTTGGGCCCTGTCTTGGTTTTCTTAGGCTGTTATGACAAAACACCATAGACTGACTAGCTCAGAAATAAGAGAAATTAATCCCCACAGTTCTAGAGACTGGAAAATCTTAGATGGGCCTGGTAGGTTTTGGTGAGGGCCTGCTTTCTCTTGTACAGATGCCTGGCTTCTCCCTACATCCTCAGGTAATAGAAAGTGGGACGAGGGAGCTCTCGGGGTGGGGGTGTTTTTTGTGAGTGTGTTATTTTCATTCTTGGAGCCTCTGCCCTCATGATGGATCACCTTCCAAAACTCCTACTTCTTGACACTATCATCTTGAAGAATAGATTTCTTCACATGAAATGGGGTGTTTGCAACATCCACAGGACAGCCGTCCCATTATACATATCATATGCTGAAAGTTATATGCAGAACATATATCTTTTTAATTTTGACAAAACAGATTACTCTCCATGTACTATTCTGAAATTTACCTTTTATGCTTTATACATTATAGATGCATTTCTCTTTTACTATGATAAATCTACCACTTTCACTCTAATGGCTATGGCGTATTCCCCCAAGATATAACCTAATTTATTTAAACAACTCCCAATTGGCTGACTCTTAAATTGTTTCCAGCTTTCATCTATTATTATGTTGCCACAATAAACCTCTTTGTGCATATAATATTTGTGCATTTGGGGAGAGTGCATAGTACAGAATAAATATCTAGAACTAGGATTTGTAGGACAAGAAAGCTTGCCTACACATTATGAGAAATATTGTCAAATTGAAAAGTACTCTTTCCCAATTGCACTGTGGAAGTCTTTCATTATTCACATCTTAGGAACACTGGCACATAGCTGTGCATTCATGTGCTGTGACATGATGCCCGAGACAGGGTCACTTATAAGCGAAGAGAGTGCTTGGCTGCCCAGAGGCTTGGTGTTAGAAATTCTTGCTTCATCACAGTCTGAGGAAGTGTGTCACATGATGATAAATTCTCTGAAATATTTTTAATTTTATTTTTAGTTCACATATAAATTAGGAACTTTCCTTATGACATTTACATTTATGTACATTGTTATACTTTGCCCATATCCCCAATGTCATATCTATGTATATATAATATGCAATTACGCATTATAGATCTAGATTATCCATATGAGGGAAAGCATGCAGTAGTTTTCTTCCTTTTCCCCTTATCCTCTCTTGTTCTCACTATAATCCCCTTCCCTTCCTCCCTGAAAATCTTCAGTTTCCTTTCTACTTTGATCACATGCACATACACACTAGAGAGGAAGAGAGAGAGAGAGAGAGAGAGAATTTGATATTCATATATGACAGAAAACATATGTATCATTCCATTGTAATCTACAGTTCAACTATTCTCCTGGAGTGACATGATTTTGTTTTTCTTTATTGTTGAATAAGCATATACTATGTGTGTACACAATTTTATTTTTCCATTCATGATAGTCCCACATCTTGGCTGAGCCCATATCTTGCCTGTAGGAAATAGTGCCAGGATAAATGTGAATGTGCTGATGTGTCTTGTGTGCTCATTTGGGTTCCTTCAGGTATATAGCTAGAAATGGCAGAGTGGGAAACTCACTTTAATAACAAACCCTCTCTCAAACAACATTAATCTATCCAGAAGGGCTCTGCCTAATCATAAAGCCCTCATGTCGCAACATTATTATATTGAGGATTAAGTTTCCAACACATGAACTCTGGGAAACATAATTCAAGCCATACCAGCAAGCACAGACAGGCAGCAGAACGCTGCCCTGGCTTCAGTGCTTGACAGGAAAGAACCTGATTCTGATCAGTGTTTGTCACTGGAGTAACAAGCAAGCAGGGCACTGGGCATTCACTAAATCAGTGGATCGCAAAATGCGGTCCTGGACCAGGATCAGCAGTATCTTGTTAGAAGCATAAGTTCCCAGGTTCCACCCTGAGCTTCCTGAATGAGACACTCTGGAGAAGAAGCCAGCAGTCTGCATTTAATGGTTTCTATTGTTGTTTTGATAGTTGTTAAAGTTTGAAAAGTTTGTTTTAGTTTGAAGATACTCAGGGCTGTGTATCTAATGTCATTAGGGGAACCTGGGAACCACATTAACATCTGCACATTTGGTAGAGTCCTTAGCTCCATACTGGGCAAATCTGGCTCTATGGTACTAAATCTGCATTTTATTTCTTATTGCATCAGACAGTGAGTGCACTGTGAAAACTACTATTATTAACTAAATTTTGGCTTCTGGTCTACCTGAGAAGTGGCATCTCCATTACTACTTAACACTGATTTCTTAAATTACAAGTGAAGTTGAACATCTTTTAATATATGGGCTCCTTTGCATTTTTTATTTTTCCTTATTTTCTACTTTGCTTGCTACATTTTACAGAGGTTGGTTGTCTCTCTTAATTTGCAAAAGTTATTTTAAATTTAAGGATATTATCCCTTTGTCATTCATGTTGCAAATTTGCTTACTTTTGCATATATCAATTGAATTTGCTTAAGTAAATTTTTTCATCAACACAAATCATTTGAATTTCCTTAAGAACATTTTGAATCAAACAGTTAAATTTTTTATGTAGTTAAATTTATGTTTTTATTTTTCTTAATTTTGAATTTTAAGCATGCTTAGCTACAGCTGCCCAAACCTAAGTAATAAAAATCTCATTTTCCCTGACTTTATGGTTTTATTTTACTATATAAATATTTGATGTAAATGGAATTTATTGTGACTTGGGGAATGAAATATACATATACACTTTTATATTTTCCAAAAGCTTAAGAGTTGTACAAATGTCATATATTAAATAATCTATCATATTAAAATTAGAATAATGGGCTTGGGAGATGGCTAGATTGGTGAAGTGCTTGCTGCATAAATATGAGGATCTGCATTTGGATCCCAGCACCCTAATGCAAAAAGCAGCTGTGCACCTGCCATCCCAGGCATAGGGATGAGACAGGAGGATCCTGGGAGTGCCAGCTAGCCTCTCTGAATCAGTAAGCTCCTGGTTCAGTGAGAGACCCTATCTCAAAAAATAAGATGGAAAGTAACTGAGGAAAGCATCCGACATCAACCTCTGGCCTCCACATGCATGCTACACATATGCACATATATACATGAACACATACAGAATTAGGAATGTACACTTGAGACTATTTCTAGGGTCCATTGCATTGATTAAAATTGCAATATATTTTTTAATGTAACAGGAGATAGTTTATTCTAGAGCCAAATATGAGTTACCATGACCAGGGAGCACAAAGTCGGATTACCATGTTCTGACGTTGTAGCCCTAAGGCAGCTGAACTATTTAAATTGCAATAAATTTTCTTCAGTTTAGGAAATAAAAAACTTTCAACATAGTGTTTATAATCAGGGATGGAGTGTACCTTTTCAGTTACAGGTTCTTTTCCTTTAGGAGTGATTTAAAGCTTTCTGTATGTGATCCTTACATATGTATTAAGTACTTTGTGAATTTTTGGAATGTATTCTGTCTCAGTCCATTATAGTAATTAAATATTATAGACTGGGCAGTTCATAAAGGGTATAAGATTATTAGGCTGTGGTTCTGGAGGCATAGAAATCCCCAAGATTACTGCACTAGAGGAACAGCAAGTTTGCTGAATCCTCTCTCTTTTTTGAGACAGTGTCTCCCTACAGTCCTAATCTCATAGGGATCCACTTGCCTCTGCCTCCCAAACACTGGGATTAAGGATGTACAAAACCCCCATCTTCTTCCTCTTCTTAAGCCATTAATATCATCATGGGGTCCCATTCTCATGACCTTATCTAACACTAATTACCTTCCAAAGGCCTCACCTCCAAGTAGCATCAGTGAACAAATGCGGTTGATTAAGTTTTCTGTACATGAACTCTTAGGAGACACGTTCAGACCATAGCATGAGGTTCCCTCACTAGAAGTAAGCTTCCTGTGGGTAATTATTTGTAGGTGGGAAAGTTCAATATTGTTTGTACATTGATTTCCTAACCAGTCATGTACTTAAAATTCATATCATATTAGTTTTTGGTAGATTTTAATGGGGTTTCCAAATTAAAGATGATCTTTTAATAATATAAAATATCCTGTTTATGGAATGTATTTTTGGATGGTGTTTGACCATCTCATTTCCTGAATTAAAAAATAAATGGCTTTTATGTTTTTCCCTTATTTTTTATCAAAAATTTGCAATTTTCATACAATTTGATAGTATTTAGTTAGATCTCTTCTATCTGCACCTCCTCTTATTGCTGTACTGCCCAACTTAATGTGCTTTATTATATATATGTATATATAATATATATGATATATATCTATATATATCTATGTATAGAGGTGCTGTAGAGTCTAATTTGTGTCCTCAAATGTCCTTCAGTGTGGATCCATCCACTGCAATCTGGTTAACCTACCAAGAAGCCCAGCCTTGAAAGAGATTTTCTCTCCTCCTCCAGCAGCCATTGGGTGCCAAAAGTTCCTTAGGTTGGGTTGGGTTTTCTTACCTGCTTCCTCATGTCTATGCTGAGATTTATCCCCCCTGGTTTAAGCTTACATGGAACTTGTGCATGCTGTCACCATTGCTGTCAGTTCATAAGAGTAACTTCCCAGCTGTCTGGAAAACTATTTTCTTGTGGCCAACCACAACCTTGCTCTTAAAATCTTTTGGCTCCCTTTTTCTCAGTTATCTCTGAGCCTTCGGAGGCAGAAGTTTGACACAGATTAGAGTGTGAGTTGGTTACTTCCACAATATTAATTTCACTATGGTGCCAGTGGGCACATCTTGCCAGGCCAAGTTTAGTTCACAGGATTCATAGCTGTGTAAGATTGATGATGATTGTTTTTCCTTCTGTCAGCATTCATAACATCTTCCAAAACTATGAAACATATCCAGTAGAGATGAATCTCTGAAATTAGTACCATCTTGATTTCTCTGTGTTCTATAGCTCATGTATGTAGTAACATCAGCAATAGGATCTTACCATGAAATTCTGGTGGGTAGCCAAGAGCAGAGAGCATGGTCATTATTGTTTCAGGGCTCATGGAATCTCTGACCAACAACTTCTAGAGAGGGAGTCTATTCCTGAGGCTGAGGTTTTATTTTGCTAGTCCATGATGTCTAGAAGGGATAACTGTCCCCTGTTATAGGGTAACTTCTTTTAATCTATTTTGTAATGTGCATTTATATACTTTAAGAAGCATCTCTATTTGTAGGTTTCTATAGAGGCCTTTAGTGTTACTTATCCCTCCCATATTCCCTCCTCTGCTCAGCCCTTTCATTCCCCAACCCATTTAACCCTTCCTCGTCTAATATTCCCCATCCTTACTTTATATCACTGCATTCTACCATCCCTCCCAGAAAGCCTCTCCCACCACACCTGGCCATTTATAGTTTCTTTACCTCTCTGGATTTTCAAATCAAAACATGCATATCTAAGCTAGCACCCAAATATGACAGAGAACATGCAACACTTGTCTTTCTGGGTCTGGGTTACCTCGCACAGGATGATTGTTTCTGGTTCCATCCAATTACCTGGGAATTTCATAATTTCTTTTTTTTTTTTTTAATCTTTTTGAGACAGGGTCTCCTTGTAGCCCCAGCTGGCCTGGAACTCACTTTGTAGACCAGGCTGGCCTTGAACTCATAGAGATCCACCTGCCTCTGCCTCCCGAGTGCTAGGATTAAAGGTGTGTGCCACCATGCCCAGCTAATAATTTCATTTTTAAGAGCTGAATACTATCCCATTGTGTATATATACCATAACTTCATAACCCATCAGTTGATGGACAGCTAGGTTGTTTCCATTGTCTGGCTATTATGAAAGGGACACCAATTGACATGGATGAACAGGTATTTCTGTAGTAAGTTATAGATTCTTTGGGGTATATACCCAAGAGTTGTATGGCTTGATCATGTGATAGATCAAGTTTAAGGGTTTTGAGGCATCTCCAAACTTATTTTAATAGTGGCTGCACCAGTTTGTACTGCCACCAGAACTGCATAAGTGTTCCTCATTCTCTGCGTTTGTCACCAGCATTTGTCATTGTGTTTTTTTTTTTGTTGTTGTTGTTTTTTTGTTTTTTTTTTTTGTGATCTTGGGCATTCTGAGAGAGTTAAGATGAAATCTCAAAGTAGTTTTAATTTAAATTTCCTTGATGACTAAAAATGTTGAACATTTTAAAAGAATTTCTCAGCCATTTGTGTTTCATCTTTTGAGGACCCTTGCTCCACTTTTTAATTGGGTTGTTTACTTTTTCGATGTTTAGTTTTTTGAGTTCTTTGTATATTCTAGATACTAATCCTCTGTCAGAGGTATATTTGGTAAATATTTTTCCCCATTCTCTAGTTTTTCTTTTCACTTAAATGATGCTATTGTTTGATGTACAGAAGCTTTTTGGTTTCATTTGGTCCCATTTGTTAGTTGTTGGACTTAATGACTGCACTATAGGTGTCCTCTGCCTATAAGTTCCAATATATTCCCTACTTTCTTCTCTGTCTGATTCAGTGTATCAGGTCTTATGTTGAGGTCCTTGATCCATTTGGAGTTGAGATTTTTATATGATGAAAGATAATGATTTAATTTAATCCACATGTCACTATCCACTTTGACCAGCACCACTTGTTGAACATTCTGCCTTTGTCCAGCGTGTATTTTTGGCCCTTTCATGACAAATCAGATGGCTGTAAACGCGTGGATTTAAATCTGGGTCCTCCATTCTATTCTACAGATCATGTGTCTGATTTTATGGTGTAACATTCTGTTTTTAATACTATAGATTTATAGTATAATTCGAGGTCAGGGATGGTAATGCCTCTAGCAGTTTGTTTATTACTCAGGATTGTTTTGGCTATCCTGAGTTTTGTGTTCCTGTGTGAAATTTAAGATTATGTTGGAAATATAATGGATACACACTTCCATAAGTGCATATAGTTTAGGAATCTATATTACCTTGTTGGAGAACATTGATGTTGTTTATAAACTTGGGGATGTTAGTGAATAAACAGGGTAAAATACCTGCCGTTGTTTTGGCACATGTTGTTGCTTCTTAGGTTAATATGTAGGAGTGGGACCACAGATTTGTACAGGAAGAGTACTTGTCAATAGGAAACTGGACTATCTACATACTTACCAGTGTAACTGGACTATCTACATACCTACCAGTTGCTCAATGTTCTCACCATGCTTTGATTTTTGTTACAGGCCAAATGAACCTGGCAAGGTTTCAGTGTTCTTCCCCTCTGGAGAACACAGAGTTTAGGTGCCAATATGGGAGGAGACTGAACCCTGACTAGACTAAGAGTCTGCTAGTGACTTGATCTCAGATTTCTTAGTGTTCACAACAGTACAAAAATAAATGTCCTTTCTTTAAAAAATGTTGTTATTTTTGTTATAGCAGTACAAAACAGAGTGAGTTGGATATTGTATTTTTGATTTTTAAAAATTCTAGTGAGCATCTTGTTTTGTATTAATGTTTTAATTTGCATTTCCCTAGTGACCAGTGATATTGAACAACTTTTTGTGTGATTACTCATCATTTACATATATTATTGGAATAAGTTTTTGTTTTGAAAATTTCCCTGATTTTTATTTGGTCATTTGTCTTTCTGAGTTGTAAAAGTTATTTATAGTTGGAGCAGATAAGGGGTCATGCTTGTACATATTGTCTCCCCATTTAAACTTGCTTTTTAAATTTCCTGACAATATCTTATGATCAACAAAATGCTTTCTGAGGTCTAATTATTATTTTGCCATACAGTTTTGGAAATGTAGTCTAACCAAAATTTCCTTTGCTTATTTTGGTCTTTTTGAGACAGGGTCTTCTTCCCCAGCTGTCCTGGAACTCACTATGTAGATCAGCCTGGCCTTGAACTCACAGAGATCTGCCTACCTCTGCCTCCTGAGTGCTGGGATTAAAGGTGTGCGCCACCATGCTCAGCTCAAAATTTCTTGTGTGGAGGTAAACACACAACTCTCACCTCAAAGGGCATAAGAAGCACTTTATTCTGGAGCTATGAGTGATCATGACTGGGAACACAGGCTTAGGTCACCCTAAATTCTATGTTCCATCATGGAAGCAGTTTCATGAAATTTTTATAGTAACAGAACAAAGAAAGTCATACAGGAAACCACTTTTCAAATATATTGGTGGAAACATTAAGTAGGTGGTTATAGCAAAAGAGAGACCATAGCTCTAGGCCTCAGATGCTGTCGATGACACTTAGCCTTTTGGTTGGTGGAAGCTAGGGCTAGAACTAATATCTTCCAAGAGGTTTTTTTAAATTAATTTTTTACTGAGCTTTAATTTTTTTTTTACCTGTTAATCACAGGATATTAGATCGGGTACAGAGTAGTACAAGGCTATTTAGGGGGCTAAAGACAGTCCAAGATAAATTTATCTTGGACTGTCTTTAGCAATGACTGTGGAAAAACTTTCTTGTTCAGTTATTCAGCCTTTCTGAAGGTTCAGTTTAAAGATGCAGCTTTTTTCCCCTTTGGGAACTTTCATTCATACTTGCTAGACAAAATATTGTAGGCCTGGTAGAAAGGAGCTAGGACAATTTCCCTTTGGATGAGGACTTCATCAGTGAGAATTATGTGCAAAATAAAAGCAGTGTGATGGAATCTTGAAAGGAAAGGGCCTTCAGTTTCAGGGGACAAACTTAAAAATTTGGCAAGGGGCATGGGGTATGGTAGGTTTAAAATCATGTGACCTAATGCATCTTCTGGGAAGATGGGGGAAGGAAGGCAATAGATGAGTGAGTTAAGTTGTAAGGTTTCCTTGTGCTTGGGCTTTATGGAAGAGTGGGGATTTCCTATAGCTGCAAGGAGAGGGAGAGAAATCAACTTACAACATGTGGCCTGAGTTTTGGGAGCAGCTAGAGGGTTTTTAATATGATGTTTATCATGGTGTCTTTTAGAATTCTTACATTTTTATCTGTGATCCTTCGTTGCTGTGAATTTTCTCCCTGGGGAGATGTAAGCAATTATCTACCCTCTCCTCATAAGTTTCCAAATGACAACCAATGCAAGAATCCACGCAAGTTCACCTTGAGGATCCAAGTATTTTGGGGGGTTAGTCATAGAATATGGGGTTACTGACAGGAGCATTGGTGACCCCAAAGCAGCCACACTGGAAGGGCTTCAGTAAACATAGGTGATGGCTTCTCTGCAGCCACATAGACAGAGTCATCTTCAGTTTACCTTTTCTGGACTGCATACTTTTGTCCCTTCTGGAGACTCAAGGCCATGTACAATTAGGACAGAATTGCATACAGATGGGTGGGAGGAGTGACCAGACACTCAGATGAGAGTCCAATGGCCCTCCCACCTGTCCCTCTAGGAGGGAATGTCAATGGTCGAGCCTGATGGTGACGACTCTCACAAGTAGGCACAGTGGTCTCATGAAGATGGCAGGCAGTTTGTTGGAGGATAGCCTCTTGCCATCTTTCCTGAGTTGAATATTGGGTATGATATGAAGAAGAAAGTTAAAGTTCTCTTAATTTTCTTATGCATGATAGCATCCTATTTTTTATGCTAGGTGCTAAAAAGAATAACTTGCCACACTGAAATACATTGACATGATTGTTAGGAGTCAGTGAGCTGTATCTATGGAAAACTATTTCTGGAGTCACTATTCTGTTTCTTTGATTCATATGTCAATCTCAGACTGTCTTGCTTACTTTGGCTTTATACTAAGTCTATTTGAAAGTTTCATGTTAAGCCTCAGTTTATGACTTTGCTTTTTTATGCTTTCAGAAGACTTCAAATTCTTTCTTTTTTGAGAATCTCCTATACAAGCACAGTAATTATATAATATCCTCCCTCCCTCTTGCTCCTCTAATTCTTTCCGGGCCCTCTTCCCTCTCAATTTCTTTTCCTCTTCTTTGATTATTATTGTTACAAATGTGTCCGTTTAGTGGTGCTTGTGTGTACATGTGTTTAGGGGAAATCGCTTGGTATTAGAAAACCTATCAGGGAGCAGTTCTCTGGAGAAAACTGATTCTCTGTCCCCTGAGCATCCACTGATGTCCTATAGCTCATCATCTGGAGATGGATCCTGTGAAATTACCTCCATCCACATTGGCATGTCAACTAGCTTTGTCATCATGCAGATAGTGTTAGGCTATCACACCATGGTGATTTCACCGGTAGCCTTTCCCTATCATGTTAGATACAGTAGCAGATGTCCTGCGTCTCTGGTTCTTATGATCTTTATGATCTAATAAGATGTCCCCTGATCCTTAGGTGTTGTATTACAGAGCTGAGAACCCCACAGTCACTTATTTTCTGCATTTTGACCATTTGTGGAACTTAGTAATAGTCTTCATATAATGCAAAAATAAACTTCTTTGATGAGTGGTACGAACTATACTTGTCTGTGAATATAAGGACATATATTAAGAATATAGTAAGAAACTACATTGTTTTAGGAAAGTGGCAGTACTAGTTCTTCTCTATGGTCTATGACTTATCTAGCTATGTGTACTTGGTTATGCTTACAATTCCCTGCATAGATACCTTCCTATTGAGTGGGCCTTAAGTCTAATTAGACAGCTCTTGATGGCCCTTAAGATAAAAGTGTCACTGCTACACCAATGAAGATACTTTGTGGGCTGGTCATAATTGTGGTTCATAAACTTTATAGCTGAGTAGGAGCATTGATGGATTTTTCTCTCTTGGTAATTTGCATAATGTTAGGCTATCACATTTTTTAATTTTTTAAAAAAAATTTTTGTCTTTTCGAGACAGGGTCTCCTTGTAGCCCCAGCTGTCCTGGAATTCACTCTGTAGACCAGGCTGGCCTTGAACTCACAAAGATCCATCTGCCTCTGCCTCCCAAGTGCTAGGATTAAAGATGTGCGCCACCACGCCCAGCAAGCTATCACATTTTGATATGATGAGAGCTAGTATTCAGGGAGAAGGCCTACAGGTTCATTCAGCTAAGTTTTTCAAAGTCCTGTATCTGAAGCTTGTGGTGTCTTTTAGCGAAAGGAACTTACCTTCAAGTTCTGGTATGCAACCAAGGGTATGGCAATGGCCCATATAATTTAGGGAGTCACTCTGACTACCATGAGCAACAAATTGAAGGGAGGTTTCCCTTGCCTAGTACTGAGATTTAGATAGCCTTTAGCTATACCACCCGTGTGTGTGTGTGTGTGTGTGTGTGTGTGTATCTATTTTTTAAGTAATTTCATGAAATAATACATTTCCTTATTTTTTCTGACAATCTTAGTATTACTTATTTCTCTTCCCTCCCTCTTCTCACCTGTATTACCATCCCTCCCACCTCCTCAGTTAAAGTATCCCTGCACTTTTCCAGCTTTCCCTTGATAGTGCCTTTCCTACCATCTCCCTCTCTTTTATTTTTTAATTTTTAGATTTATTTATTTTTATTTTCTGTGTATGATTGTTTTGTCTACATGTATATAATTGTACCACATGCATGCAATACCTGTAGAGGTCAGAAGAGATCATCTGGAACTGGAGTTACAAATGGTTGTGAACCAACACGTGGATGGTGGGAACTGAACCTAGGTCCTTTGCAAGTGCAGCCAGTGCTCTTAATTGCTGAGCCATCTCTCCAGCCTCTAATACCTCTCTCTCTTGAACTTCTTCCCTCAACCCCCACAGTCCCTTTTTACTGTCCTGAGTTGCTTGTTATTTCATGTTATATACTCACACCTAAAGATTCAAAGGTATGATACACAAATGAAAAAGAATGTGTGCTGATTGTTTTCCTGAGTTTGGGTCACCTCATTCAGTATGTTTTCCAGCTCCATCTGTTTACCTGGAGATTTCATTTTTCTTCACAGCTGAATAGAACTCCATGGTATTAATACACCACATTTTCATTATGCATGCATCAGTTGAAAAACATTTAGGTTGTTTCTGTTTCTTAGCTATTGTGAAAAGAATGGCAATAAACATGGGTAAGTAAGCATCTCTGTAGTAGGATATTAAGTCCTTTGGGTATATACCAATGAGTGGTATTCTTTTTCTTCCATTTTGACTAGCCTAGGCATATATTTTAGAGTCCTGTTATACTTTCTACAAAACATAATACTGAGATTTGGATTGCACTAAGTCTATAGATGAACTTGGTAAGAAGTGTTGTCTTAACAAATTTGATTCTTTTGATTCATGAACTTGATGTAGCCCTGAGTTCTGCTCCCAGTACCCAGATAGCAGCTCACAAACACCTGTAACTATAGTTCCAAAGGATCCGATGCTGCCTTCTGGCCTCTGTAGGAACCAGGCACATGCACTCTCATACCTACATAAGAGACACACACTCATAGATTTAAAACAAAGATTTTTATCTTTTTAGCCGGGCATGGTGGAGCAGACCTTTAATCCCAGCACTTGGGAGGCAGAGGCAGGCAGATCTTTGTGAGTTCAAGGCCAGCCTGGTCTACAGAGCGAGTTCCAGGACAGCTGGGGCTACAGGAAGACCCTGTCTTGAAAACACCAAAAAAAAAAAAAGATAAAAATGTTATAAAAGAATTTTTATGTCTATTTCCTGAGGGTTATGGGTTACTATATAACCTTTCTTCAGGAGATATGGACACAAGTCTATTCACTGCAGGTAGGGCACTGATGAGACCAAAGAAGCAAATTCATTCAGGTAAAGCTTGGTGAACTATTGAGTTTACTGGGGTGGCTTGCAGGAGGCTGGGCAACTCTAAGGGAACTGTGTCAGTGAGAAGCCCATCCAGAAATGAGTGATTACTCATATCCTAGCACTCCCTGAACAACTTGCAGATAGTACTTCTCTCTGGAGAATCTTTCCTTCCCAGCACTTATTTTATTTTATAATCTTGGGGAGCAGCTTTGTGAATCTTCTAACTTTTCAAAGCTAAATTTCTTTAGCTTTTTGGGTCTTATGAGTGTCCTTATTCCCCCAGGAGAGACTATTTCAATTTGGAGGAAATATTTATACGATATAGGTCTCATTTTTTTCTTATAAGATAATAAAATATCTTTACCTTGTGATAATTTGAAAAGCTACATAAACTTTCACCTGGGCATGTGTGTGTGTGTATGTGTGTGTGTGTGTGTGTGTGTGTGTGTGTGATGTGCACACATGTGTGGAGTTGCATATTATGTATCTTCCTCAATTTCTTGTCACCTTATATATTTTTAAATTTTATTTATTTTTATTTCACATGTATGAGTGTATTGCCTCCATGTATGTAAGTGCAGCTGTGTCACGCAATACCTGCAGAGTCAGAAGAGGATTCACCTGGAACTGGAGTTACAGACTGTTGTCAGGCACCATGTGGTGCTGAGAATTGAACCTGGGTCCTCTATAAGAATAGCTAGTGCTCTTCACTTCCTTGGGGAAAACATGACATCTTTTAGCAAAAAAAAAAAATCCTCCAACTCAGATGATAGGTGTATGTATGTGTGTATGTATGTATATATTTACATATGTATATATTGAAGCAATACAAGTTGGAGGAAAAAAATGGAATTTCCATGTTAAAGTATCACTGTATTTTTATGCTTTTTGGTATTATAAGTTTCATTTACATTATTTTGATGCTATGTGTATTATAAAATTCAACTTAAAATTAAAAAAAAGAATAGCTAATGCTCTTAACTGCTGACCCAGCTCTCCAGCCCTGTCACATTATGTTTTTCAAACAAGGTCTCTCACTGAACTTGGACCTTGCTAATTCAGCTAGACTGGCTGTCCAGTAAGCCCCAGGGATCTTTTTGTCTTTGTCTCCCCAGTATTGGTATTAAATGTGCACACCATCATGCTCAGCTTTTTATGTAGTTGCTCAGCATCTAAACTCAGGTCTTATTGTTAGAGCAGCAAACATTTATACTGTACTGACTGAGTCATCTCGTCAACCCCTTCTGTGTGCTTTTATTTTTTTTTATTTTTTTGGTCTTTTCGAGACAGGGTTTTCCCTGTAGCCCCAGCTGGCCTGGAACTCACTCTGTAGACCAGGCTGGCCTTGAACTCACAAAGATCCGCCTCCCTCTGCCTCCCAAGTGCTAGGATTAAAGACGTGCGCCACCACTCCCGGCCTGTGTGCTTTTTGAGACAAGGTCTTATATAGCTCAGGCTGGCCTCAAGCTCTATTTAGTTAATCCTGGCTTACAAATGTAGACCATCCTCTTGCGTTTATATTGCAGGCACGCACCACCGTACCTAGTACATATTTTAACAAGTAAATAGGAAATATAAAGAATATAGAAGTAGAAATTTAGAACTAAAAACGTCAGTAATCAAAAGAGAGAAGCCATCAGATTGTTTTAATTTTATTTATTTATTATTTTTTATGTGTATGCCTATACTGTCTGCATGTAGGTTTGTGCACCCGTGTAGTGCAATGCCGCAGAGGTCAGAAGAGGGCGTCAGATTCCCCTGGAACTGGAATTAAAGACGGTTCTTAGCCACCATGTGGGTGCTGGGAATCGAACCTGGGTCCTCTTCAGGAGCAGTTGATGCTCTTAACTGCTGAGGCATCTCTCCAGCCCCTAGATTTTTTTTTATTGTTTTAAAAATCTTTTTATTATTATTATTTGTTTATTTTTAAGGGATTCTACAATATAATAAAACAGTTGTTTGCAGATAACATTGATGTTGCTCAGTTTGCCGTACAATTAGGTAATTGGTGCATTTTGCAAGTATCTATGTCCAAATTTTGAACAACCCAAGGTTCCCATAGTCCAGTTGGAGAAGCTTGTATGCACAGGCATGTTGCTCAATTAGGAGTCCAGACTATATTGCTGTAGTCTCATGATTCACCCCTATCTGTCCGAAGCCCTTACATTCTACCACGCCTCCTCTTCCGCAATTTGTTCCCTGGGCTTTGGGAAAGGGGCACAAGTGGGTGAGAAGAAAACAGTCTACTTTCTTTGGAGTTGTCATTTTGGACTCTAGTCTGTTCAGGTTGTTTCCCTTCATGGGTTGACAGCTTTTCCAGTGATACCTTTTTAATCATACTAACAAAGCACAAGGAATTGGATGTACAGGCATTTAAGCAGTAGATTGTTTTAATAATAGAATTAAGATGGGATCAGATAGAGACCATGAATTCTAGGGTGAAAATTATGTCATGGAGAGAAAGAAGAAAATGAAGAGGATCTGAGGATTCTGTGGAAGCTTCTTAAACTTAAACGCCCCCAAATGTCCATAATCCAAAAGGAAAAGAAATATTGAAGTGCACGTAAATGGTTGATTAAAAAATATTTGCCTTCAAAATTTAAAAATAGCTCCTATAGATTCATGGAACTCAGAGTAACCCAAATGAAATAAATGCAAAGAAACTCAGGCCTCATGTTATGATTTGAGTATATGCCCTAAATTTTATGCGTTGGGAAGCTGGTCCCTAGTGCAATGATGTAAGAAGGTAAAGACTTGAGGAGAGGTGAGGGCTCCGTGCTCAGGAATAGGATGATATTTTCTGGGAATGGGATTAGTGATTGAGTGGGTTTATTACAATTCGAAGTTCAGGCTTGCATGTTCTCTTGCATCGCTCTTTTGCCTTCATCTTAGATGATATGGAACTTGGACGTCCTTAGAAACTGGCATCTTAATAAAGGACTTCTGAGGTTCTTGAACCTTGAAGCAAATGAACTACTCTCTACAAATGATATGGCTTTCGGTTACTATAGCATGGATGTGTTCTCTTCAAAAGTTCATGTGTTTGAAGTTTGTTCCTCAGTGTGGCGGTTGGAGATGTTGGGCTTTAAGATTTGGAGCTTAGTGGGAGCTCCTTAGGTCTTTGAAGGTATGCTCTGGTGGTAATGGGGAGCAGCTGGAATATAGCTCAGAGAGAAGTGAAAGTACAGTTTATTTGCAAGTGTTATAGACTTCCAGGCAGAGAAGTGAGTGGTATGCGGACTCCGGGGGTGGAGGGCTGGGTTTCAGGAGCCCCCATGTGGTGAGTCCCCTCCTTCTATCTTTTGTTGGTCCAAACCTGTTCATATGTTCTTTCTGGTGCAATATTGGTTCTATGTTTCTGTCCATAGTCACAGAAATACTAGCAATAGTCACCCTTGTCTTGGTGCAGGGGCCTTGGAAGCAGCTATGATAGGTTCTCTCACCTTTGTGAACCATACAGTAACAATTGTTGATTGGCAGGGGTCAGGGTGGGCAGGGCCCCTTTTTTTCCTTTGCGGTGTAATGGGAAAGAGAGACCCTTTGCAGGTAAGTGCAAGCATGTTACTTTCCTAACTTTCGCCTGTAGAAAATCACAAGGAAATGGAAAGCCACGTAATTAAGAAAACCCTCAAATTAGGGTCATTATGTTCCCTTTCTCCACCCTAGGTACCCACAACCTCACTTGAAAAGTGTAAGGTAATTCTAATGCGATTCTTGTTAGTTCCTGAGCCCGGCTCCAGGCCTTCTATCTCTGGCTTCTCATTTGGCAATGCCGGTTCTTCCCACCCTCACGAGATGCTGTCATTGTGATTCTGTCTTCCACAGGGCTCTGACTGGCACTGTGTTATTAGGACTTTTTTCAGAAACAGTCTGCCTTTGATATTTTGTTATAACAATGAAAAGTGGACTAATACAGCAGGGGTCCATTATAGCCAGACAAAATAAACTAAAACATCTCTATACATCAAAGACAAACTGAAGAAAAAGAATCTTGCAAGCAACTATAGAAACACAATTCCTTACTTATAAGGAAGCCATGACTCTAATGATTACACATTACTCATGGACGCCGTGAAGATCAGAGGAGAGTGGAACCATATTTTTAAAGCACTGAAAGCAAAGAAATGTCAACCTACAGTTTTATTTCCCATGAAAACATCCTTCAAAAATGAAGGTAAAATAAAGACCTCAGATGTAGAAAAACTAAAATAATTCATTGCCAGTAGACCTGTCTTCAGGGAATGGCTAACCCAGCCTTTTCTGACAGAAAAGAAATAATACTGGAGGGAAACTTGGAGCATCAGGAATAGATATCTTTTAACTCCATTTTAAAGGGTTAGGAAATTGGCACACTGTCAAGTTTTTTTCCTCTTGATTTCCTGATTCTGTAAGTGCCTGTTTTATTCTTGGTTCGGCATGTGTGTGTGTGTGTGTGTGTGTGTGTGTGTGTGTGTGTG
>VZQC01012723.1:196645-248921 GCA_009823505.1 Rhizomys pruinosus | reverse complement strand
GGCTTTTGCGACACACTAGGGAAGACTTCTATGGTAGAATCATGATTCTTATTAAAATATTTCATTGCATATAAATTTGCAAAGTATTTAGCTTTAGTTATATATTTTAATTAATTCAACACAATCCAAACCAGACACCCTTTTTAGCCAGTTCCTTTTGTTTTTTAAATTTATTTAATTTTATGTGGTATGATGTGAACTATCTGCATGTAGGTGCACCCGTGTCGTGCAATGCTGTGGAGGTCAGAAGAGGGTGTCAGATTCCCCTGGAACTGGAGTTAAATACGGTTCTTAGCTGCCATGTGGGTGCTGGGAATCGATCCCAGGTCCTCTGCAAGAGCAGTTGGTGCTCTTTAACCACTGAACCATCTCTCCAGCCCCTAGCCAGTTCTTTTGATGGCAGCTCTTGGTTGAGTGGAATGTACCTAAAAGTAGGTTTCTATTCCTCAGGGGCAGCCATCTGTAATTTCTTTTGGCTCACAGTGTCTTTTGAGACAGGGTCTCCCTGTAGCCCCAGCTGTCCTGGAACTCGCTCTGTAGACCTGGCTTTGAACTCACAAAGATCCGCCTGCCTCTGCCTCCCAAGTGCTAGGATTAAAGGTGTGCGCCACCACGTCCGGCTCTACTCAACTTTTAAATGTTAATATTTATTTATTTATTTATTTATTTATTTATTTATTTACTTATTTATTTATCAGAGGACAACTTGTGGAATTAGTTCTTCCCTTCCACCATGTGATTTTCAGAGGTAGAACTCACATTGTCTGGCTTGATAAGAAGTGCCCTTTCTTTTTGAAGCATCTTGCAGGCTCCTGAATATTTTTTTTTTTTTTGATTTAGCTAATCTAGCTTCTGTTGGCTTTCTGTAGCTTCCTAATCATTTTTGCTTCTTGTTCCTTATTATTCAAATTTATTTATTTATTTATTTATTTGCTATTCTAAGAATTGTACCCATGGTCTTGTGCATGCTGGGCAGGTATTCTATCACCAAATTATACCCCAGTCACCTAATTGTTTTGAAAAAATAGAGTCCATTATACTGTTTTATATCATCATTCTTCCTGTTGTTTGTGGTGTTACCTTGGTGAATTCTGTTGGCGCACCTTCCCTGCCTTCACAGTTCCTGTTTCATTTGCATCCATTTTCACACAGTTCTGCTTCAGATGCTCCTATTCTGTGATTTCTTGAGATGGTAGGAAAGTAACACTGTGGTTTTTCAGCAATTCTTCCTCTCATATGCTCTTTTACAATTTCTCTCTCTTTGGTCAAAATGATTATATAAATGGCAAATTATACATACTGTAATATCATGGGCAGGTCTAGTATGTGGAGAGTATGTAATTACTGAATGCAAATGACCAGGTAGGAGAGGGAAAAATCTGCCATCAATTGAAGGGTGGTAGGATGCAGATGAAGAAAAGATACAGGTGGTTACTTCACTGGTGTTTTTTTCAAAACAGAGTCTCCCTTTGTACCCCCATCTGGCCTGGAACTTGCTATGGTGACTAGGCTAGCCTTAATATTATGAAGGTCCTCCTGTCTCTGCTTTCTCAGTGTTGGGATTAAAGCCATTTTCACCATACCTGCTTACTTCATTGTCTAATAGAGGAGTGGTGCTGAGCATGTTACATCCTAAGTTGGTAGGAAAGAGAGTCTTGGTGTAAAGAGGAGTGGAGCTGGCCTGTGTCAAGATCCTCTGTTCTTCTGCACACCAATAATCTTGCTGATGGTGTAAGGCACATGCCTTAAAGGAAACACATGCCTGGTACTGTAAATCTGGCCAAGACCCTGGCTAAATGGACACAGTATGAAATTGCCTTCTGAGTGCATACCTCTGTAGCCTTAAATGAGTGCTGCAGCTCTCAGTCCTCACCAGAGAAGCATTTTTGTGCACTAGATGGCCATTAATACAAAGACTTATACTGGTCAGAGTGCAGAGAATGCATATTTGTGGAGTGCTCAGCCATAAATAGACATCTACATTGTATTCTCTTCTGCCCAGGCTCAAGGAGCATTGCAGAAGGGGCACAGGAAAGATGATAAGAGCCAGAGTATGGGGAGCATTGGGGAGAAATTTGCACATGACAGGACTGCTGTACTCATGAACTTACAGGTGCTGTGGTTTCCTGCAGAAAAGGGTTGGGTCTTGCATGTCTCTAAGCCCAGCTGTGGAGCTGTTGTCAGTTTTCTTTAGGGGTGTAGTCCTTGGTAGGTCAACCCTGGTTGGTCGAGCATACCCCAGAAATAACAACAACAATGACAATAACAATAACAAATGAGCCATTATTCTTCCTTATACTAATTTCACCCAGTAGAAAAGCTCCAGGGGTCCACATGTACATGACTGCTAAGTATACCATTACTTTAAATGACTGCATTAGCTATTTTAACTTGGTTAAGTCATCACTGCTCATCATTGAGGTTTATGAGTGTATCATTGCTTCTGCTTTCCATACATGCTAATGTTTTCTTAAATCAAGTAATAAAACTTTAGAATATAAAACCAAAAGCCAGGCTCTCCTTCCCCCCTGTCCAGAACTCTGCCCTAAACATCAGTTACTATATAATACTTGAATGATGTGCCATCTTTTTGACATTTTCTGTTTGGGGTAAGACTTTTACTTTTGCTTAGGTGTCTTAGTGATCTTTCTGACACTTCATAATTTGTCTTTTTTTTTTCCTACACAACTACTTTCATGCATATTTTTGTTCATTTTTATTGGAGACAGCATCTCTCTATAAAGCCTGGGTTGGCATCAAACTTGGACTCTCCCTGCCCTTGGCTCCCCAGGGTGGAATTATAGGTGTGTGCCACCACCTCTGGCCTGGGTATTTTATGCTATGGCTTCCTGTTTTTACTTATTTACTACTCTGGGCCTTATATTGGCCCCAGTATGAGCATGGCCAGTCTTCATGTGGATCTACACTTGAGAGGCAACAACAAATGAACCCTAAACCCAACAGACAAGAAGAAATAATAAAAATCAGAGCAGAAATCAATGAAGTAGAAACAAAGAAAACAATACAATACAAAAGAATCAATGAATCCAAAAGCTGGTTCTTTGAAAGGATAAACAAGATAGACAGACCTCTAGTCCAGTTAATGAAAAGAAAGAGCAACTCCAAATCAATAGTATTTGTGATGAAAAGGGAAACATCACAACAGACAAAGAAAAGATCCAGACAATCATATGAGAATACTTCAAAAACCTATACTCTACTAAATTTGAAAACCTAAGAGAAATAGATGAATATCTGAAATCATGGGAATCAAAAAAGTTTAACCAAGAAGAGATTGACAGCTTAAATAGACCCATAATAGTTGGGGAAATTGAAAATGTAATAAAAAAACCTCCCAACTAAAAAAAAATCCCAGGCCCAGATAGTTTCAGAGCAGAATTCTATAAAACATTTAAAGAGGTCTTACAATCATTACTACTCAAACTTTTCAGAAGGATACAAACAGAGGGAAATCTCCCAAATTCCTTCTATGAAGCCAGTATCACTTTAATACTAAAACCAGGCAAAGGCACAACCAAAAAAGAAAACTATAGACCTATCTCATTAATGAACACAGATGCAAAAATTCTCAACAAAATACTTGCAAACTGCATACAGACCCACATCCTAAAGATCATCCATCATGATCATCTTAATTGACACAGAAAAAGCCTTTGACAAGATCCAGCACCCCTTCATGTTTAATGTTCTAGAGGGAATTGAACTGAAGGGAACATTCCTCCACATAATCAAAACCATATACAAGAAACCCACAGCCAACATCATCCTAAATGGAGAAAAATTAGAAGCATTACTCTTAAAGGCCAGAATGTGGGAAGTCTGCCCCCTATCACCACTCCTATTTAATACATTGCTTGAAATGCTTGCTAGGGCAATAAGACAAGATAAGGAAATTAAAGGAGTATTAATGGGAAAAGAGGAAATCAAGCTATCCCTTTTTACAGATGACATGATAGTTTATTTAAGGGATGCTAAAATCTCCACCAGAAAACTCCTAGAAACTATTAAGAGTAAAGCCGGATGTGGTGATGCACTCCTTTAATTCCACCATTCGCCAGGCAGAGACAGGTAGATCTCTGTGAGTTCAAGGACAGCCTGATGTACAGAGTGAGTTCTAGGCCAGCTGGGGCTACAGGGAGACCCTGTCTTACAAAGACCCCCCAAAATGTTTCAGTAAAGTGGCAGGATACAAAATTAAACTAGAAAAATCAGTAGCTTTTTTTGTTTTTTTTTGGTCTTTCTGAGACAGGGTTTCCCTATAGCCCCAGCTGGGCTGGAACTCACTCTGTAGACTAAGCTGGCCTTGAACTCACAGAAATCTGCCTGCCTCTGTCTCCTGAGTGCTAGGATTAAAGGTGCATACCACCATGCCTGGCTTAGTAGCTTTTCTTTACACCTGTGGGAATGAAACTTCATGTGTGGCTTGAAATAAGAATTTGTAAGACCTAGACCAGATCTTCTGTTATCTGATATCTCTGTGGGCCTTCAGAGTTATCTGTAGCAGGAAGATTTGGGATATTACAATGATTCTTGCTTTGCCCTATCTCTGCAAAGTTCCAGGCCCCTTTCCTTGAGGCATTGAGCAAAATGTCACACCTCTAGTTACCTGTTGCACAAACCAGAGTTCTGCAGTCCCCCAATTAGAGCCAAAGTGGCTCACCCCTCGCTTTTGTCTGCTCCCCACTTCCTTGCCCAGAGCACAGTAGTCTTGAATATATAGACCTCACTGACAGAAAATAAAAGGAGTTCCTATTCTCCCTGGCCCTCCCTGTGTGTGAGTTCATTAATTTCACGGGTGATCTGCAGTTTTCCCTCCCCTCCTTCTTGCGAGAGCAAAGCCTAGAGACTGTCGGCCTGCAGGCAGGAGACAAGTCCTGGAGCTGAGCCAAGAAGGGAAGGACAGCTTGTGGAATGTGGTCACGCGTGACACAAAGACATTGAGTGTGGTGGTGCATGCCTCTAATCCTAGCACTTGGGAGGCAGAGGCAGGTGGATCTTTGTGAGTTTAAGGCCAGCCTGGTCTACAGAGGGAGTTCCAGGCCAGCTGGGGCTACAGGGAGACCCTGTCTCAAAAAGACAAAAAAAAAAAAAAAAAAGATGCAAAGGCTTTCCATGCTCATGGATTGGAAAAATTAATATAGTAAAAATGTCTATTCTACCCAAGTTAATATTTAGATTCAATGCAATCCCAATTAAAATTTTAATAAGTATTGAAACATTTTACTTCAGAAAGTTTGTTGCTGGTTAGTGTCTGTCTATAAGAATTATAAATCATTATCTTTTTAACTTAAAATATTCCAAATTACATTGGCATTTTAGCATGTTTAAAAATATCTACTGACATAGTAGGTTAATTCTCTTGGTTATTTATCTTATTTTATTCATTTTTATGCTCGTAAGGATCAAATTTAGAGCTTTATAGCATTCTATCCCTGAACCACATCCTTAGCTAATGACTTTTGTCTATTTTAGCAGGCAGCGTTTTGGTTCTTTTGGGTATCTAGGAGTCCTTAAACTGGTTATTAGCCTTTTATCTGTCAAAGATTCTGGAGCCAGTCATGAAGACACACTCCTGTAATCCTAGGACTAGGAAGCCTGAAATAGGATGAGCAAGAGTTCATGAGTTCAAGGTTAAAGAGCAGCCTGTGCTCCAAAGTGAGACCTTATCTCAGTTGAGAGAGAGAGACAAAGAATTTTCTCCCAGTCTTCCATCTCTGAATTTTCCTTACTACTAATAAAACATTTGATCTTTGAGGTAACAAATCTTTTAACTTCAAGACTTTTATGATTCTTGTTTATTAGAGTATTTTTCCCTTAAGATTAAGATGCAAGGTTGTGTTTAGCCTAATACTTAGATTAAAAAATATTATTTTAAAAAGTTTATTTGTAAAATTTTATTGAATTTCTTGTATTTCACACAGAACAGCTCAATCATCTCTACATCACTTTCTCTCATTGACACTCCACACTGTCCCTATGGAATTCATACATTCTGTCATCTGTGTCAAGGCCTACCATGTCGTTAGTGTTCCCAGACATCCCTCAGTGGAAGGTTATCCACTGGGGTCTACTCGGCCCATCCAGGGTCCTTCCCCTTAAGAAGATCAGCTCTTCCTCACCTGGCAGTAATTAGGTGGCCATAATTTTTTGACTAAGACTGGGGTTTCTGTCCATTTCCACAGTTCCAGGCTGGGGTTTTTGTCTGCTTGAGTTTGCATGGGTCTTGTGCAGGCTGACACCATTGCTATAGGTTCATATGAGCAAAATTCTGGGAGCCTGAAAAAATTATTTTAATTGTACATTTTTGTGGGGTGCTCTGACACATGTGTACATGTGTAATGTTCAAGTCTGAGTAGTTAGCATTTCCCTAATAATTTTTTTGTTTTGTTTTACAGCCCAGGACCTTGTGCTAGTAAGCAATCTACCATTTAGCCATAACCTTAGCCTGTTACACAGTTTTAGTATTTTATTGAACTTAATTCTCAATCTAGTTGTAAGTAGCAAGCCCGTTATTTTAACACTGCTTTCTGAATATATGTCACAATGGTTCTGATACTTAGAGTGGCCAAGCAAGTTCTTCCTACTATTCTGCTTTCCAGTCTTGTAGGCTATTCACTTCATTTTACTGTATTTCTTTTCCAAACAAGCTTTTAGAATTGTGACTAGAATTGTGCAAATTCCCACATAATTTTGGAGTAGGCTTATTTCCTATCTGTCTCTAGTGAATTCTCCCATTCACACTTGCCCTTCTATTAATTTCAAGCTTTTAGTGTTCTTTTGTAAAAATTTTATAGCATTAATTTATTGCATACCTTTTTTTTTTGGTCTTTTTGAGACAGGGTCTCCCTTTAGTCCTAGCTGGCCTGGAGCTTGCTCTGTAGACCAGGCTCACCTTGAACTCACAGAAATCTGCCTGCTTCTGCCTCCCCATGCTGGGATTAAAGATGTGTGCCACAACACCAGTCTTACTGTATAACTTTTATTATAAATATATTTATTATCTCTTTGGGGGTTCATTGTAAGTGTATTATAATTTTCTTTGCTATTATTTTGGCATCTGGATAACTGAGTAATTCCAATGATGCTAAGTACAACTAATTCGAATTCTTCTTTGTTGATCCTAACTAAACCCACTGTTCTTATTGCTAAAATTCCTTCTGTGATACAAGCACATGCAGCATCCTGCCTTCTCCTCCCACAGCCAAAGCAAGCAAGGCACAGACTGCCCCATAAATCGTCGTTTGGAAGATTCTAGCACGTTTATTTGGGTTGACTTAAAAGAGCGAAATGGGTGAAGGGGCCACTGGCATTCCCCATTCCTCATGGTGGTACAGGAAACTTACCAACATAGCATGGAGTCTGTAACCTTTGGTGGAGGGCGGGAGAGACCTCTCCTTGTGGCATTCTCTGTTTATAATCCTTTAGCTCTGCCCCTCATACAATTAACCTGATTGGCTGATTGGGAGGGGTAGCTGACTCCTCTGGCTCCTCCTTTTTCCTCAGAAGGTCGACAGTTATATTCCTGGGCATGCAGGTGCCCCTAAGTGTGGGAAGGCATTTGATGTCCAAGGTCAGTTTTTTCCAGAGGACCATCTATGCTACAATTCTAAATGTTTATTAGTCTAGTCTCTGGGGTATTATAAATGGACAGTCAGGATATTTGGTTTTCTTTGGTGTTGGGGGAACAATTCAGGAACTTGCCCATGTTAAGCAGGGGATATATTACCAATCTATCACTTCTTTTTTTTTTTTTTTAGCACAAAAATAAATAGCTTTATTTAAAAATAAGCAAGACAAGGCTGGAGAGACGGCTCACAGGTTAAGACCATTTGTTTCTCTTTCCCAGCCCCCAAGCTTGGTTCCAAGCATCTGCATAGACTCACAACTGCCCATAACTCCATCTCCTGGCTCCATGGCTTCTGAAGCCATGTTCCAGGCTCCATGGACACCTGCACACACACACACACACACACACACACACACACACACAGGTACACAGGCATGCAAACATACAAATAAAAATAAAATAAAATCTTTAAAATAAAATAAGAATAAGCAAAGGTGCTCAGTAAGAAGATGCACCGAAGAGCACATGAAAAGATGTTCACCATTGCTAGTCATAGGGGAAATGTAAATTAGCCTCTCAAGAGGGCACCGCAGTCTTGTTAAAATAGCTGTTACTAAAAATATGAAGTATTGGCAAGGATGGGAAGAGAAGGGGATCTTCACACTGCTGCCAGGAATGTAAGTGAATAGAGACGTCATGGGAACAAGAGTCCAAGTCAACAGCTCCAGAGAGAGTGGACTGTTTTACCTCTCACCACCTGTGGCCCCTTTTCTAAGCCTAAGGACCAACCTTCGGAAGAAGGGGGCCGTGGGATGAATGTAAGGGCTGCGATTGGGGTGAATGGTGAAAACTACAGCAATGTGTCCTGGACACTCAGTTGAGCAACTGATTGAACAAACAACTGTCACACCCCCCCACTGGATGGTGAGGCTGTCGGGGTTTGGGCACAACACCTGCAGATAGGTTTTGCACGAAGGATGCCTGTGTACCATGGATTAATCACTTTAATAGCTAAAAATGAAAAAAAAACTGAGAGAAAGATGCAGGACAGGTATGGCGAAAGGCATGATCTGGGATGGGGTGGGGGTCGGGGGGGAGGGAAGGAAATAAGCCTGAACTGAATTGGAAAAAATGTTGAAATGCACAAAGCATCAAATAAAAACTAATTAAATAAAAAAAAAGAGTAAGGCCAATCTATCACTTCTAAAAATCCCTCATCATCTGACATGCTGGAAAACTCTGCTTCAAATCTGTGGGTATGACTTTGCTGCTTTAATTCCTTTATACTATTTGATTTATGCAATTCTTCATTATATAGATGTATATATTAGATGTGTACATATGTGTGTAGTTAATCAGTTGCTCTTTGCCTTTGGATTGGGGTGATGCCATAGAGTTTGTGTAAATTTGCTAAAGATGGAGTGGAGAGGGTCCAGGGAGTGACTGGGACTTGTGTTTTGGCAGGAAAGTTCACCACTTGAGATAGTCATCCCAGTTTAAGAGTTCAAGGATTAAGACATTTCTAAGGGATATTCTGTTCAACTTCCGAGTCACTTCTGGGTGATGACAGTGGAGATATTTTACAGCTTTGAATAGACACACATAGCTCAATGGAAAAGTGCCTTTCTCTTACTGCTGCAGAGGAAATGGTGTCAGTCTATCCCTGTGGGATTTGCAATGGAATTAGTGTATACCTGTCATATTTTAGCCTACTGAAAGACAAACTTCTGTGGCTTTGACCTGTTTTGACCATGAGTAATATTAAGCAAATATTACTTTATACTCGATCTTGTCTGGTTTATATCTTTTTATCTGCCAAAGTGATCAATCTTAATGATAGAGTCCCTTCTCCCTGGTTGTCTGACAGCTGCTAATGTATGTGAAACACATGGGTGCCTTTCATAGGTTACACAATCATATTGGAAGCAAATGTATTCATTGTTATTTTAGTTTTAATCCTCTAGTAACACTACTACTGCCCTTCCACCGTCACCATTTAAGTAAACAAAGCTCTCATTATGAGAAATCCAGCCATTCTGTTGCTAGATTCTGCAGTGTTTATGTCAACACCCTATAGTGAATCGTCGTTGTTTTCCTCTCCTACTTACCATCACAGTAGTATTAATAAAACAAATGCCCCCAAGCAAATAATCCCACTGGTTACCACTCACTGGCATATTAATGGTGGAAAATTGATCCCTTATAAGACCTGAACACAAGAGGAAGTCTTGGTGTTTCAAGTTTGGAGACTCGGCTCTACTACATCCACACTCTCCACCCATTCCATTATCTGAATAAACTGAGCTCGTGGAGAAGGACTTGACAGCAAAGCGTGCCCCGGCAATGTAGTGTGACTGCGGCAGCATAGGAGGGGCTGCTGGGAAAGCAGTTTCCAAAAGACAGGGGAGGAGAACTGTCAAGGTTTGCTCCTGTGAAATTCGCCTGTCAGAACAGATGATGCATTTGGGCATAACTTGCTTCTACTTTTCCTTTCTGGCAGTTCCCTCCTCATTTTCAAGGCTTTCACAATTTGGCTATAACTTATCCTTTAAGGAGCTTTTCCTCTCACATCTCTCCGTTGAGTCCAGATTGGTGAGAGATTATGTTGAAAATGTCAGCTCTAAATAGATTTGAAGCTAGAATCAGGACAGACATGGCAACTGGCTGTCTAAGATTAAGCTTTCACTATCATTGGGCTGCCCTGATTTTAGGCCATGCCAAGCATCCTACCCCGGCCCGTCGTTTCACATTGTGTCGAAAGAGGGAGGAAGCTTTTGTTAATTGTTTTCATACTAAGAGTCCCTCATCACAGCAAATCTCATAGGGGCCCTAGCTTTGAATCTGGGAGTGGGCCATGGAAGGATGGGGAATTTGGAGCAGGAAGAGGGTATAAATGCATATGGACAGTGGATGAATATGAAACATCTGTGGGAACTCTTTGGTCCCCTAAAATCTTGGGGGACTTATCTGCTTGATTAATAGCTAATCAGTTAAGGTTAGAACATAAAATATTCATTGGGAAGTGTTCATGGGGGCTGGAGAGGTGGCTCAGCATTTAAGAGTGCTTGTTGCTCCTTCAGAGCACCAGAGTTCAGTTTCTAGAACTTGGCTTACAACTACCAGTAGTTCTTGCTCCAGGGGATCTGACACTGCTTTCTGACCTCTTTGTATACATACACTCCTGTTACACTCTAACATAAATATAAAAATAAAAATCTTTATAAGGCAAAAAGAGAAGTGCTCATTGGCACATGTTGCTGTTTGACTGATTTATGCTGTATGTTCCTTTTTCCTTCTCATATCTCTCTCTAAAATCAGATCCTGACTCCCAAATCCTGCAGAAGGAAATATTACTCTCCTCATGTCATAGATGACAGAGAAGCCAATGGGTTGTAAGAAGCAGAATGAACCCTGGACCTCCTATGCTGGGTGATAGATTTTTCAATATGTAATCTCCCAGGAGAGGAAAATTTCATCTCTAGATCCTCTGGGGTGGCTTTCTCTGAACCAGTGGATAATAAGGAGGCAGAGGGCAGGCTTATATGGAGGAAGAATTTATATATACAGAGGGAGAGGATGCCTTTAGATTTGGATTCTCTGATATACATAGAGCTGTTCCTTTAGATTTATTTCACAGCTAATGATAGAAGTGAATGGAATAAAGGTCCTAATGCAAGTAAGATCTCATCTCTAATTTCCCACTGTAAGCTATGAAAAAAAAAAGGGATATAGCCTTTCCNGGGGGAAAATTGTAATTCATGGATTAACATATCCAAACATGTGTCTATGCTAAAGTAACCTACCATAACTATTAGTGCTGCTTAAATACCTATATATCTAATTGCTTGTTCTTCATTAGTAGGATCGAAAGGTTATTCCTGGACAAACTGTCAGCCCATGAAAGGAAACAGCCAGAATTGACCAGAGTCCAAGTCAACAGCTCCAGAGAGAGTGGACTGTTTTACCTCTCATCCACCTGTGCCCCTTTTCTAAGCCTAGGGAACAACCTGCGGAAGAGGGGGCGTGGTAGAATGTAAGGGCTGCGATTGGGGTGAATGGTGAAACTACAGCAATGTAGTCTGGACACTCATTTGATCAACTTGATTGAACAAACAACCTGTCACCCCCCACTGGATGGTGGGGCTGTAGGTGTTTGGGCACAACAGCCTGCAGATAGGTTTTGCATGAAGGATGCTTGTACTCATGGATTATCACTTATAGCTAAAAATGAAAAAAAAAAACTGAGAGAAAGATGCAGGACAGTTATGGCAGAATGCATGATCTGGGATGGGGTGGGGGTCGGGGGGGAGGGAAAGGGAAATAAGCCTGAACTGAATTGGAAAAAATGTATGAAATGCACAAAGCATCAATAAAAACTAATTAAAAAAAAAAGAGTAAGGCCAATCTATCACTTCTAAAAATCCCTCATCATCTGACATGCTGGAAAACTCTGCTTCAAATCTGTGGGTATGACTTTGCTGCTTTAATTCCTTTATACTATTTGATTTATGCAATTCTTCATTATATAGATGTATATATATATATACATATGTGTGTATTTATCAGTTCTTTGCCTTTGATTGGGGTGATGCCATATAGTTTTATAAATTTGCTTAAAGATGGAGTGGAGAGGGTCCAGGGAGTGACTGGGACTTGTGTTTTGGCAGGAAAGTTCACCACTTGAGATAGTCATCCCAGTTTAAGAGTTCAAGGATTAAGACATTTCTGAGGGATATTCTGTTCAACTTCCGAGTCACTTCTGGGTGATGACAGTGGAGATATTTTACAGCTTTGAATAGACACACATAGCTCAATGGAAAAGTGCCTTTCTCTTACTGCTGCAGAGGAAATGGTGTCAGTCTATCCCTGTGGGATTTGCAATGGAATTAGTGCATACCTGTCATATTTTAGCCTACTGAAAGACAAACTTCTGTGGCTTTGACCTGTTTTGACCATGAGTAATATTAAGCAAATATTTATTAAACCTCACAGGTTTATATCTTTTTATCTGCCAAAGTGATCAATCTTAATGATAGAGTCCCTTCTCCCTGGTTGTCTGACAGCTGCTAATGTATGTGAAACACATGGGTGCCTTTCATAGGTTACACAATCATATTGGAAGCAAATGTATTCATTGTTATTTATTTTTAATCCTCCTAGGTACTGCCTTCCACCGTCACCATTTAAGTAAACAAAGCTCTCATTATGAGAAATCCAGCCATTCTGTTGCTAGATTCTGCAGTGTTTATGTCAACACCCTATAGTGAATCGTCGTTGTTTTCTTCTCCTACTTACCATCACAGTAGTATTAATAAAACAAATGCCCCCAAGCAAATAATCCCACTGGTTACCACTCACTGGCATATTAATGGTGGAAAATTGATCCCTTATAAGACCTGAACACAAGAGGAAGTCTTGGTGTTTCAAGTTTGGAGACCCGGCTCTACTACATCCACACTCTCCACCCATTCCATTATCTGAATAAACTGAGCTCGTGGAGAAGGACTTGACAGCAAAGCGTGCCCCGGCAATGTAGTGTGACTGCAGCAGCATAGGAGGGGCTGCTGGGAAAGCAGTTTCCAAAAGACAGGGGAGGAGAACTGTCAAGGTTTGCTCCTGTGAAATTCGCCTGTCAGAACAGATGATGCATTTGGGCATAATTTGCTTCTACTTTTCCTTTCTGGCAGTTCCCTCCTCATTTTCAAGGCTTTCACAATTTGGCTATAACTTATCCTTTAAGGAGCTTTTCCTCTCACATCTCTCCATTGAGTCCAGATTGGTGAGAGATTATGTTGAAAATGTCAGCTCTAAATAGATTTGATCTAGAATCAGGACAGACAGGGCAACTGGCTGGTCTAGCTTTCACTATCATTGTCCTCCCTGATTTTCAGGCCAGGCCAGCATCCTACCTGCCAGTCTTTCACATTGTCGAGAAGAGGGAGGAGCTTTGTTATTGTTCAAAGAGTCTCAGCAAATCTCAGAGGGCCCTAGACTTTGATCTGGGAGTGGCCAGGGAAGGATGGGGAATTTGGAGCAGGAAGAGGGTATAAATGCATATGGACAGTGGATGAATATGAAACATCTGTGGGAACTCTTTGGTCCCCTAAAATCTTGGGGGACTTATCTGCTTGATTAATAGCTAATCAGTTAAGGTTAGAACATAAAATATTCATTGGGAAGTGTTCATGGGGGCTGGAGAGGTGGCTCAGCATTTAAGAGTGCTTGTTGCTCCTTCAGAGCACCAGAGTTCAGTTTCTAGAACTTGGCTTACAACTACCAGTAGTTCTTGCTCCAGGGGATCTGACACTCTCTTCTGGACACATGCATTTGTATAACATACACTCTTGTACACCTAAACATAAATAATAAAAATAAATCTTTAAGCAAAAAGAGAAGTGCTCATTGGCACATGTTGCTGTTTGACTGATTTATGCTGTATGTTCCTTCTCTATCCTGACTCCCAAATCCTGCAGAAGGAAATATTACTCTCCTCATGTCATAGATGACAGAGAAGCCAATGGGTTGTAAGAAGCAGAATGAACCCTGGACCTCCTATGCTGGGTGATAGATTTTTCAATATGTAATCTCCCAGGAGAGGAAAATTTCATCTCTAGATCCTCTGGGGTGGCTTTCTCTGAACCAGTGGATAATAAGGAGGCAGAGGGCAGGCTTATATGGAGGAAGAATTTATATATACAGAGGGAGAGGATGCCTTTAGATTTGGATTCTCTGATATACATAGAGCTGTTCCTTTAGATTTATTTCACAGCTAATGATAGAAGTGAATGGAATAAAGGTCCTAATGCAAGTAAGATCTCATCTCTAATTTCCCACTGTAAGCTATGAAAAAAAAAGGGATATAGCCTTTCCTTAATAGATTGTGCTATGTAGGTACTAAGACAAGCAACTTTCCAATTAAAAAAGTATTGATTGCTCATCCATTAATGTCATCTGTTTAAGATCAATGACCATTGAACTCCGTGAATTTGTTGGTAGTCCTTGCAGCCCTTGTGCTTTGCTTATGAAATGTGCCAGTGCGATTGTAATCTTTTTAACATGGGGTTTCCTTTTGCTGTTAAAATACAGCTTTTCATTTCAACCTGGGAAGCAGTATCAGTCACTGGGAATGAAAGTCAGTGTAATTTAACACACTTGGACACCTTCTCTTGCCTGCTTCCATGATCATTTATGTATTTCTCATTCTTCTGAGTCTAAGAGGGCAAACATTCTCAATGAAGAGAAACAGAAGTTCTCTACAGTAGCCTAACAAAATCCTGAGCTAACCATAAAAGCAGACAAACAAGGAGTTTGGGGGAATAGCTCAGTGATAGTCCACATGCTTAGAATGGCAGGCACTAGGGTTTAATTTGTAGCACTAAGTCCCCAATACCCATTTCCCCCAGAAGAACAAACAAAGCACAAATGCAAGTCTCCTCCAGTTCAACACAGCACAAAACAGAACAAAAACCCCAGGAAACTAAAATATACATGTCATAGGGAAGTTATTCCTGGGCCCAAAAGGGAATAGAATCTCATTGTCTACAAGCCAAGATCATGAACTAATGTGCCTCTGTTTGGGGCCTGCAGAACTCTCCAGGGCATTGTGCTAATTAAGTCTGAAGGGGAGACATATCAGGAAGCTGCCAGGTGTCAGGCTGAAGTCTGGCAGTGGAGGAAAAGAAGCTGGGTAAGCTCAGAGAACACACTTCAGGAGACAGATGTGATCACTGTGTGCAGCTCAGGCAGAATTTATCTTCCAGTTCAATGGCTGGCCGGGCACTGTGAAGTAGCCTGTGGCCAATCAGGTTCATCTTGTGACAAACGGTAAGTCTTCAGACTCTTGAGATTGCAGCCACTTTCTTCGCATGCCTTTCTCAGCTAGTGTTCCTGAAGGATAAGCAACAGAGCAGCTTCTGCCTAATTTGGCAGCTCTCTTCTACAGAGAATAGCTCATTCATTTAACCAGTGTCTGCCCTCTGCAGGAGATGCCCCCTCACAGCTAGGTGAAGGGGGAAGAGGGCAGAATTCCAGAAAAGAAGTGTATCAAATTGAAACAGGCCTTAGGAAGCCAAAGTAGTCAGGCTATAATCCCAGCCCAGCCACAAATTGGGTGTAGGTCATATAATTTCTCTTGGCTTCTCTCTGTCTCTGTCTCTGTCTCTGTCTCTGTCTCTCTCTGTCTCTGTCTGTCTGTCTGTCTCTCTCTCTCTCTCTCTCTCTCTCTGTGCCTTTTTGTTTCTCTGTCTTTCTCTCTCTCAAATTATATCAAGTAACCACATTCCTTTTCCAACCCTAAAATTTGTTTTCATGTGGTCTCTAGAATAGTATTCTAGTATTCTTTAACTGTTTTTCTCATTAACTGAAATTTGCCCAAAGAATTTTTAAGAAGTTGGTAACCACTCATTTTAAATTGACATGTCATGTCATAAGTTTAATTAGCTACAAAAATGTAACTACAAAAGATCCATATTATCTTGTATAGGGCTCTACATATCTGTGTGTCCAAACCTTTTATCTAGCTCACAACGCTGTGCTATCTTTGTTTTGCTCATTCTGCTCTTGTGTTTGTTGCCTTATCACCAGATTAGCAAAGCCAGTTGTTACCAGAAAATCACCCAGTCAAATCACACCTCCTTCTTTTTGGTCAGACTACTTTTTTTTTTGGTCTTTTTGAGATAGGGTCTCCCTGTAGCCTCAGCTGTCCTGGAATTCATTCTGTAGACCAGGCTGGCCTTGAACTCACAAAGATCCGCCTGCCTCTGTCTCCCAAGTGCTAGGATTAAAGGTGTGCACCACCATGCCCGGCTGGTCAGACTACTTTTTATATAACTTAAAGAAGTATATAAACATGCCCCCTTGCTGACAACCATTAGACACCCAGAAAGCTAGTTAGCTAACTACCTAAAGTTGGGAAACGAACCAAGTGTTTTCTTCCAGTGTTCCTTAATTTGGACTTAAAGGTTCAGGCCCCACGAGCAAATTATTCTACAATTGTTCCTTTAACAGCTCAGAGGATTGAAAATCAGGGAACCATGTGGAACGATGCACATGGTGAGTCTCAGCATGACTGAGGGGCTGTGCTTTTCTTTGTCGAAGTAGAAGAGTAACTGTCAGGGTACTGTGCTTCTAGGAACTTTGTCTCCTACTGGTTACTTCCTGACTCTGTCCTTGGTGGCTCCCTGGAAGGTCTGTCCTGGGACTTCATGTGGGTTCTTGCTTCTCTTCAGCTTTTAGGAGCCATCCTAGTAGGGTATAAGCACTGTTTTTGTGAGTTCTGTTCCCATCCTAATGAACTCCTCCTAGTCCAGCTATACATTCCCCTCCTTTTCCCTGTGGTCTATCACTCTCTTCAGGTCTCTTTTTGTGCACATAGACCCCAAGTGTCATACTCACCCATGTGTCAGTCAGATCCTGTAGTGCCAGAGGAATTCCATATTTGTTTTGAATTGGCCCTCAATCCTTTAGTTAGTCGTTTCAGCTTTTCTTGAAACAATGGCCCTCAGCCACCCATTTCCAGCTGATAATACTCCTCAAGTCTCCCTCAAACCAGATGTACCACAGTTACTCACGCCTCCCCGACCTTTGCCACCATTCCAGTGTACTGAGGAGCATTTTTAACAATTGCTTCCCCAAAGCATGCCAGGTTCCACTTGCTCTCGGGTTGGCATGGGTAATGGCTAGGTTGTATAGGATCCTGTTCAAACATCACAGTTTGGGGTCTTGTTGGGATTGCTTCTCACATCAGCTCAATTAGGCTGGGTTTCTCCAAAAGAGAATCTGACAAAGAGCTACTGAGGAGTGTGCTTGGAAGGTATGCTGGCAAGAATGCTAAGATGTTGATACTGAGAGGGCCAAGGAGCTGTGCCAACAGGCTTCAGGTGATCCTTAAAAGGATAGATATGGAATGTCCAGTGCTGCAAGTGCTCTCAAATGAAGTCAAGGGAAGCAGGCGGGTCTTTCTTTGCTCATTATAGCTGTAGGAGAATCCTCCTTAGGAGACGGAATCCTGGATAAAACTGATCCCTGGGACAAAGGCAGATTCCAGTGTGGAATGCAGCTGGGAGCCCCCAGTTGTTGGGACTTGGATGCTTTGGAGTCCCAAAGAAGATGGGACAGAAGACATTAAGCCACAACTATAGGGCAGTCATTGTCTCAGTCTTACTGAGATTGCAGGAGATGAACTAGACTCTTTGAGCACATTTTTTTTCCCCTGTATGCCAATTTTCATTACATAGACTGGATACTTTTTTATTTGCTGAATTTGTTCTTTGGTATTTTCATATACATACTGGACTGGATAGCTTTAGTTGTCAACTTGACACACCTGGTTACAGGGAAACTCATTTGAGGAATTTTCTCCGTTTTATTGGCTTGTGGGCAGGTCTGTGATTGTTGAGTAATGTGGGAGAGCCCAGCCCACTGTGGGCAGTGCCATCTAGGGTCAGGTGATCCTGTATTGTATAAAAAAGTAGGCTGAGGGGCTAGAGAGATGGCCTAGTGGTTAAAAGCGCTGGCTGCTCTTGCAGAGGACCAGGGTTCGATCCCTAGCACCCACATGGCGGCTAAGAACCGTCTTTAACTCCAGTTCCAGGGGAATCTGACACCCTCTTCTGACCTCCACAGCATTGCACAAAATGGGTACACAAACCTACATGCAGACAGTACATTTATATACATACAAAATAAAAAAAATAAAAAAATAAAGAAAGTAGGCTGAATATAGGCCAGGGGAGCAATCCAGAAAACAGCATTCCTCCATGGCCTGAGCTTCATTCAGCTCTTGCCTCCAGGTTCCTGCCATGAGTTCCTACCTTGGGTTCCTTCAGTGATGAACTGTGACCCGGGAGGTGTAAGATTATATAAAGCCTTTCCTCCCCAAGTTGGTTTTAGTTAGAGCATTTGTTGCAGCAATCACAAGCCAACTAGGACATGTATGTAACACATACTGATCACTCACTTACCCTTAATGCAGCAATAAAGCTCTTCCAACAGTGGTCACAGGAATACTAAAATGGGACAGTTAAATAAATACTGAAGTTTTGACAGTTGCGTTTAGTTTAACATTTTGTTTATTCCACATTACTTGCCATATCTTGTGTTGTTGCTAAGAGAATTTCAAAATTAGCTGATTGAATTTCCCTTCTCTGACATTTTGGCTACATTTGTTCTGCCACATTTAGTTTTCTGTAGTCAGGTGTGCTATATATAGAAGCCAAAGTGCTCAGAAATCTAGGAGGCTGCTACCCCAAGCATGGTTTAGTGATTCAAATACCAAGTCTTTCACATTCATCTGCCCTCACCTTATGTTCCTGACAGGGCTTATTTCTTTGGTACTTCAGAAGGGATCTTTACAGAAAGCTTCAGCTTTTAGGCAGATAGAAAGTCTTAGATATAAGAAGGAAAAACTGTTAAATGTTGCCCCCCAATGAAAGGTTTAATTGAAATTCCTTGGAATTGTTCTCTTGGTTGTCTGTGTGAAAATGTGGTTGATATTTTATTAGTTTTTTTCCTTCAAATTTAAGGAAAGGTTAGTGTTTCATGAACATTATTTTTAATCTGTTGTTTTTCCTGTTAATGAAAACATTATTTTTTCCTGTTAGGAGCTAATAAGCTGAAAATCTTTATGATATAAACATTTGTTAAACACTATTGCTATGTGTATTTGTTCAGTTTTCATTAGTATAATCAAATACCCAAGGCAGGCTAAATTTCTTGAGAAAAAAATTACTTAGTTTATAGTTCTGGAGATTCAAGGATATCGTGTTGGCATCAGTTCAGCCTCTGGTGAAGATTTCATAGAGAATGATAAGATTGCAGTCAAGAGGAATAGCTCACATAGACAAAGAACAATCCAGAGGCTGGAGCTGTACAATCACTTTTATGAGAATGATGTTATGACCTCAGAAACCATAACGAGGTACTGCTTATTAAAGGTCCCATCACCTCTCAGCACATCTACACCAGGAGTAAGATCCCTACACTTGAACCCTTGCATGACATACTCAGTCCTCCTAGCAGAAAAAATAATGTTTTCACTAATAGAAAAAAGCATATTAAAAATAATGCTCATGACAGACTCTAACCTTTCCTTAAAAAAACTAAGGGAAAAAGAAACCAATAAGATATCAGCCAAATTGCCATACAGCCAACCAACAGAACAATTCCAAGGCAGGACGAGATGTTTTCTTGCCTGGGTCTTCCTCTGCTTAGCCACAATATCCTCAGAAACACTTGCTCTGCATCCCAAATGTTTCTCTGACAGGTTCCCTATTATACAGGGCAGGCAGGCCAGAGCCACTGGAATCTGCATGAGTGATGAGCTGCTTCTCATCATACATAGCTTGAATATTCATGTCCCAGGCTACCTGGGATTTTGACACCTTCTTGTTAGTGGACACAGTAATAATACCATACAAAATTATTTTGCTGTAGTAGCAAAAAATTACCCCCTCCCATCTTACTCTTAGTATTATGGTTTTAAAACATACACACTCGCACACACACAGTTCTAATGCTGGATTATCTATAATAGGTAAAGAACTCTCTGAAATTCAAAACAACATAAAATAATTCTCAGATACTCCACAGAGAAATTAGAGCACAAAGACATCAGTTAAATTATCTTACTCCTCATTTCCCTATAATGGGGGGATAAAACCTCAACTAGACTTCTCATCTTAGGAAATAGAAACCCCTGTACCAGGAATGGGTTACCTCTCTTCTAGTTGTTGACCAGTGGGAACTCACAGACCACTACACAGTCCAAGATATTGCCATTGTTCTTGGTTACCCTCCAGAACTTAATGGTTAGACCCTATTGCTGAAGACAGCAAACACCTGAGTCATAAACCATTGAGATATCAAGTGATTACTGAGCTATAGCCTTCATCTTTATGAGCTAGCTTTCATAGCGATGGAAAGTGTTATGGACACTATGAGAAGAGAAAAGAAGTCATCAATTGACATAGCTGTGAGTTGTAATAATGATAGGCTTGACAAGCTATGCCTGTAGTGCAATAGTGGCACAATTGTTATGAGAGTAACCAGTGACCCTGTGATTAGATTTAAGGCCTGATTCATGAGATGAAACTCACACCTGGCACTGTTATCAGGGTCAATAACTTGTGGCTAGATATGATATAGACTCTGGTAGGAAACCTACTAATAATAGGCATATTTCTCCTAAATAGGGATAATCTTAAAATGACTCCTAATGACATTGCTTTACCCATAGATTAGAGCATCTTACAACCCTCATCACAGAAGCTTTTTCTTGCATTAGAAAGCAATTATTCCAGAGACTCACAATAGATCAACATGCAGAGAATAAAGAGACTGTGGAGTTCTCAGTCCTAAATGGGACATCTGCATCACACCTGTCCCCTCAACACTCAGGGCTCTTCAAGGAAGGGAGGACAGAAAGATTGTAAGAGCCAGAGGTACCACTTACCACAAGGAAATATTTTTTTTCCAGAGAACAAGGCAGTTGTACAAATGAACCCTAGTGCCTGTGACAACATGCAGGAGACCTGCTCAAGGTCAAGCCAGATGGAACCCCAGTGTGGAGGAGTGAAGTGGGCCTGAATTTCCACAAGTAGCTTATGACTTTTCACCTAGGTTAGCTGCTGGGAGAAGAGTTACTTTTCCTTTTTAAAATATTTATTATTTATTTTATTTTATGTACATGTATATGAGTGTATTTCCTGTTTGTGTGCAAGTACACTCTTGTGCAGTGTGCACAGAAGTCAGAAGATGGCATTGGATCACATGGAACTGTAGTTATAGATGGTTGTTATCTGCCATGTGGGTCCTCTGTAAGAGGAGTCAGTACTCTTAACCACAGAGTCATCTTTCTAGCTCCCAAGAGCTACTTTTCTTTAAGGGTGTGACACATGGCAAATCAACTACATTCCAAGGGTTTTCCCACACTCAAGTACTAAGGCAGTATGAATTGGATTCAATGAAAGAGAAAAACTGAGCACAAAGTTGCTGGGTAAAGAGGTGGGAGCGGTTCTGAGAAGAATCGAAAGGGGGATGTATGATCAGAAGTAGGAAGCTCTCAAAGAATCAGTACAAATATTTTATTTTGTTTTTGTTTTTTTTGAGACAGGGTCTGTAAGCAGGCTTCTTCCTTTGGAAACAGACCAAGGGAAGAAGGCAGAAAAACACAAGAGTTACTATATCCCTATTGCCTGTGATTCAGGAGACACCATCGATTTCAGTGCACTGAGGTGTGGAAGTGTCTCTGAGGGAATGCCATGTGGAGGAAGACCACTGGAAGACCCTAGTCTGCTCTATGGACTGTGGAGAAATGCTCACTTCAAAATGCTTAACTTGCCTGGATCTGAATGAGCAAATATTTTGGAAAGAAAGTAAATTTTAGCTACTGTTTTCCAGCACAGTTCGAAAGCAGTCCAAGAGAAGCTCAATATGGTGGTTTATTTTTCTGTCCTGCTCTGAGCATAATTCACATCAGATATGGCCTAAGCCACGCTCATGTTTGGGTTCCTGTATATTTGAGAATACCTTTAGTCCTGAAGATCTCCCAGAGAGTGGTGGTATAACATGGAACATGTGTCTATCACTAGAAATCTTGGATGGACCATTTGACTTCATCCTGGATCTCGTGAGGAAGGACTTCAATGCAAGAATCAAGTGAAAAAGTGTTGTAAAAACCTTCCACATGGGGCTGGAGAGATGGCCTAATGGTTAAGAGCGCCGACCGCTCTTACAGAGGACCCGGGTTCGATCCCCAGCACCCACATGGTGGCTGAGAACCGTCTGAAACTCCAATTCCAGGAGAACTCCAGCTCCAGGGGAATCCGAGACCCTCTTCTGACCTCCGCGGCATTGCACGACATGGGTGCACAGACCTACATGCAGACAGTACATTTATACACATACAGAAAAAAAAATTAAAAAACAAAACAAAAACAAAAATACCTTCCACATGGAATTTGTTGTATGGCAGCACTGTTCTGATTCCTTTATTGCTCAGTGCAGCCAGACATCCTTGGTCCTAGCTGTGAGAAAAGCTGACAAAACGAAACACCTAGCTGCACTGACACTTTGTTGTCAGCATGCAAGTCACTGTGCTCCTTAGATAAAGACTGGCATCTGCTTCATAGCACTTTCTATGACCAATGATTCTCAACCAGCAGCAGTTTAGCCTATCAGGGGCTTCCTGGCCATGTCTAGGGACATTTGCTGTTGTAAGTGGAGGTGGGAGAGATGGTAGCTGTGAGGATTAGCTTTAAATGTCAACTTGCCACAGCCTAGAATCACCTGATTTGAGGATCTCAATTCAGGAATTTTCTAGATTACATTGGCCTGTTGGGATGTCTGTGGGGGGTTACCATGATTGCTTATTTAAGGTGGGATGGAAGGTGTCCCTGGAACTCGGGGGCACTGATTTATGAGCTGGGCCATGAACTGAATAAGAGTGAAGGCTAGCTGAGTATAAGAAACAAGCAGCACCATGGGTACATTGTTTCCCTTTCCTCTTTACTGTGGATGTGTCTAGATACTTGAGTTCTTGTCTAAACTTCCCCTCAGTGAAGGACTGTGACCTGGAAGTGTAAGATGAAATAAACTCTTCCTTTCTCTAGGTTTCTTTTAGTCTGGATATTTTATCACAGCCACAGAAATGAAGTAGAACAGGGGTAGCGATGTGTGTGTGTGTGTGTGTGTGTGTGTGTGTGTGTGTGATTTGTCTGAAGAAGAGATATATTTGCTCAGCTTGTGATTTCTTCTGTATTAGACTGAAAACATTTCAACATATGAATCTTCTGAGCAAATAAAATGGAAGACCCGGAAGAGGCAAATATGTGGGAAGGCAACAGTTTCTAGGAGAATGTTGTCTGCGTTTTACCTGAGATATGTTTTATGAAATTTTATTATCATTGATATCAATATTGTCTTTTTTTAAAATTTTTTATTAATTTTATTCATTTCTGTATGAGTATGAATGTACTGTCTGCATGCAAGTTTGTGCACCCGTGTCATGCAATGCCGTGGAGGTCAGAAGAGAGTGTCGGATTCCCCTGGAACTGGAGTTCTCCTGGAATTGGAGTTTCAGATGGTTCTAGGCCGCCATGTGGGTGCTGGGGATCGAACCCAGGTCCTCTGCAAGAGCGCTCGGCACTCTTAACCACTAGGCCATCTCTCCAGCCCCAATATCAATATTTTCAATAGAGCTCTTGGCTCTTGAATTTTATAGACTGAGGCCTGAAAAGTTACTGACATTTATTTTGCAAACTGTACTAACCTATGTAACATTAGATTTTACAGACTTTTTAGATAATACATGGGATTATCTTATATGCTAATATTATGAGAAAAAAATTCTTCCTCATCAGGCTTTTTAATAATTAATTTGTGAAAATATCCCTGTGGGAGACAGCATCTATAGACCACAGAAACACAGGTAACATCCATTGTGAGAAGACAGAGCATTACCCCATTGTGGACTGGAGAATTAGGAGGATCTAACAGGCTATTTTATTTTATATTTGTTTTATTATTTTATTATGTGTATGAGTGTTTTGTCTGCAGATATGTAAGTGTGCCCTGCAATGCCTATGGAGATCAGAAGACCAGAAGAGGGCATTGGATCCTCTAGAACTGGAGTTATGGTTGGCTGTTAGCTGCCTTGTAGAGGCTGGGAACTGAATCCTCTGAGCCATCTCTCTAGACCCTCAGATTCATTTTCTTAAACAACAGTTATAGGCCATGTTTCCCTGAGCAAAGACTCTTAACAGTGATGTATGTGCAGAGGCATTGAGGGAGGGCTGTGGGATCAACAGCCTCATTCAACAGATCATTGAAGAGGGCTGGGCAGAGGGGGAAGCCAAGCACTGATTCCATGGCAACAATACATCAACTGAACCCAGGGGTGGCATGAAGCTGGGATGTCCAGTGACCCAAACAAAGGCCAAATAGCTGGGCCTTATGTCCAGAGGCTGATGCTCCCTTGAAATAGGCTTGCCCAAAGGATTGGCATCCATGAGGGAAGTGACTCTATATAGATACAGACAATTTCTAGTCAAAAGTTCTGCTGAAAATTCTCATCAACCAATGTGTGCAGCAGCTAGGGAAATGGGTGTCTCAATTCTGAAAGAGATCTTGGTTTCACAGGTGATGAAGGAAGACTTGCTCTGAGGGAATACATTATCATTTAAAATCTTTAAGAATCCAGCCTGAGATCCATCTTGCTAATTAACACCACCTGGTCAGTGAAAAATTAGATTTATGCCATTTCCTGACGTGTCTAGTTAGAAGGTACTCCAAACTTCTTCAGATTTCTACTTCGTTGTGAGTGGAAGATGGTATTTTAAGTGCAGTGTGAATGCTGTTTAATAATCCTAAAGACAGTTTAAATTGTTAATGATGACTAGTTTCCAGACCAAGCCCCAATTGGTTATGCAGGGCCTAAAGACAACAGGCTGCACTCTTAGGGTCTACTGTCTGGACTTCGCATGGAAAGTTTCAACTTGCTGCCTCACCTCTGAGCCATCAGAGATGCCTCAAGGAAGGCCCTGGTCCATGCCTTGGTGGCATCAAATGCTGGGTGTTTTCAGCTTCAAAATGATCCAATTATACCATCTCATCTACCAGGAGACTAGAAGTGTTGTTTAAAAGCCTAGGTTGCTCAAGTCAGAGCACTCATTCCAGTCTTTTACCTGTCCTTCTTGAGAAAGTTAAATTCTCTGTTTTTCAGATGTATCTCTAAAATGGGTAATAATAAATAACAACAGCAACAACAACAACAACAACAACAGCATGTCCTTTACCTCAACTTTAAAGGCGTATGTGTGTGACACAATTAAGTTCTTCATTGATGTGTGCTCATATAATGTTCAGAAATATAAAGCAAAGATGGAAGAAAGGTTTGATCACAACCAATTAGATGCATGTATGGAATTCTTGAGCAACAATTTAAAAAGTTAAAAGAAGGAAATAAAAACCTTAATAAAAGTAAAAAGTAAATGGAGCTAGAATATTTCTAGAAACTATATAGATCATTGTACCATTTTTCAATGTTGGAGGTATAACACTTGCTGAAAGGGAAAAATACATCAAATAATGTCAATTGTAAAAAGAACCGATGTCCTTGAATGGCCTTGGAGTTGACATTGGAAGAGTTTTCTGATCCCTCTCCATAGGTATTTTAAAAGTCTAAACTTTTTTCTAGATCTTCACTGAAATGGGGTGAGAATGGCAATGCATTTTTGAGACAACCCGTGTGTTCCTCATCTCTGATTGATTACCTCACTTAATCTTCAGAACAATCCTGTAAGCTCGGCACTATAATTTTCTGCTTCCTGTAGATGGAAGAAAACAAGATGACCAGAGGTTGAGAATAGAAACGGGGGATTTGGGATGAACCCTGGTGAGCACAGCCTCCCTGCAGAGGTTCACAGGGGCTCCCAGCAGATCATGCCAGCCTGAGTGTGCGTGCGTGTGTGTGTGTGTGTGTGTGTGTGTGTGTGTTTGCATGAGTACTGAGTACAGATGGTCAGTGCTCCTTCCTCCTGATGACCAGCTGCTAAGATGTTCCTCCTGGGCTGGCTTTGGAGGGCAGAGCCATTAGCTTTGTCTTCTCTGGGGCCATCTGTCCCTGGGTTAGGTGTTTATTTCAGTAGAATAAAAAGCATGAACACTCCTCTGGCCATGTAATTACTGAATGACTTGGCATATGTCTCTGCAAGAATATAAAGCAAAGCTGCCCATGGGAAACAGCCTTTTGTTTTGCGGCTGGTTAGGAAGTAAATTATCTAAGCAAGAGAAGGTGTTAGCATTGTCAACAGTGCATTTTTATTTGATACCTTGTTTTGTGTTTTCTGGCTGTTTGAGGAAGGAGGAAATGGCCGAAGGAATAGCAGCCATGGGAACACTGCCCCCTTGAAGGCCACACCCGATCTTCTCTTTTCAGCTGAAGAATCTGAAGGTGATATGATACATTAACTTTGTCTTAAAAACTATCATTTGAAACAGAACTACATTATTATAGAATTACATTACATATATCAAAGAGAAAGACATATGTATGATTTTAAAATTTCTAAAATTTTACCTTTAGGCAAGATAGAATTGTTCAATCAACATACTTTCCTCTTTTATAAATAAAATGACGTTTTTTTTTTTTTTTTTTTTTTTTTTTTATATACAGGGACTCCCTGTAGCCCCAGCTGTACTGGAACTCACTAGGAATGGTTAAAGCTGGCCTTGACCTAACAGAGATCCTCCTGCTTCCACCTCCTGAGTGCTGGGGTTAAAGGGGTGAGCCGCCATGCCCGGCTTATGATATTTTTTTAATTCCAGTAACTTTCTTAGAAGAACGTATTGCTGAAGCCTGCTAGGGTTGTTCTCAGGTCCTTTTCTTCACCAGGTAAGGAATTACAAGATGAGAGTTTGCAGTCATAGTGCCCAGGAAAGGTTTATTGAAGCAGAAGCAACCGCTGCACACAGCAAAGACAGAGCCTCCAGAAGAGGAGGGGCCAGAGCTGGAGCACGGCCTCCTCCCTTCTGGAGAGTCTGAAGGTTTATATTCTATAGAGTAGGAGGTGGGGCAGGACTGGGCTGCCCTTTCCCTCTTTGGATTGGACAGAGTAGGATGCATGCTGTTGGTTGGTTCACCACATATGAAAGCAGAAATCTGACTGTGTAGAGCAAGGGCAGGAGAGTTGAAATTCCCGGCAGAGGAAGCCTGCCAAAAGTGGGGCGGGGGGCACCCAAAGGGCCAAATTTGGACAAGAACCTAGAAGTAGGCCATCTTGGATACAAGTGGGAGTAACTGGAACGGAACCGAACCTACTCTGGGAACTCCTCCCCTGTCTGGGGCCTCCTCCCCTAATTATCTGCCTAATTCACAGCTATCTCCAATTCTCTGTCACTGAGAGAAACTGAAGAACAGAATTTCCCATTGGAAATTTGTGAAATGGGGCCTTGAATTATTTAAAAACAAGCAGATGTGGAAATCGTTGGGGGAGAATTATGGTCATATTTTGTGTTTTAAAAATGAAAGAGACACTGGGGCTCTGCTTGGTCCTTTGCACTGATTAGCTGGAAATAGATTTGAGTAGAGGATGACATGATGTCATTAAAATAAAAGGGGGACAGGGAGCTATTCGGGGTAAGAAGGTAAGGTGAAAACATAGGCATCTTTTTGTATATCGTTTTTCAAAAGAATCGCGTGGTTATAAGAGAGCAGTAATGAAATAGCATAAGTGGGGTGTGCATCCTAGATTAGAATAACAAGGGTGCACAGTGGACTTTCAGGTATAAGTTTACTAATATTACTGCTTCTCTCTGGCTTCTTTGAAAATAAAATTAATCCAAGTCATTAAAAATCAACATTTTATCTTCTCTTAACACAGATGTAAAACAGTGCTTCTCTAAGGTCTTTTAGTATGATGACCAGATGATGAAAGATGATAAATTTTAAGATGATATTCACATTTTATTTTTTAATAGTTTATTTATTATTTTTATTTTATATGTATGAGTATACTGACTGTATGTGAGTGCACCTGTGTCATGCAATGCCACAAGAAGTCAGAAGAGGGCATCAGATCCCCTGGAACTGGAGTTATGGACAGTTGTTAGCTGTCATTTGGGTGCTGGAAGGAATCCTGGCTCTCTGCAAGAGCAGCTGGTGCTCTTAACCTCAAGGCATCCCTCTGCCCCCATGTTCAGATGTAAGAGGAAACAGCTACTGTTTTTCAGTTTGGTTGGATGAGCTTCATGGTGCATTTTTGCTCATGAAAAAACGCCTGTGTTATACTGTGGTGAACTTACTGGCAAACAACTTGGATATATATTGTGCATTTATGGTGATCAAACTACATGAAACTACATGTAGACTTGAGGGTGGCCACAAAGAAAAAATAAATCAGTTATCTCTTATGATTCACTCTTACCTTTTCAGTTTTCTTTTACTTTTATTTATTTTCTTTTCTTTATTTAAAGGCAAGATCTTTGTAGAGAGCCCTTGAATTTGAGACCTTTTTGCCGCTGTCTCCCTAGTTTTTATTATAGGTGTGTATCACCATATCCTACAAATCAGTTATCTTTCAAGAAGAGAAAATACTGCTTTTTCTTCCTCCTTGACCTTACCTCCCTACCAACGTCTTTGATTTGCCTGAACATACATTATGTAGACAAAATATGATTGCATTAATAATTGGTTATTAATTTTCAGGAAATTAATTTAGTCAGTTGCTTTATTGATTTCTAAAAATTGGCAGTGAAATCCTCAAAAATACTAAACTTACATAAGTACAGTGTGAAGATATATATATATCTTCATATATATATATACATATATATGTATATATATACATATATATGATATATATACATATATATCATATATATGTATATATATGTATATATATGTATATTTATACATATATATACATATATATACATATACATAATATATATGTATATGTATATATATACATATACATATATATATCTATCTATATATGTATATGTATATATATACATATATATATACATATACATATATAGATAGATATATATATATGAAGATGTATATATATAAAACAGTTTTGGAAACCTGCTTTACAAAGGCATATTGCCAAAGTATTGAAACAAGGAGTTGATTCTCTGCTTACCGAGGCCAGCCTAGTCTACACATTGAGTTTCAGGCCAGCTGGGGCTACAGGGAGAGCTTGTCTCAAAACATAACAATTAAAATAAAAAACCAAACCACCCCAAAAAAGGAAAACCAAATGACCATGAACCAATGAAGTAAAAAAAAATTTTCTTACTGCATATTGGATGAACTGGAACTGTTACTTGAACAAAAGAGCAGATCTTTAGGTCAGTCCCTCCAGATGGCTGTCAGGCAGGCACACTTCTTTTTAAATGTGAATTTGTATTCATGTGCATCAGCATTGCTTCTCTAGTATTAACTCTCTTGGTCCTCCCCTGAGAAAGCACTTGCCCCTCTGGATAACTGTTGCTACCTCCAGTTGAGCAGAGGCTTCTGATTGTCAGTCATCTCCACGGTAATTGGGTCAGCAGTGTCACGTGATGTGAATTGTCCTAACTGTAGTGAACTCACTGGCATTTGTTCAGAGTTGGAGAAAGATAAAAGGCTTCTGGCTGCTATGGTGTGTGATATGAGGCCTGGAATTGCTACAGATAATTTTAATTGTTTGAGGAGAGGCAGTCTCGGGAGACATCCGAAGGCTGTGAATGACAGAGAAATAAACTGGAGTTCCAGGTCAAATAATGCCAGGTGCTGAAACATCTTTGGACTTCACAAGTTTTTTTTTTGTTTTTGTTTTTGTTTTTTTGTTTTTGTTTTTTTGCAGTTGGGTTCATTTGTATTGGGTCCTCTCCTAAGAGTCCCACAGTTTAACAGCACCAAGATCAAGTGCTTTTAAACTCTTCCCCTAATGCTTCATACACAAACATCAACAGAAGATTTCTCTTTCCTAAAGCTGTTTTTAATTTGTGGCTTGAAACAGACAGGGGAGTAAAAGGAAGGAGACTGTCCTGCCTCTGCATCTTATCTTCGATAAACCTTCAAATATTTGGATGCAACAAAGTTCCTTCATTTCAACTGTTTATTTTGAAACGGTTGTAAGTCTATAGAGCTGGAAAAATGACATATAAGGTCCCTTGAATCTTCTCCATTTAAATAAAAAAAGCCTGTCAGGCTGTTTTCCAGAGTCTATCTTGCATTGCTGCTAGTAATATACAAGGGTCACAGATGCACTGTATCCTTGTCAGCACTTGTTATTGTCAGTACTGTGGTATATCTTAAAATTTTTTTTAATCGGGGCTGGAGAGATGGCCTAGCAGTTGGGAGCGCCGACCGCTCTTACAGAGGACCCCAGTTCGATCCCCAGCACTCACATGGAGGCCGAGAGCCGTCTGAAACTCCAATTCCAGAAGAACTCCAGCTCCAGGGGAATCCGAGACCCTCTTCTGACCTCCGTGGAATTGCATGACACGGGTGCACAAACCTACATGCAGACAGTACATTGATACACATACAGAAATAAATAAAAATTTAAAAAAATTTTTAATCATTATATGCACAAAGTATATTCATAACCTTCCTATCCCCCATTGCTTTTTTAATAATTTCTTTTATTTCATTTTTTTAACAATAAGTAATAAGTTATGAGTACAAGCATCCTTCGTGTAAAACCAATTTGCAAGCAGTTGTGCCCAAACCCACACAGCCCAAGGCTCTCACCATCCAGCTGGAGGGGCTTGTATGTACAATCAAGTTGATCAAATAAGCGTCCAGTTTATATTGCTGTAGTTTCACCATTCACCCCAATCGTAGCCCTTACATTCTATGTGGTATATCTNTTTTTTATATACAGGGACTCCCTGTAGCCCCAGCTGTACTGGAACTCACTAGGAATGGTTAAAGCTGGCCTTGACCTAACAGAGATCCTCCTGCTTCCACCTCCTGAGTGCTGGGGTTAAAGGGGTGAGCCGCCATGCCCGGCTTATGATATTTTTTTAATTCCAGTAACTTTCTTAGAAGAACGTATTGCTGAAGCCTGCTAGGGTTGTTCTCAGGTCCTTTTCTTCACCAGGTAAGGAATTACAAGATGAGAGTTTGCAGTCATAGTGCCCAGGAAAGGTTTATTGAAGCAGAAGCAACCGCTGCACACAGCAAAGACAGAGCCTCCAGAAGAGGAGGGGCCAGAGCTGGAGCACGGCCTCCTCCCTTCTGGAGAGTCTGAAGGTTTATATTCTATAGAGTAGGAGGTGGGGCAGGACTGGGCTGCCCTTTCCCTCTTTGGATTGGACAGAGTAGGATGCATGCTGTTGGTTGGTTCACCACATATGAAAGCAGAAATCTGACTGTGTAGAGCAAGGGCAGGAGAGTTGAAATTCCCGGCAGAGGAAGCCTGCCAAAAGTGGGGCGGGGGGCACCCAAAGGGCCAAATTTGGACAAGAACCTAGAAGTAGGCCATCTTGGATACAAGTGGGAGTAACTGGAACGGAACCGAACCTACTCTGGGAACTCCTCCCCTGTCTGGGGCCTCCTCCCCTAATTATCTGCCTAATTCACAGCTATCTCCAATTTTCTGTCACTGAGAGAAACTGAAGAACAGAATTTCCCATTGGAAATTTGTAAAATGGGGCCTTGAATTATTTAAAAACAAGCAGATGTGGAAATCGTTGGGGGAGAATTATGGTCATATTTTGTGTTTTAAAAATGAAAGAGACACTGGGGCTCTGCTTGGTCCTTTGCACTGATTAGCTGGAAATAGATTTGAGTAGAGGATGATATGATGTCATTAAAATAAAAGGGGGACAGGGAGCTATTCGGGGTAAGAAGGTAAGGTGAAAACATAGGCATCTTTTTGTATATCGTTTTTCAAAAGAATCGCGTGGTTATAAGAGAGCAGTAATGAAATAGCATAAGTGGGGTGTGCATCCTAGATTAGAATAACAAGGGTGCACAGTGGACTTTCAGGTATAAGTTTACTAATATTACTGCTTCTCTCTGGCTTCTTTGAAAATAAAATTAATCCAAGTCATTAAAAATCAACATTTTATCTTCTCTTAACACAGATGTAAAACAGTGCTTCTCTAAGGTCTTTTAGTATGATGACCAGATGATGAAAGATGATAAATTTTAAGATGATATTCACATTTTATTTTTTAATAGTTTATTATTTTTATTTTATATGTATGAGTATACTGACTGTATGTGAGTGCACCTGTGTCATGCAATGCCACAAGAAGTCAGAAGAGGGCATCAGATCCCCTGGAACTGGAGTTATGGACAGTTGTTAGCTGTCATTTGGGTGCTGGAAGGAATCCTGGCTCTCTGCAAGAGCAGCTGGTGCTCTTAACCTCAAGGCATCCCTCTGCCCCCATGTTCAGATGTAAGAGGAAACAGCTACTGTTTTTCAGTTTGGTTGGATGAGCTTCATGGTGCATTTTTGCTCATGAAAAAACGCCTGTGTTATACTGTGGTGAACTTACTGGCAAACAACTTGGATATATATTGTGCATTTATGGTGATCAAACTACATGAAACTACATGTAGACTTGAGGGTGGCCACAAAGAAAAAATAAATCAGTTATCTCTTATGATTCACTCTTACCTTTTCAGTTTTCTTTTACTTTTATTTATTTTCTTTTCTTTATTTAAAGGCAAGATCTTTGTAGAGAGCCCTTGAATTTGAGACCTTTTTGCCGCTGTCTCCCTAGTTTTTATTATAGGTGTGTATCACCATATCCTACAAATCAGTTATCTTTCAAGAAGAGAAAATACTGCTTTTTCTTCCTCCTTGACCTTACCTCCCTACCAACGTCTTTGATTTGCCTGAACATACATTATGTAGACAAAATATGATTGCATTAATAATTGGTTATTAATTTTCAGGAAATTAATTTAGTCAGTTGCTTTATTGATTTCTAAAAATTGGCAGTGAAATCCTCAAAAATACTAAACTTACATAAGTACAGTGTGAAGATATATATAAAGGTAGATAATTACTTTTTATTGATGGATTCTTAAGGCCATTAATATAATCCATATTGATGTCCTGTTACATGTATGCTTTGTCAAAGTTTTCTTTCAGTTTGTAGCTTGTTTTCTTCATAAATAGTAGTTTGCCAGCTGGGCGTTGTGGCGCACACCTTTAATCCTAGCACTTGGGAAGCAGAGGCAGGCGGATATTTGTGAGTTCAAAGCCAGCCTGGTCTACAGAGTGAGTTCCAGGACAGCTGGGGCTACAGGGAGACCCTGTCTCGAAAAGACAAAAAAAAAAAAATAGTAGTTTGCCAAATCAAATATTTTAATTTTGTTGGAATATGATTTATGAACTTTTTCTTTAAGGATCATGCTTTTTGCATAGTGTCTTACAAATGTTTGCTGAATCAATGTATTGAAGTTTTCTAGTGATTTTCTAAAATACTTTCTCATTTTACTCCATGTTTAGGTCAGTGTGATTTATCAAGTTGAATTTTAGTATGGCACTGAGGTTCTTTTTGTAAAGGCTTGTCCACATTTCCCAGCTGTTTTTGGAAAAGGACATATTTTCCTTCATTTAATTCCTTCGGCATCATTGCAATTGGCTCAAGAGAAGACGGATAAAGGATTATTGGATACAAGTAACTTAAAACTCAATAATAACAAAATAAACAATTTGATAAAAACACAGCGGAAGTTCTGAACATTCAGTTTAAGATAACATACAAATGGAAAATTAAAAATAAATATATACAAATTAAAGCATCGAGATAGTGCTACATACCCATTAGAATGGCCAAACCCATGCACTAAGCACATACTGGTGAGGATGTGATATAAAATGTTGGTCATTGGGTGACAGAGATGGAATATGCTGGGAGTTCTAACCCCCATAGCAGCCTGTATTTAAATAGTGGGTCCCTTCCTGGCTACAGTATTATGGGTGTTCTTTGGGAGATGATATGAGATTCTTTTCCAAAGATCTGCAGATTTCAGGTTCCTTCTCCACTTAGTCTGAAAACCTTTATGGGCTGTAAAACTTTCTTGTTTTTAAGCCAGTGTTTTACTGAAGCTCTGTGCATTTCATACAAATCAAATTACATTACAAATCAAATATAGACCCCTGCTCCCTTCCCTGCCCCCCCACCCCACCAGAGCTCATGCATTCTGCCAAACATGTTTTCCATCTTTTTCTCAGTCTCTCTCAAAATTCTTGATGCAGAAATTTACTGATTTGAGCAGAAGTTCACCATTTCAGTCAGTTCTTTGACACAGTCTTTCTGTTGTTGTTGTTATTGTTATTCCTTCCAATATCCATCACTCCAAAATATGCACATATGCATGGCACATATATCATAGGTTTTAGCATCTTTAGCTTATGATTTTTTTATTAGGCTGAAAGATGTCACGTTTGAAGGCTCTTCCTTGGCAAGCCCAAACCACCATCCATTCTGCCCTTGTTTTCCACACTGGGGTTTTCCCTTCCCATGGTCACCAAATGAGATCCAGTAAGCACCGTGTCCTGTCTTGATTTTCCTGTACTGGTCTCCATGATACAGCCTGGGTAGTCCAACAATGGCAGTCTATACTCTGAAGAAGTGGAAATCCCAGTAGTAGCTCAGTCCACAAGTTGGATGTCTCAGCAGTCCCCATCGGGCACTGAAGGTTTGGAGGATTCTTGGAGAGACATGAGTCTTCAGTTCATATTGGAAGGTTGAAAAGCTGTGTCTTCTTATGTCTTTGAAGGATGGCAAAAGCAGTGGCAGCCACAGGGTAGCTGCACTTGCCAGTAAGACAGGCAAAACAACTGTGCTCTTTTGTCTTTTTACTAAGATCTCAAGTTTTATACCTGAAGTACAATTTCTCAGGCTTAACTATTTATTTATTTCTGGTTATACTTTCCTTTGGGATGTTTAAGGCCACACAGCCCAGATTAACCAAGGTTTTTGTTTTCTCAAGGTCAGTTGAAGATCTGGTCCTCAGGGGTCACTCAGATTTTTTTTTTGGGGGGGGGAGCCCCTGGCTCCTTTTGGCTTTTCAATCACCAGTTCCATCCACTTGAGAACAAAGTCAGGTCTTGCTAGACCAGGCTTCCCTTTTTGAAGCATGAGCAGACTTTCATCTTTATTGACTGGACACTGGCTGAAGGTTCATTAATGGATCTCCAAGACCTCCCTGCACAGAAAGACTGGTGACTCACATTTGTAGGACATTTCAATAGATGCCCTCATGCATAATCCCCTGAGACTTAGCTGACCTCTGAGGGCAAGGAACAAAGTTATCCCTTAACACCCTTGACCAAATTGGTATGGGCATTAAGTATGGTTGTTAAGCATCCAGAAAGACTAAGTTACCCCAGCCTGATACTTTTAACTACTTTATAATATTTTAGAAAGTGCTTGGACAAAAGCTCAAGCAGCCTTGTATAAGAAATACTAAGAAGCATTCCCATAAAATAAATAGTGTGGATAGACATAATGTCATGACAAATGAGTTTTTTTTCTGCATTCCTTTGATCTTATATTACGCGAAAGTATACATACATATCTTTCATCCATATACCAAAACTTCCTAACTCTGAAAATAAATAATAGACTGTAAAACTTTCTAGTGCTTGAGATTACAAGTATCTGTGCTGATGGTCTGCCTGGATCTGTCCTCAGACCAGTGCAGGTGAGATTCTTCCTGCTAGTCTGTGTGTTAAGCTTAAGCATACATTGTCCCTCTTACTACACTGTTATCCTAGGCCTCTGACTCTTAAAAAAATTTCTTACCTCCCACATTGGTGTTTCTTTGTGGAGGAGAAGTTGGATGTCCACTGCTGCTACCTAACCACCTTGGTCCTCTCTCCCCAGGCACGTTAACTTTATTCCTATTTTGTTGAGGTCTTTAATCATAAATGAAAGCTATTGTATTTTGTCAAACATTTTGGAGCATCAGTTAGTGTAATCATGATGTTTCTCTTTCTTAGATGTCGTATGGTAAGTTGAATTGGTTGATTTTGGGATGCTGACTCTAGACCTGTTTTCCTGGGAAAAGCATATTGTTTTATGCAATAGTGGAGTAGATTTACTAATATTTTATCGAAAGTCATTTTGCACCTATTCATGATGAATATTGGTTGGTAGTTTCAGTTTTTCACTGTTATTTTCAAACCTGCTTATAGGAAACCTATTACCGTGATATGACTCTATGATCATCAGTTTCTGGAAGATGGAAATAATTAGAATCAGAAGGTTTTTAGAAACAATTTTATTTTTTAAATTCCATGCATGCATGTGTGTTTGTGTGCTAATATGTACACTTGAGTGCAGGTGCCTGTAGGGGGCAGAACAGTGTATTGGACCTACTGGAGGGTGGCTGTGATTTGTCTGTGGTGGGTGCAGGAAACTAAACTCAGGTCCCTCTGCAAGAGCAGCCTGTACTCTTAACTGCTGTGCCAGCTCTCCAGCCACCGAATCTGAGATTTTTATAGTATTCATAAAACTTTTGTTTATCTTGAATTTTGAACAGCATTTTAGAGCTTAGGAGCTTGCTTTTTTATTACAATACCTATCAACATTTATATGTTATTTGTTTTCATATTCTGTGTACTCCTATTCAACAACCACATGAAGTTTCCATGTTTTTTCATGAGGAAACTGAGAAACTGAGAAATTATTTTCTCATTTTTCTACACCTTGAAAGGGGCAGAGTTAAACCTGAGTGGCTTAGCTCTGGGCTGACACTGTACTAACAACTTTTCTTTTTTTCTGGAAATTAGGATGGTGGCTTTAGTATTATGGCCTCGAGATTCTCTAAAAAGAAAGAAAATGTGGTGTTTGTGCATATTTGTATTAGAGTGTGTGTTTAATTTTTGCTTACAGTAACTCCCTAATTTGGCTAAGGATTTTATGTTGGTCCATATTGGGAAAGTATCCCATCAGTTGTTAGTGATTCTCTGCTGCGTGCATGCAGGTTGTGCTTTCCTCTCTTCATAGTCATGTGTATACAAATATAATGAGACAATCAGCCAGTCTTGAATGCCACATCTGAGAAAGATCGCAGGACTGTTGTCATGAAATGTTAATGAGTAGAGCCCAAGCTGCCAGCATGTTGCATCCGATGATTCTGGCTCTCTACAGTGGACCTTTTCTTAGATCATGATCCGTTTTTGAGAGCTTGATTTAAGAACACTATAGATCAGTCGTTAAAATAGTTTATTTCCTCTACCTTTATTCTTTCCTGTTATTTTCTGTAAAAACTTGTCTGAAAGGAAAGGCTAGGTAAATCAAATATTGCATGGGACAGCATTCTGAAACTCAGGATCAGCTTTGTTGGCATAGATAATGCAGAATGTGTTTCCCTCTATAAAACACCCTTTCAAAAATCCTACAGTGGAAAAATTAAAACAGATTAGGGGTTATATTCTTCAAATCATTTAAAATTTCCACTGCTTTCATAAGTGTCTTGGAATGTTTTAGTGAGGAGTCGAAATTTGGGATAGTTAAATCTTTTGACAGAAAATATGTCTAGAAATACAAGGTTTTCTTCAATTGTCTCTTCCAATTCCTTGCCCCTTTTAAGATATTGACAAAAAATAAACACACCTCAAGAGAGAGAGTCTCTCTGCAGCATTTACAGTGCCTTGAAGTTTTATTTTCTTCTTAAATATAATTTGTTGAGATTTCGGAGACTCATTTTTCCCACTATTCAAAGCTTTAATTTTCTGTTTATTCTTTTTTTTTCGGTCTTTTTGAGACAGGGTCTCCATGTAGCCCCAGCTGTCCTGGAATTTGCTCTCTAGACCAGGCTGGCCTTGAACTCACAAAGATCCGCCTGCCTCTGCCTCCCGAGTGCTAAGATTAAAGGTGTGCACCACCACTCCTGGCTCTGTTTATTCTTATAAAATAATAAGCATATATTCATGGTATAAAGTTTCATAATGACATTTTCATTCAAATATATCTTGTACCTTGATTACTTTCACCCATATTACCTTCTTCTCTTTACCTTTCCCCCTCCCATTAGTTACCTTACCAGATAGTGCCCTTCTACTGTCATGTTATAGGCATATATGTACATGTATGTATATGTACATATACAAATAATTTAGGTTCCACATATGGCAGAAAACATAGTATTTGTTTTTGTGTGTCTAACTTATTTTGCTTAGTATCTTAGATCCATCCATTTTCCTGAAGGTTGTTTTCTTCCTGTTTGTAGCTAAATAAAACTGTGTTTTGTATAGATATGTTATTTTCTTTACCTGTTTATCTCTTGATGGACACCTAGGCTGATTCCATAACTTGGCTATTGTGAACAGTGCTGCAGTAAACATGGTTGTACAGCTATGTGTAGTGTGCTACTTAGATTCTTTTGGATATATTCTGAGGGATATCATGTGATAGTTTTAGTGGTTTGAGGAGATTATAAGAGCCAAGGGCTAGAACATCTGCCATGAGTTAATGCATTCTAGACATGATGGGGTAGCTGCACCCATGAAATTTCCACCGTGTAGTAGCTTAACAAGATCTGCATAATGACAAAACAAGTTGAAATGCCAATGTGGCTGGGAGAAATTTCACGGGGTCCCACCTCAAGATGAAGAGCTAAAGGCCATCAATGGGTGCTGGGGGTAGGGGAGGAGTCAGTTTTCTCCAGTGATCATCTCTAGAGGTTGTTTAATCCAATGTGGTCAGTCTTAAATACATGAACATATGAGCACTACTTAATGGACTTAGTGCATTAAAAATATATGTTATATATATATTATATGCATATTTGTTGTTTTTTTTTTATTAATTTTATTTATTTCTGTATGTGTATGAATGTACTGTCTGCATGCAAGTCTGTGCACCCGTGTCGTGCAACGCCGCGGAGTTCAGAAGAGGGTCTCGGATTCCCCTGGAACTGGAGTTCTCCTGGAATTGGAGTTTCAGACGGTTCTCAGCCGCCATGTGGGTACTGGGGATCGAACCCAGGTCCTCTGTAAGAGCGGTCGGCGCTCTTAACCGCTAGGCCATCTCTCCAGCCCCTATATGCATATTTGTAACAATGATAATAAAGAAGAGGATTTCCTTATTTCCTAATTGTGACGCAGTAGGAGCACATGGGAGAAGTTGGGGGCACTGGTAGGGTGGAAATAATGCAAATATAATACTCAGATGAAACTCTCAAAAAATAAAAAAATAAATTAAAAAGAAAAATTATACATTCAGAATTTTCAATATATTTTTAGAAGACTAGTATAATTTCGTATGTACACACAAAATCATTGTTCTATTTTATATTTGGTAAACATTCAAATTCTGGGAAGCACATAGCATTGGCAGACCCCATTAGTGTGGCCTTCCATCATAACCACACTGGCTCGAAGAACTTTGTTCAGTACATGGCTGCTAAATCCTGAGCCTTAATGTTCTCATCAATGTCATGTATAATCAAGTGAAATAGAATGTAAGAGCATGCCAACAACAACAAAATCACTGTTATAGGGCTGGGGAAACGGCTTAGTGGTTATAGGAGCACTGGCTGCTCTTGCAGAGGAGCCTAGTTAGGTTCCCACCATCCACACGACAGCTAGCAACTTTCTGTAACTCCAGTTCTGGGGGGAGCTGGTACCATCTTCTGACCTCAATGAGCACTGTACTCAATGGTGCATTTACATGCAGGCAAAGCACTCATACGCAAACAAAATAAATCACTCCTATATACTTTAGTGTATCCACTACAGCTTCTGGAGAAAGATCTGGTTTATGCAATTTTCTCTTTGACCCATTTAGATGGAAATTTTATTTTGAATAAATCTAGAGAAACTAGGGTCTTTCTATTGTTAATGAGTGAGCCTATGAGTCAACTTTGATAAAATATTTTGGTTAAAAGTGACTGGGTTAGAATGTAGTCTCCACCAAATCTTACCATAGACAACATGGCTTTTTATCTCCCTCTGCTTTTGGTATATTGATTTTTACTTACCAAAAATACTTTATTTTAAAAATGCCCACATATTTACTTCTTCTAACTGATTATGGACCATTTGTATACACACATGTATATAAAATAAATAATAAAATAAAATATAATATTGCATAGGTGCAACAAGTTATTTTACCTATATTAACTATTGATAATAACTGAAGTAAATTATTTAGAGCTAGGAAAATGGCTTAGCAGTAAAGGAACCTGCTACCAAGCCTGATGACCAGAGTTCAATCCCTGGAGCCCACATGGTAGGTACAAGAATATGAATTCCAATAGTTTGCTCTTTGACTGCCAATCATGTGCCACAGTGTGCCCATGCATGCGTGCATACACACACGCATGCACACACACACACACACACACACACACACTAAAATAAATAAATAAATAAATAAATAAATAAATAAATAAATACTGGGTGTGCTGGCTCACACCTTTAATTCCAACACTCAGGAGGCAGAGGCAGGTGGATCTCTTATTTTGAGGCCAGCCTGGTCTACACAGTGAGTTCCAGGACAGCTGGATCTACAGGGAGACCCCATCTCAAAAAGACCAAAAAATATATAAAAAATAGCTTATTTAGCAATTTTTTACAAAATTGAAACAGCAAGATATTTTCATGTAAAGATTTTTATTTTGAACAAGAAATGCTCATAGCATGACATGGGTGAATTTACACACATGCAGGCAATATACTCATATACATAAAATAAAAAATAATAAATAAAATGTTCTTTTTAAAAAGAAATGCTATCCAAAATCCACTACTCTGTTGTAAAGCTAGTATTTTTGAAGATGGCATTATCTGGAATTTTAAATATATCATTAAAAAATGTTTTCTATGATTAGGAAATTGCAAAGCCTTTATAATAAGATTAGTTGAAGTTTCCCAAAGATAAATAATCATATAGACCTGTAAATATTCAAAGGCTCTTAAAAATATATGCATAGCTACAGAGGTGAACTTATTCAAGAACTTAAATAGGTAAATATTCTTAATGTGAATGTCAATTTCTCCTCCTTTTCCTCACCTCCTATTTCTTTGACCTTTTTTTTTTTTTGACTTTTAAATAAAGATAGCTCAGACAGGCCTCACCTCAGACACTGAATCCTCTTTCTCAGCCTTCTGAGTGCTGGGATTATAGACATGCAATTTTAGACATGCCATACCCTGCCAATTTTCTTCTTAAGAAAAATACTTTTTGGTGTTAAGCATAGCTCAGTATTAAATCAACTTTAATTGAGATTATTACTATTTTAGATTAAACAAGAAAATCATCTGTCCTTCAAAAGTAAATAAATAAGGGGCTGGGGAAATGTCTTGGTGGGTAAAGTACGGATGCCCAGCGCCCACAGAAAAGGTGAGCGTGGTGGTACACACTTGTAACTCAAGTGTTAAGGGGGACAGTGGAGCTCCCTGGAACTCCCTGGCAAGCCAGTCTTGCCAATTCCTAAACACTAGGTCAGAGAGAGACGTTTCAAACCATAAAGTAGAGAGTGATAGAAGACACTGGACCCTGACCTCTAATCTCCATATGCACATGCACACAATGCCAGGAACAAACACATGCTCATATGTACACTAAACATGTATAAACACACAAAATAAATAAAAGAAAAAGAAAAAAAATGGATATAGCAGAACAAAATAATGCTGAGGATTACAAAGAATCATGTGTATGTAAACAAAAGCTCTTCGGGATTCCTCCGCAGCTGTGTGCTGCCTGGCTGGCACACAGCTCTGATCTGAATGTGGACTTCTGCCTATGGGCTTGTTGCTGGTGCAGAGGCACCTGTATGGAAAATGAGTAGCACTGATGCCCTGAGTCAAGTGTCCCATCTCCCTGCCCTCATAAATCTATAGTAAGTATGCAAGAGCATCCACACTCAGAAAAGACTGCTTGTCTCTCTGGCCTTCTTTAGTTTGTGCTGTGAGCAGAAAGTTCCAAAAGAGAATTCTGCTGGAGACCCAGGTGGGGTCATCATCATATGAAGGCTTTTAGTGCCTGTAGATAGCATGCACGAAGTTCCTCTTCTCAGACAGTTTATAAGACTCTATTAATGAAAAGGATAATTTTAGACCATAACCACTTATGGAGAAATTAGCAAGGTGATGTGTAAGGAGAGTACACTTGCTTTAGAGAAAGTGTAAGTGTAAATGAAATAATCACAGGCTAGATTTTTCTTACTCATAAACATTAAGGTTAGGAGTTGAGATGGTAGACTCCCTAAAACCTAGCAAAAATAGCCCAGGGAAGGCCAGGCATCTGAGGAGGAAGAAACTTCAACTGAGTCAACAGATACTGTGATATAAAACCCAAACAAAATAATGGCACCAATTGAAATAATGACTGAAGAGAGATTTTCTGAAGAGCAAGATTTATGTCAATATAGCAAACATTGTGATGGGAATCCGATGCTACAGTAAACTGAGTGTATTCAAAGAAATTGAGGTATGGTGAAGTTTTAAAGGTGGGGAAGGGCTGGGGAGATGGTGTAGTCAGTGAAGTCTTGCTGTGCAACCACGAGGATCTCAGGAATCCTAGAACCCAGGTAAAAAGCCAAGTGTAGTGGCATGTGTCTGTAATCTCAGTGCTGGGAACGGGGAGAGAAGGTCACTGGTGCTGGATATCTGGCTAAAAAGTAAATTTCAGCATGATCAGGAAAATCACTTGATATTGACCTCTGACCTCTGAATGCATACATGTGCACCTGCTGACGTGAACATGCCCACATACAGAAAATAAAAATTGAAAAAGAAGGCAAAATGAGGAGGATCATATACAACACCTGGAAGCCACAGCTACAAGGACTGATGAGAAGGTGGAGGTAGTCTGATGTAGAAGAGGGAGTCTCTGGTCAGATGGTCTTGCCAAAGTATTTTTTGGATAAGGATGCAGTGGCCTCCTGCAAGGATGTAGTTCTCAAAGAATTATTTTATGTGTTACTAGTCAGCAATGGAACATGAAAACCCTTCCTTCATAAGCTTCTGACATTTTTTTTGTCTTTTTGAGACAGGGTCTCCCTGTAGCTCTGGCTGTCCTGGAACTCACTCTGTAAACCAGGCTGGCCTTGAACTCACAGAGATCTGACTGCGTATGCCTCCCAAGTGCTAGGATTAAAGGCGTGTGCCATCACACCAGGCTGGCTTCTGACATTTTTGAGGGATGACACAGGGACTCTTGATTCTGGCAACTTTTACAATAGGGAGCAAGGGAATTCATCCCTACTATGTTTCACTTATTCACTTGTCAATAAAAAATATGGTATAGTTAAAATCTATTATTTGGGCCATGTTCTGGCATAATGACTAGCCACCCATGGTGTTCCTGTTTCAATTTAGCTTCTGTGGAAAAATATAGGGGTGCTATATGGGAGGAGTGAGAGGAGAGATAATGCTTAGATGACATGTAAAACCAGAGTGAAATATACTACTTCAAAGTCCTACTGAAAAATACACATACAATAAATACATGAGTGCATGTGTATAGCTGAAGGCTTATAACAAAAACCACAGTGTCAGGCAAGAGAAACTTCCCTTCGATTTTTTTAATAGGTTTTGAGACAAGGTCTTGCTAGTAGCAGTACTCGTTACTCTTCTGGTGCTGTGATAAAATACCAAGACCAAGGAAACTTATAGAAGGAAGAGTTTATTGAGATTTTGATGCCAATGGAATAAGAGTCCATCAGGTAGGGCAGGCATGGCAGGAGGCAGCCGAAGCAGACAACTGAATGCTTATATTTTAAGCTGGCACAGAAAGCAGAGAGTGCCAGACCGAAAGCGGGCAGACTATATTCTCTCAAACCTGACCCCAGTGGCGTGCTTCCTCTAGCAAGGCTACTCACCCTAAGGGTTCCACGAGCTCCCTCAAACAGTGCCATGAACCGGGGAGCCGATGGGGAACATTCTCATTCAAACCACCTCAGTAGCCCAGGCTGGTGTCCAACTCAGGGTCCTTCTGCCTCAGCCTCCTGAGTCTTGCTGAGATTAAAGATGTGCACTACTATGCTAAACCAAGTGAATAATCTAAAAGGATGCTTTGTCACTAGAGGTTGCCACTCTGTATTCCTCCAATTCTGAACTATGAAGTATGAGGAGGCAAGGTGAAGTGGATGCACCATGCCTTACTTAAATATCCATACTGTTGGACTCAAAAAGTTTCTTATATTTAAATTCAAAAATGAACTAGAGTGAATTTTTATTCAGTGCTAAGGATTGTACCTAGGGCTTCATGCCTTAGGCAAGCACCCAGCCATAAAGCCACTTCCTGAACTCCTTATATAAATATTTGAGTTTACTACATTTCTACTCACTTGGCTAGGTATTGTGGCCCATGTCATTAATCCCAGAATTCAGGAGGGGAGTTCTGTGAATTTGGGGCTAGTAAGGTCTACACAGTGAGTTCCAGGCCAGCCAGGGCTACATAGTGAGACCCTGTCTAAAAAATATTATACTTACCTTAGAATTACTGGGTCAAAATTTATGAAAGTATTTGAAAGTTCATTTTTTACAAGATAGTATTTTATTACTTTAAAAATATTTTATTTATTGCATATGAGTGTTTTGCCTGCATATATAATAAGTGCACCCACCATATGCATGCCATGCCCTGCAGAGGCCATCTTCTGGTACTGGAGATATGGATCGCTGTTAGCTGGTCATGTGGGTGCTGGGATTCAAACCTGGGTCTTCTAGAAGAACATCACGTGTTTTTAACTGCTGAGCCATCTCTCCAGCACCAAGATAGTATTTGGAAAGGATACTGGATAGAGATCTTCATGCTCACCCCTGGAAGCAGCAACTAGATTCTTCCTTCATGTCATAGGGATGAATGTGATCTTGTATTCTCAAAGAATGTTTAGAATAATTTGGCATTTACTGGGCAAAGCTGTTTCTGATGGCCGTTTCAGTTATTTTATGCCTTTTTTTATGTCTGATTATTATATTGCTAACACTATAAGAAACATTACTCTTCTTTTTGTTAGTCTTGAAAAATAATGTTTTTCTGATGTGGAAATTAGAAAACAAAGGGGTTTATGAAAGTGCTACATAAATATTAGGAATTTTGGGTTTTGAACCATTCCTATGATGCTGAGAAATCCTCTCAAATGACAGTCAGTGGTGAACAACAAGCCCCACACTATGCTGTGCTCACATGAGATGATGCTGGCATCTGCTGTTGCATCTACACAGCTCTCCTGATTCTAGCCACAGCCACAGTGGATGTCTGTGAAAGCTCTGGCTTTCCTTTCTAGTTGGCAGAATTTGCAACAACCTCTTGCTGCCATTTCTTCATTCTTCCCCACAGCCTGCTGCAATCATAAACCTCCCAACTGGTTCCCTGAGCAGCCCAGAGATACATAGATACACAGATACTGGAGGAATTAACGTCCAGAGGACACCCCTCAGTCAGTGGGAGATGAGAGTCAGAGGGGGGAGTGTTCTTTCTCCATCTTTCTGGTCCACTGTTCTGACTAGTGGGTATGTGGTTCTCAGAGGTTTTGGCAGAATCTCTCTTCTTGCTTACAGCAGAAAAGTCAATAAAGCTCCTCTTCTGTGCTTGATCTCTTTCCTTCTTCATTTCTGTCTCTGAAGATTAGCTTCCAAACAAAGAAAAGGAAACCACAACTTTATTCTATCCCTCCTTTTGAAGGAACAATAAATTATCACCAATTTTCCTTCTTCCCCAACAAAGCCAAGTTCTCCCTCTTGGCTTTTAGAATGCTCAGTTAACCAGTTCAACTATTATAGGCCCAGTGCTGCTGTGTAACCCAGAGTTCACACATCAGAAAATTGGTCTTCAGTGCATTATTGTTGAGAGGGAATTGGGTCCTATGGACTCTGCCTTTATGAAGTAATCCACTTGTGATTCATGAACTTATTGGTTATTTGGGACTAGCAGAAAAGCGAGCTTCTGCTGGCATGTTTGCCTTCTCTTACCTTGTGGCACCCTCTGTGATGTGGGAGGATGACTCAGCTGACTGATTATCCTTACTGGTTCATTTCTGACTCAGTTCACCAGTGCAAAGGTCACTTTGATAGACTTTGTGAAGTAAAATCTCCCAGCGGAAATCTTAGATTCAATTTTCTTTCTTTTTCTTTTTTTATTTTTATTGATGCTTTGTGTATTTCATACATCATTTTCCAATTCAGTTCAGGCATATATCCCCTTCTCTTCCCCCCACCCACCCCTACCCATCCCAGATCATGCATTCTGCTGTAACTTTTCTGCATCTTTCTGTTTTTTTGTTTTGTTTTGTTTTCATTTTTTTTTAAAAAACAAGTGATAATTTGTGAGTACAAGCATCCTTCATGTAAAACCAATTTGCGAGCAGTTGTGCCCAAACCCACACAGCTCATAGGTCCCACCATCCAGCAGGGGGCGCTTGTATGTTCAATCAAGCTGATCAAATGAGTGTCCAGTCTATATTGTTGTAGTTGCACCATTAACCCCAATCACAGCCCTTACATTCTACTGTGCCCCCTCTTCCGCAGATTCTTCCCTAGGCTTAGAAAAGGGGCACAGGTGGATGAGAAGCAAAACAGTCTCCTTTCTCTGGAGCTGTTGTCTTGGTCTCTAGTCAATTATGGCTGTTTTCTTTCATGGGCTGCCAGCTTGTCCAGGCATAACCTTTCGATCCTACTAATGAAGCACATGCAATTAGATATATAGGTATTTAAGCAGTATAATATATAGCCTTTCGATCCTACTAATGAAGCACACGCAATTAGATATATAGGTATTTAAACAGTACTAATTGTTATGGTAGGTTACTTTGGTATAGACACAGATGTTTGGATGGTATGTTAATCCATGAATTACATTTTCTTCTGTTAAGTATGACAGGGTCTTCGTGTGGTTTATAACATCTCCTAACCATTAGAGGATGTAAGCTTGTGGCATCAGCCGTGGGTTATTCCTCCAAGGAGAGAGCTAATAGCCAATTAGATTTGGGATATACAGACATATGGCTGCCACTGCTGCACAGTATTTCCAGGCAGATGAGGTGTAGCTGGTGCTGACGGAGGAGTCTTGCTTGACTCAAGGAGACCTATATTTGCTTTATTGGTTTAGTGGCCTTTGGTAACACTTTCTGACATTCCAGAGACCATCTGTATACTTGCAATTTTCTTTTAAGTCTACCTGGGTCAATAAGAGATGTCAGGGCATGTGGAATCACTACATAGAAATTATGGTCATATTCAATTTCGTCCATTCTTATTACCCTTCCTGAGCTGATTGTCCTTATCGAGTTCCATGGGCCTTGAAGTAGCTATGTTTACTGTGGTAGTTTACAGCACCCTCTGAGGCAGCTGAAGCTGTACAGCAAGCAATCCCACTTTGATAGCAAGGGCATATTGCTCATTCCCTTCAGAGTAATAGAAGAGGAAGCTTGCTTGCATGGAGAGACCTTCCTAGATGGATTTGCCCAATGAATTGGTGGGTTATTTCTCCTTACTGTGTCACCTACAAGGAGACATTTGTTCACTCCCTCTTCTTCTATCGAGTAGATATTTATTCTTTTAGTGTGTACTTAGATACTTTCTTTACACATAGATCTTTCCCCTCTATTTCCTGGATTTGGGGTAGCTGTCAGTCAGCCCACTCCTCTTCCTCTGCTCATTGCTAGGAATGCTCTAATTTATGGCCGTGACTTGGGTAGAAAAGGTGGTTACAGTTATTCTTGGGAGGAGGCTGGGGCCTTGAGGCTGAATTTTGGGAAGATGTCTTATTCCAGGACTGTCTTCAGTAGACACTGACTGGGGCGCCTTAGTTGTTCAGTGTTCACTTCTACAAAACAGAGACCAATGAATAGGAAATCAAGAGCTAATATATTTGCTTATGGAAATGAGAATTTTTTTTTTTTTGCTATACAGGACAAGTGTCTCTTTTTTTTTTAGTTCTATTAAGGTTGATTGCTAAACAGAATTGTATATACTTCTGGTATGTAATTTGATACTTTCACATATGATTATGTTCTAAAATGATCAAATGAACTAATTAACACATTGGTCTCTTCACATAGTAGGGTATTGAGAACATTCAAGTTTAACTCTCAGAAAATTTCAAGCATACCATACATTATAACAATTTATTCTTATTATATTTTGGTCTTTTGGAACAGAATATCCTCCATAGCTTCAGCTGGCTGGAAACTTGTGATGTAGATCACACTGACCTTGATAACACTTGATGCCTCTTCCTCTCAAGTATTGGGATTAAAGGCATATACCACCATGCCCAGTTTATAATACGTTATTATTAATGTAGAAATCGAAAAATTATTCCTGCCATCTCACTAAAAGCTTGTATTTTTTCATAAACATCTTACTGTCAACTAGTAACCAGATGTACAGGTTCACTCTTTATGTCAAACAATTTGTCAAACATTTAGAAGGTTTGTTACAGGAGAAAAAACACAGGACTCTTTTTGATAAAAAAAATGTTGGTCATACAGCATGAACGTCACACTAAGTGGCTCAGATTCTCATCATAGAACTGTACTGACCATGTTGTGGCTTAAATATCAATGTTAAAAGACTTCTTAATGAGGAGTCTTTCTAGGTCACACTTCGGAAACAGGTACACCCTTCCAATCATTCTCTCACTCTTTGGTTAGATCCTTTCACACAGTTACTAGTATTTCTAGCTACTTTACTATTTGACTATTTGTAGACTTATTTATTTATTTACTTATTTATTGCCTTTCTGATTTACTGAAATGCACATTCCATAATAGAAGAGACTCCATCTGACCTGTTCATAGTGGAAGTATTGCAGTGCTTGCTTATTTTATTATAAGCATAAAACCACACCAGGACTTAAATAGTGGTATTTAAGATACATAGTTGACAATTACCTGGATAATCTTTTTAAAGTTGATGATTATTAGATAAAAGGAATAAATAGTGCAGGTTTGTTCCCACTGATAGACTTTGCCTGTCCAGAAACACCTTCATTTAAACTACCTGGTTAATTATAAGTGGCAACTTCTTAGTTGCAAGATAAAAGGTCAGAATTAGCCATGCAGATGATTCTAAAATGTTCACAGTAAAACAATACCTGGAATTTGTGATTACAAGTAGCAAACACAGCAAACTTTTCTTGTTCTGAGGCAAATCCATACCTCAGAATCTACTCAAAATATTTCTTTGCTGGAACACTCATAAATTGTTACTGGGAGTGTAATCTGGTGCAGCCATGAAAGTCAGTGTAGAGGCTCCTCAAAAACCTGAATAAAACTACCATATGGTCCTGATGTACCTCTTCTGACTCTATACCCACCTGTTTGAAATATGCTGAGAGCATATCTGGAGAAAAAAACTACTCCTTGATTGCCATAGCTGCTTGCTCCTGCAAAACTCTAGCCCTCGGCTTCTGCTGTCCTCTTTGCCTGCTGGGTTCTGGTTGGTTGTAGCTTGTTCTGCTCTCCATTCTTTGTGTTTTAAACACCGTGTTCTAAAATGCCTGAAGTTTTCAAGGAGACTAAAATTGCCATTTGTAAAATGAGCTATAAGTATTTTGTACCATAATCTAAAACACTTCCCAATAGTCAGTCAACTCTTATGAAACTCTGGCTCTTAATGCAGATGTGGTACGTGACACAGACATCTGCCCCATTACAATATTGGTAATAGAAAATCCTTTTAACATCCACATCTCTTAATATGTTATTGCAGGGAAATGCTTCTTTGCAGTTTTCATAGAATCTTGTTTTTTTGCACAACAATAAAGTCAGTCCTCCATTTCAGTGTAGCTATTGAGAAAATGGAAATGCCTTTTAAAGTTGGAGAGGACAAAAGAGTAGTTAAGGATATTTGGCTTGAGATAATTGCTTATACTGTTGGTGGAAGCCAAAGTGGTTCCTTATAATGCAATAACCACTGCATTTTAAATAAGCAGCACAGACGGGGTTCACCCTGTGCATACATAAATAGCTGTAGGAAATTAAATTTCTGTAAAGGAAGCTACATCTTAAAATCACAGTATCCATAAATTACTTAAAAGATATTTTTATTAACAAAATATTTTTTGTATAAATAATCATTCACTCTCTACTAATATAACTTCAACAGTTTTTTTAAGGAACATATATAACACATAAAAATACATGCAAGACACACATCTATATTTCATCTAACTCTGGAAAATGCATCTTTTTATTTTTATTATTTTGCACCTTTTGTTTTTAAAATATTTTTATTGATTCTTTGATATTTTTATACAATGTATTTTTTTTTGTCTTTTTGAGACACGGTCTCCCTGTAGCCCCAGCTGTCCTGGAACTCACTCTGTAGACCAGGCTGGCCTTGAACTCACAAAGATCCGCCTGCTTCTGCCTCCCAAGTGCTAGGATTAAAGGCATGCGCCACCACACCCGGCTCTATACAATGTATTTTAATCATGTTCAAGTCCCCACCTCCATCTCCAACCCTACCTTTCTTGCCCCTTCCCCTGACTTCATGTCTTCTATTACAATTTTGAAGGCCTACAAAGTCTAATTTGTGTTTCTCAAATTCTCTTATGTGTGGGTTCATCCCTTGGATTGTGTTCAACCTACCAGGTATAACAGCCTTAAAGAAAACCAATCCTCCCCTTTCCAGCAGCTACCAATCACCTTGGCTAGGGCTGGGCTTCTTATCTGGTCCCCCCCCCCACCCCCCATCCTGGGTTTGTATCTGCTTTGGGCTCCCAAAGGTCTTGTGCATGCTGTCACAATGTTCTGGGTTCATATGTACAACTCGTTTGTCATTTCTAGACAACTTTTATTTTCTGTAAAATAGTAGATTCTGTTAGCTTTCTGTGCCTATGGACTGGCAGCTGTAGAGTCAACCAGCAGAAGATTGAAAAGTATAATTTGACTTAGGGTGTTTACATCTGTAATGATTGCATAACAAAACTTTTTACTTCTCATTATTTACTGAACAAAAGAATGATTTATGTAGCAATGGCTTAGTTTCCATTGTATTAGGCCTTGTAAGTAACCCTGAGATTAAAGTATTCAGGAAAATGCGTAGGTTATAAGCAAATTCTACCGTTTTTTACTTTATTTTATAAAAAGAGACAAGTCACAATGGAGTTCTATATAGATGAAAAGTTCCTAGAGCCTATTACCTACTTCCCCTTTCATCACAAGAAATGAAAAAAATTATAAGCATAGTGTTTGGTATTTGAAAGAGATGCATTAAAGTAGATGAAATAGCAATGCGTCCTCATAGCTGATGGTCGGCAAAGACATAGGGGTAAGGAAAATAGAAATCTTGCTTTTTATTGAATCTTTATGTATTTCATAAACAACATCTTAATCATCTTTATGCCCTTTTTTCCATCAGCCTCCTCTCATAGTGCCTTCCCCCCACTGGATTGCATGCATTCTGTCATTTATGCTAAGGCCTTGCTTTTTTTAAAATTTTGTTTTTAAGTTATTTTTTATGTGTATGAATGTACTGCCTGTATGTAGGTCTGTGCACCTGTGTCATACAAGGCCTTGCTTTTTAAAATTGTACATAGGGTTTCATTTCCCTCAGGTAAATATTTAAGAGTAGAACTATTTGGTCATGGGATAGACATGTACACATTTATCGATTCTCTGTACTCTTGATTGTGTCTGTGATCCTTGACTTCCCTGCAGTGATGGACATAACCTGGAATTATAAGCCAGTAAATCCTTTCTTCCCTAAGTTGCTTTTCATCAGAATATTTTTGATCACAACAGAAATGAAGATAGAATCAAAAGAAGAGAAAAACATTGCAAATATTATTAATCCACTTCACTGATGTATGAGGCTTCCAGTTAGCTTTGCATCCTTGCCAACACTGGTAGGGAAGCCTTTTAGATGTAGTCATTCTGGTGGGTGGTTAGTGTTATCTTCTATTTCTAAGGTTTTTATTTACTGAGAATTTCAAACATAATTGCCACATTTATAACATTTCCACTCCTCTGCCTCCCCTTTCCAAACTCTCCCCACCCCCTTACTCCCTCTCAATTTTGTGACCTCTTCTTTGATTTTTATTGTTGCACATTTCTACATATGGATTAAATATATGTATAATATGCTGAGTCCACTTAATGGTGCCTATATGTTTATGTATTTAGTTTTTTAATTTGCACTTAATTATGAGTATAAACTGAATATCTTCTTTTTTTTTTTTTTTTTTTTTGAGACAGGGTCTCCCTGTAGCTCTGGCTGTCCTGGAACTCACTCTGTAGACCAGGCTGGCCTCGAGCTC
>VZQC01012723.1:87993-193479 GCA_009823505.1 Rhizomys pruinosus | reverse complement strand
TTCCCTCTGTATCCTTCTGAAAAGTTTGCATACTAATGGTTGGAAGACCTTTTTACATGTCTTCTAGAATTCTGCTATGAAACCATCTGGGCCTGGGCTTCTTTTAGTTGGGAGGCTTATTACATCTTCAATTTCCTCAAGTATTATGGGTCTGTGTAAGCTGTCAATCTCTTCTTGGTTAAGTTTTGTTGGTCCCCAGGATTTCAGATATTTATCCATTTCTCTTCGATTTTCAAATTTAGTAGAGTATAGGTTTTTGAAGTATTCTCATATGATTGTCTGGATATTTTCTTTATCTGTTGTGATGTTTCCCCTTTCATCATAAATGCTACTGATTTGGAGTTGCTCTTTCTTTTCATTAACTGGGCTTGAGGTCTGTTTATTTTGTTTATCTTTTCAAAGAACCAGCTTTTGGATTCATTCATTTTTTTGCAATTTTTCTTTGTTTCTATTTCATTGATTTCTGCTCTGATTTTTGTGATATCTTCCTGTTGGTTGGGTTTAGGGTTCATTTGTTGTCTCTGAAGTGTTTTTAGCTGCAGTGTTAGATTGTTTATTTGTTCTTTCTGTTTTTTTTTTAATGTGGGCACTTAAGGTTATAGATTTCCCTCTGAGGAATGATTTTAATGTATCCCGCAGGTTTTATTGTGTTGTATTGTCATTTTGTTTAGTTCCAAGAATGCTTTTATTTCATTCTCTATTTCTTCCCTGATCCACTCATTATTCAGGATTGTGTTGTTTAGTCTCCATATGTTCTTATAGTTAGTAGGGCTTATCCTGGTGTTAATATTGAGCTTTATTGCACTGTGGTCAGATACAATGCATGGAATAATTTCAATCCTTTTGTATTTGCTGACATTTCTTTTGTGCCCCAGTACGTAGTCAGTTTTGGAGAATATTCCATGGGGTGCTGAGTAGAAAGTATATTCTCTGGTGTTTGGATGGAATATTCTGTAGATTTCTGTGAGGTCCATTTGGTGTATTGTATTGTTCAGTTCTGATGTCTCTCTGTTTATTTTTTGTCCACTTGACCTATCCAAGGGACTCAATGTGGTATTAAGTTTCCTCACTATTAGTGTGCTGGGATTGATCTGTGTCTTGAGGTCCTGAAGGATTGTGTTTATAAAGTTCGGTGCACCAGAGTTTGGTGCATAAACATTTACAATTGTGAAATCTTCCTGGTTAATTATTCCATTGATAAGGATATAATGGCCCTCTTTGTCTTTTCTGGTTAATTTCACTCTGAGGTCTATTTTATCTGATATTAGAATAACACTCGTACTTTCTTTTTGGTGCCATTTGCTTGGAATATTTTTTTTCCATCCTCTAAGGTGGTATCTGTCCTTGAGGGTGAGATGGGTTTCTTGTAAGCAGCATATAGATGGATTCTGTTTCATAATCCATTCTCTCAGTCTATGTCTTTTGACTGGGGAGTTTAGTCCATTAATATGTAAGATTGTTATTGAGAGATGTGTATTATTTCCTTTCAACTTATTTTTCATTTGCTTTCTTGGTCTAGGTATTTATTTACTCTGTTGTGCTTTTGGTAATTTTTCTCTTGGGCTGCTTAAGGATATTTGCTCCTTTCCTCTGTTCTTTGAATTACTTTGAGTATTTTCTGAAGTGTTGGTTTTTTTGACATGTATTCTTTCATTTTGTTTATGTCAAGAAACATTTTTCTTTCTCCTTAAATTATGATTGACATTTTTGCTGGGTATAGTAATCTGGGTTGGCATCTAAAGTCATTTAGCCCTGGGAATACTTTGGTCTATGTTTTTCTGGCTTTCATAGTTTGCACTGAGAAGTCAGGTGTGATTCTAATGGGTTTCCCCTTATATGTAACTTGTTTTTCTCTTGTGACTTTTAGTATTTTGTCCTTGTTATGAGCATCTAGTGTTTTAACTATGATGTGGCATAGGGAATTTCTTTTCTGGTCTTGTCTATTTGGTGTTTTATGTGCTTCTTGTATTTGTATGGGTTTATCTTTTATCAGTTTGGGGAAATTTTCTTCTATTTTTTTGTTGAAGATCTGACCAATACCATTGTCTTGGGATTCTTCTCCTTCTTCTATCCCTATGACATGGATGTTTGGTCTTTTCATAGTGTCCCACATTTCCTTGTTGTTCCACTCTTGTGCTTTCTTAAATTTTTCATAATCTTTTCTTTAGGTTTCTATCTGCACTGTGTTATCCTTTAGGTCTGATATTCTTTTTTTCCTGCTTCATCCATTCTGCTTCTGAGGCTTTTTTCCATCCTTTCCTGCTGACTGGATGAATGTTCAATTTCCTTTTTCATTTCATCCTGTCATTTCTTCAGTATTTCCCGTTCCTTTTGGAGCTTTTCATTCTCTTCTTCTAGCTCCTTGCTTTGCTGGTCAGTTTCTTTTTTCCTTTCAGCCTGAGATCTTTTCAGTGTTTCCACTTCCTTCCAGAGTTTATCATTTTTTCCCTCTAGTTTTTCTCAGAGTTTGCATTTCTCTTCCTCTAGTTCTTTTCTGAGTTTATCAATCTTTCCCTTTAGTTCTTTCCAGACTTTATCATTCTTTCCTTCTAATTCCTTCATGAGTTTTTCGTTTTCTCCCTTTTTAGTTCTCTGATTTGTTCTTTATAGTTTTTGAATATGTCTACAATTGTTCTTCTAAGGTCGGTGTCTTGGTTTCCTTCCAGGGAGATCTCATCGTTGGGATCTTTTACAGGACTAGTTAAGTTTTATGGGGATTTATTATGATCTTTTCCCATATTGTTGTTTTTCTGTTGTGTGTTTGGCATGTGGATTTTTTCTCCCTTTGTTTGTTTGTTTGGCTTTTGTTGCTAATCTCAAATATTAATATGGAGGACTGGTTGGTCACTTGGTTTGGTTCCTGTTGGTATCTTCCTCAGCTTTGGCTGTGCGGCTTAGAATCACTGACACTGCTGGATTGTCCCAACCACAGTAAACCACAGCACCAGCAGTTTATACTTTCCACCACAGTGCCAGTAGGTTGAGCGGGGGTGGGTGTGGGTTGGGGCGGTGTTACTCCTTCAGCCCTTGTGCCAGACCCCACCTGGCCGCCAAGTGTGTGTGCTGCTGTTTGTCCCTCTATTAATGCACACAGTTCCTCTCTATGGTTCTAGAGGTGGGCAGCAGATGCCCGGGGTGGGCAGCAAGCCTGTGTGCCAGACACCTGCCAGGCCAATGAGTGTGTGTGCTGCTGTCTGTCCTTCTATCCTGAACATTCCTTTTTAACTTTTATTTGAGCTCATCATAGGCAGAAAGAATCTCTCCTTTATAAATTGAATTTAATTTTTCTTTGCATTGATTTATTCTCAGAGAACTTTAAATCCTACTTCATTTTGTCCATTTTTACACATGTAAAATCAAGGATTACGCCTTGGTTCTTTGGTATTTCCATTTCTCTTTTAGTCAGCAAAATGATTTTGAATACAAAGCTGTTGCAATGTTGTATGCTATAAATATACATGGTGCTTTGGAGCGATATATAAATTATGCATATCAATAGGATGATTGTTAAGGAGATAGTAATTTGTATTAGCATAATAACTATATATTACAATGATATTATTATAAGAGTCAGCTAGGAAATAGAATATTTCTATAAAGTTGGACACCCAAAATTGGTATTAGAACCTCTTCAACTACTCAGGATTTACATTCATTATCTGAATGGATTTTGTGATATCTATAGACACTGTGAGGTCTAAGCTCCAAGGTGAGGAGAGGAGGAGGATCACGGGATGCCAGGAGGTTAGAGAGAATTTAAGGAATTGTAAACAGATTTGATATATCATTCATTGGCACACAGACATCAAAGTGTACACAGGCCACATATAACACTGGTTGGATGTAGGCACACAGACCTACAGGAGGTCACAGCTCAGCAGGTTAGTAAAGGTGCTCACCTCTGATGCCAAGGCTGAATTTATAGAAAATCGCTCAAAAGTAGCATTTTGAAAGACACAGCTATATAACAGGTTCTATCATTGGGTTCCCTGGATATCTGGTGTTAACCATCATTAGTTGAGCCATGGTGCCTGGAGGCCCAGTGTTGGCCATCTTTGGTTCATTCTGGTTGTGCATATCACTGCCATACTGTTTAAACTTCAATTGGTCCTTACAGTCTTTTCTGTTCCCATCACTGTTTCATTTTTTCTTAAACTTTTCAATTGTTCTTGATGCAATTTCCTTCTTCCTTTTTTTTTTTTTTTTTTTTTGGAGACAGGGTCTCCCTATAGCCCCAGCTGTTCTGGAACTCACTCTGTAGACCAGGCTGGCCTTGAACTCATAGAGATCTGCCTGCCTCTGCCTCCCAAGTGCTAGGATTAAAGGCATGTGCCAACATGTCTAGCTTAAAGACAGTTCTTGGCTGCTATGTGGGTGCTGGGAATTGAACCTGCATCCTTTGCAAGAGCAGTTGGTGCTCTTAACTGCTGAGCTATCTCTCCAACCCCTTGATGTAATTTCTTAATACATCATAAATGCTATCAGAGCAAAAATCTATTATAAGTAAATAAGAACATAAGCTGGGTTTGGTTCTTAGAAGATACATAGTTTGTTTTAATGTTCCAGGGCTAAGAGACCTACCTACTACTTAAAAGACAATGTTTAGAATATGCTTTGTGGAAAAAATAAATCCCTGGGAAATAGCTATGCCTTTAATATTAAAAAACCTTTCTCTTCCTAATTTGAAGGTTATTATTTAAAGGATAAAGGTAATATTTTCCGTCTGGACTTTTTTGTCTATGCAAGTGTGTGCATGTGTATCTCTGTATGTGTGTTTGTGTATGTGTATATGTGTTTGTGTGTTTATCTGTGTGTCACTTTAACAGAGAAAAACAGAGAAATTGCCTAATGCTGGTAAGTATATGGTCTTATTTTGGGAGCAGTCATAAGGTTTTACAGAATGGATAGAACATTAAAAATAGGATTTTAGGTGCTACTTTCTTGGGCTTGGTAGGCAGACAGAACAATTACTCTGGTTTCATGAGCACTCCTGATGTGTAATATTTATTTTTATTTGCTCCTCATTTATATTTAGTGTGTGTTGTAAAACTGCATCAGGCCGTCAAGACACTTCAGAAGTTATAATGGGAACAGCTCTTAGTAAAGTCTCTTACTCACCATCCCCCTATTCCTCCTCCTTCTCCTCCTCCTCATCCTCTTCCTCCTCCTTTTCTTCTTCTTCTTCTTCTTCTTCTTCTTCTTCTTCTTCTTCCTCACAGATTTACTTTGAAGTTTATAAAGACATTCAACTGATTGAAGGAACCTCCTCCATATACCCATGTGTCGCAGAAATAACATAAATATCAATAAACTGAAAAGACCCAGAGGAAAGAAAATCCATGGTAGATGAGTCTTGTTTAGTATGAGACAAGTGAAGAAATATTTAAAACTTGAAGACAGATTAATATGGTCTATTTTGCCTCCTATTTTGTAAGAAACTTGCATATTTTTAAACTTAATTTTAGAATTTTAAGCCACTGAATGAGAAAAGTAGGCATTCAAGAAAATGAGCTTCGTGGATGACTAAGGACTTTCAGCAAGATAATATATTCTCAGTAGCCTGTTATCCCCTTTTATTTCACATAAACCTCATTTGTGAGTTTTGTCGTGTAACTAGCTTGTGATATTATGATAAATAATGTCATTCTACCAAGAAAATCCTTTAAATTGGCCTTTAACCATATTGGATGATAATAGAATAACTTATTCTTGATATATTTGACATTTAAAACCATACTTACAGGAAATAACTGTAATTAGACATTGAAAAGTAACATACATTATGATACTCATAAGATGACATGAGATATGAATCATAGAAAGAGAAGAGCAGTATTAATCCTTATATGGATCAAGACAGTCGGCCTGGCTAGCTATATGAGTGCTGGCTGCCCTTACCACAGGCTTTCCTGAAGCTTACAAGACACAGCAGGATCCAAGAGTGAAGACTGACCCTAAAGTAAAACAAACAATGAAAAAAATGAATAGAAAAGAGCCAGAAAAATCCACCAACATCAACAAAAGCATGTACCATGACTCAGTGTCAATAGATTTGCTGCTGTGGCATGATGGCACAAACCCTTAATACCAGCACTTGGCAGGCAGGGGTAGGCAGATCTCTGTGAGTTCAAGGCCAGCCTGGTCTACACAGTGAATTCCAGGACAGCTGGGGTTGCAGGGAGACCCTGTCTCAGAAATACTGATAAAAATAGAGATTTGTTGGGGCTGGAGAGATGGCCTAGAGGATAAGAGCACTGACTGCTCTTGCAGAGGACCCGGGTTTGATCCCCAGCATCCACATGGCAGCTGAGAATCGTCTTTGGCTCCAGTTCCAGGGGAATCCAACACCCTCTTCTGACCTCTGTGGCACTGCATGACATGGATGTGCAGACCTACATGCAGACAGTACATTCATACACATAAAAATAAATAAAAATTTAAAAAAATAGAGATGCCATACTATATGCATGATGGCTTAGGTCTGCAATCTCAGACCTCAGGAAACTGAGGCAGGGGGATCATAAGTTTGAGGCCAGACTGGGATATATAATGAGGAGTTGTCTGAAAGAAGAAGAGTGAGAGGAAAATAGAGAGAGAGGGGAGGGTTAGGAAGATAAAGAGGAGGAAGATGAAGAGAATGAAAGAGGAAGGAAGGGAGGAAAGGAGGAAGGAAAGAAGGAAGGAAGGAAGGAATAGCAGAGAATGAAAGAGGAAGGAAGGGAGGAAAGGAGGAAGGAAAGAAGGAAGGAAGGAAGGAATAGCTACTGAGATATAGGGAGGCTCCTGTGTTTGGATGAAGGAGGAACTATTACTCAAATATAATCATGCTTTGGCCAAGAATGAAAATTTGATCATTTTGTCTTAAGACTATAGTGATTATGACTTCCTTGGAAATTTCCTCTGTAGATGAAAAAGAAACATAATTCATGAAACATGAGGGTTTTTCTAGTTGTTAGTAATGTTATGGCTTTATTGATCAATTGTCGGTAGAAGACCCATAAGTTTCAGGACACTTAGCCTGTTTTCAAACTTGAGATGGTAAAGCTAATGCCTTCGAGCTGCACCATAACCTTGGTTTTAAAGTATACCTTTTGAGAACATTAATCAAAAGAGTGCCTACTATGAGTCAGGTAATGTGGAAAGTTATGAAGATGAATAATATGCATTTCCTGCCTTCACAGTCCAGTGAAGGAATCGTGGATACAATTCCAAGTGCAGTCAAAATTAAAGGTCATGTAATAGAACATGTCTTATACAATAATAAATTATTTTAAACTTGAATAAACTGATTTCCAACCTGTATTTTATTTTTTTAACTGTGTAGCAATTCTAGCCAACTGATTATTTTCTCTTTATATTAATTCTTGGATTTCTAATTTCTTATTTGTTCACAATGTCAAATTCTAATATGTCTCCATTTCCTTTAGTGCTATTTTTATACATTGAAAAGTACTTGGATTCAAAGGAGAAAAACTACTTTCAAGGAATGTATAGAAGTATTTTTGAAATCTAAAATGAGGTTTGGGTTTATAGGTCAGTTGTATAGAGCTTGTCTAGCATGCAGGAGGACTTGCATTTGACCTCCAACAACATAAAATAAAGATTTTTTTAGGAGCTAAAATCTGTCATTTTTCATATTTTCTCCTGGATTTGAAGTGCATAGTAAACAAACAAACATTTTTCTTGGACTTGATAATAATTCTGACTAGAGTGAGACAGAAGGTAGGAATTGTTCAACTCAAAGGTAGGATGTCACGTAATTGTTGCACACACTGTGTAGGCAATCTGTGCACTTGGGCAACCTGTACACCCCTCTACCAAGGAGGTCCGTGCTGAGCTTCGCACTCTTGCATCCTGTGTCTGGACTGCAGCCTTGGACTGGCTCCAGTCTTCCCTGATGATTCTGTATTCTCTTTCTTATGCAACCAGGTTCCTGACTATACTTTCCCTCTGAGCATCACTAGTCTGTCCATGTATTCTCTATGGACCCAGTCCTTTGGGCTGAATCTCCTTTAGTATCAGAACTGTGTGTGCCAGGCTGGATAGGTTCAGTTGTCAAAAGAGAACCTTGATTGAGGATTTCGTCTATGGGACTGGCCTGTGAGCATGTCTGTGAGATATTTCCTTGATGGTTGAGTTGATGTAGGAGAGCCTAGCCCTGTGTGCACAGTGCCACCCCAGGCAGAGGGTCCTAGGTTGTAAAAGAAAGGCTGAGCACAGGGCAGAGAAGCAAACCAGTAAGCAGTGTTCTTTCATGGTCTGTGTTTCAGCTACTGCTTCCAGGTTCCTGCCTTGATTTCTTGCCTGACTTCCCTCTGAGTTGTTTTTGGTCAGAATGTTCTCTCACAGCAATAGAAAGCTGACTAGAACAGTGACCTCAAACAAAGTAATTTGTGGGTTACTTCTACAGCATAGTTGATTATCCAGTGTATTCAAATTTGAGCTTCTCTTCTTCCCCTCCCCGTGGGATAGGGGTGGGGTTGGAGACTCCATTATATTTGCATAATTGTCTACAAATTTTAGAATTCCTTTGTGTCAAAATTAGACCCTCAGCCCTACCAGTGGGGAGCTCCTCGCGGAACATCATGCAATCTCATTTCCACAGCACAGGGCCATTATTAGGGAAATGAGAAGCATCACAAGGTCAAAAATATTTGGCAAGGACTTTTTTATTCTCTTGCTTATGTCTAAATAGTTTCTACCCAATGAAGGTGAATGTTCATCATAGAATTAACTTCAGGTTTTAAAAAATGAGATATTCGAATTCTGGTTTTAATTGGTTCCTTTGTGACTAAATGTCTCCAGTAGGATCATCTGAGGTGAAATATGCAGTTGCTGCCAGTGTCATCCTTTTTGAATTTGTCAATATTCTGTTCTGTTCTCTGGAGCCACCATAATTAGACTCATATTTATTACTTTTTTTGTTTTCAAACAACTTCGTATCTCATGAAAACATGGTCAGAATTTCAAGTTTATTTCGAAAGGTTTTCTAAATTGTTATTGTTCTGACTTTAAGTGTGATTGAAAAAAGTGGGAAGTGTAAAAAATAAATTCTTGCCTTTGAAGTTTTGGGGCTATCAGCATTCTTTCACTTTTCGTGGCTAATCTGAGTACCTAGAGTGAGACTAGGTACCCTCCTTGACACACAGGGGGAGGGATCAGGGTGACTGAGTAAAGGCATTTTCCTTAGATTTTATGCTTGGCCCCAGCATGGATTTCATTGGATTCCTTCCTAAGCCATCATCTATTGTGTTATGAGCAAACATAGCCAGCTGCAGCTGGGCTGCTGGGAAACGCAGCGATGTAACTGCTGTGCTGAGAGAAAAATCATGTTCTAGCCTCTCACTTCACAATTTTATGACTTTGGGACAAAAATATTCTATATCCCTTGGAAGTTACAGCTTCTTAGTTTCAGTTGTAGATCAGTGAGATCTCTTCTTTCCGAACACATGAAATTTTGTCCTATATGCTGTAGATTACTGAGTATATTGCTAACCAGTTTTAAAATTACATTCTTCAAATCCTATTTTGGTTTGAGTAATGCTATCTCTTTCTTAAGCTTATATTAATGATTGGAATATTGAAAGATTATTTACCTAAAACATGTTATGTTTGAAAGCTACTTAATGCTGTATATGTGATGTGAACTGGCATTTTAAAATGTAGGATGGTGGTGGAAAGATGGCTCAGTGGTTAAGAGCACTGGTTACTCTTGCAGAGGGGCTGGGATTCAGTTCCCACACAAGCTAACAACCTTCTCTAACTCCAGTTCTAGGGGATCTGATGCCTCTTCTGACCTTCATTGTTATTGTACAACATAAGTGCACTTATATGCACTCAGGCAGTTCATATAAAATAAAAATAATAAAGTATTTAAAATGTATATTTATATGCTGTAAATAAAAATGTATAAATATATTGATAAGATTATATGGCAGTGGCAAATTAGCCCTAAAATCTGGTTTAAGATAACATGATTAAAGGTGAAAATAGGGTTTTAGCCAGTTTTTCTTAGCTGTGACAACTACATGAAAGAATCAATTTTAAAGATGTGTGTGGGACACCAGGATTGACAGAGATATTGATACAGTTGCATGGCCCCGGAAACCTCCATGAGGATGGTAGGAGTCTGGCTAGCTCTATCTTAAGTCATGAACTTGGCCTTTGTTCTCAGCATCTGGCTCTAAGCCTCAGCCTCCCATAAATGATAAGCAGCAGTTTCTTTACCCTTGCAACTCCCTCGCAAAAATCCTGTAACATTGCAGCTGTTCCGAAGGAAGCACCCCACTAAGTCGTGTAGCCTTCCCTTAACCCTACCCCCAAATTTTTTGCCGAAGTCTTGCCCCCATATAAGCATCATTGTCTTTGTAATAAACTGAGCTGTCCTCTGACACAGTCTCCCTGGAGCAGCGATCTTCCATCACATTCCCCGGCTGAGAGGACCCTCTCTGCTCCCTCCTGATCCCCACCTTGTCCTGTGTGGCTGCAACACAGAAGGTTGGCAGGAGCTGGTGGTCCTGAAGGAGGCCCCCATAAAGAAGGAAAGGCTTATTTTGCCTTGTGTTTTCAGACGTTTCATTTCATAATTGGTGGGTTCCATCATTTCTGGGCCATGAGGAATCCGAACATCACATGGAAGGCTGTGATACAGCAATTGCTCACTTCGTGGTGTTCAAGAAGCAGAGATACAGAAACAGAAGTCAGGAACAAGACATTGCATTCAAATGAATGCCCTGAAGTGACCTGCATGTTCGAACTAGGTACCACCTCCTAGTTTCCATTACCTCCCCAAACAGTGTCACCTTTCAAAGACAAAGCCTTCAGCATAAGAACCTGGGCGGGGGGGGGGGGGGGGTCATTTCAGATTCAAACCAAACATTCAGTGTGTTGAGTCTCTGGAAACTCTGGGGAGCTTCTCTCTACACGATGATTCAATAATTCAAGCCACTTGCTTTTTGTGGTCCTACCATTTCAGCACATGCTTCTGATAGAGGAGATAACTTCTTGAAAGCTTCAACCCAAAAGTGAACTTTACTTCCACTTGCATGTCATTGTCTTGAAAAGATTCTTCTTTTTTTTTTATTGATGTTTTGTGTATTTCATACATCATTTTTCAATTCAGTTCAGGCATATTCCCCTTTCCTTCCCCCCTCCCCACCCCACCCCATCCCAGATCATGTATTCTGCCATAACTGTCCTGCATCTTTCTCTCATTTTTTTTATGTTTAGGAATTAGCATTTTCCTCCATTAATTTTATATTACTCTAAAATATGGATTCATACTCTCCACCCATATACAGTAAAGCTTCTTAACACTGGCTGTCTGGCCACTGAGGGCTACATCATCCTTTGTGGGTGGGTCTTTCCTGCATGTATCAGTCACCATTTTATTACTGTGACAAAAATATCTGACAGAAACCTTTAAGTGAGCAAATGTATTTTTGGCTTATGGATTTCGAGGGATTGCAGCCTGTGGTAATGAGGAAGGCCTGAGAGCAGGAGTACCTCATGGCGGCATACTGTGGTCAGCGAGAGAAGAAACCGGACTGGAAGCTGAAACAGGTGGACCCTTCGAGGCTCCACCCTGTGGCCTGTTTCTGCCATCCATGCCCCTCCTCCTCAAGCTCCAAGACTCTAAACTAGTGCTGCAATCCAGAGACCAAGAGACCAGAACATGAGCCTAGGGTGGACATTTTAGATTCAAATCATACCACTGTGAACTGGAAGAATAGTACATCTCCATGTTCCGTACACTAGATCCTGTGGCATCTCTTCTGCTGTGACAGTCAAAGTGTCTGTAGCAGATCTAGGGTAGAAGTAGCAAAATTACAATAATATAGGTTTATTTCTTTTTTAAAATTTTATTTATTTTTTTTTATTTTCTATGTGTATGAATGTACTGTCTGCATGTAGGTTTGTACACCTGTGTTGTGCAATGCACAGAGGTCAGAAGAGGGCATCAGATTCCCCTGGAACTGGAGTTAAAGACAGTTCTCAGCTGCCATGTGGGTGCTGGGGATAGAACCAGGGTCCTCTGCAAGAGCAGTAGGCACTCTTAACCACTAGGCCCCACAGGTTTATTTCTTGTTCATGTTACATATTCTAGGTGCATCTGTGATCTAGGATGAAGGAATATCCCCCTCTAAGTTTTGAGGGAGATGGAAAAATTAGTCATAGAAGAAATTGACCACTGTATAGTTTCTTCTTGTATGGGAACATTTCTTTTACCCCCTATCTGTCAGCTAAGTCAAACCACATAGTATCACTGGATGAGGGAACTATCTCTTCCCACCAGAAGGCACTGTAAGTGACTCCCACAAGAGTGACACATGTCCTCTCACAAAGAAGAAACAGATAAATATGGATAGCAATAGAATCCACTATACTGAGGTAGATCACTGTAGATAGAACAGGACTACAGCTAAGGAGAAGTGCTGTAATCCCCACTTCTCTCCATTTTGTCTGCATTCTTCCCAACAATGACCAAAGCAGTCCAAGATTTAGACAGCCTCAATTAGCATTGAAAAGGAAAATGGTCTTCTCTCAAGAGATAGCTTCTGAACATCTCAGATGAGCCGATTTGTTAACAGGGGTTTTGCTTTATAACACCATGGCTGATTGGCTATGCCACATGTCCTAAATCATGTAGCTGTAAGTTGAAAAGTGAGATCTCATCTAGTTCTGACCATGTCTTCAGCAGGGAAATGGGTGATGTTAGTAGCTACAGATACAGATGCTGGAAAGTTTAACAAGGTGCTCACTGTGTGTAGAGATGAAATCGTGCAATAAGTAACCAAGCATCAAAAACCATACAAAAATTCGAGTTTTTCCATCTTCATTTAAGTGTTTATTTCTTAGTCTTATGGTCACATAATCAAGGGTTAAAGATTTCATTAGGGCTTTAAGATCAATTTGGGGGAAAATTATAAATGTTCTTTACAAACTTCTGAACAAAGATCTGAGGCTATAAAAGAATATTATTCCATTAAAGTGATGTTGTTAACTTGGCAAAAAAGAGAACTTACACTTGCTTTACTCTTGTTCCCAATTACTATTGATTTTTTAAACCTTTTGATACACAGAGATTCCTTAATATAGAGAATTGAAAAAGTGTCATTGAACCAGCAATTATATGTTCTAGCCATTTCCAGTATATTCATCAATAATTAGGATCTTACTTGACTCTGAAGAGATTGCAGTTGATGAAGAGCTAGAGCATCCTGCATGGAGAGGTTCTATTTTATAAATACCAGGATGAAGGCAAGGAGCTGTTCGCCTCTATTCTTTTAATCATTGGCCAATGTAGTACAGAAAAAGCAGAATGCTGAGGTCAGAGGTGGGCAGGCAGTAGGGCTAGTTTGCTAGTGATGCTCAATACAGTACAGTCTGTATTCTTAGAGCATAGCCATGTTTTAAAAGTTTATGAGTGTATTGCCTGCATGCATGTAAGCACACTCATGTTATGTAGAGCCCTGAAAGGTCAGAAGAGGGGATAGGATCCTTTGGAATTGGAGTTATAGATGTTGTTATCTGCCATGTGGATGCAGGAAATTGAACCTGGATCCTCTGAAAGAGCAATTAGTGCTCTTTAACATTGAGCTATTTCTCCAGCCCCTAAGCATAACTATTTTGATGGGCAGATAAACTATAGAGGATTTGGAAGCAGGTTCTAAAATTGTAAATGTCCTCATTAGGACAGTGGTGTTCAGTCCAATGAGATGTTGCCTCCAGAGAAAATTTGAGAACATCTGGTCAGACTTTTGGTTGTCAGAACTAGAGGGGCAGGGAAGCTGTTGGGTAGGTAATTGATGCCCATTGTGCTAGCACAGATCATTCATAACAAAGAACGTCCCAACCCAAACCCAAGAGATTTACAGTGACAAGGTTGAAAAGTGCTACTTTGTTAAGTTCTGTGGAAATGAGGCAGAGTTGGAGGAAATGTAAATAAAGAAGTGTGTGTGTGTGTGTGTGTGTGTGTGTGTGTGTGTGTTTTCTAGTTTCATTTCTGTTACTATGATAAACATCCTGACCAAAAGCAACTTTGGCATGGAGAGGGTTTAATTCAGCTCATAGTTCCCGGTTATAGTCTGTCACCAAAGAGAAGTAAAGACAGGAACTCAAACACTTAGTCAAGAGCAGAGAGAAGTGAACAAACCATGCTTCCTGTTTGCTGCTTCATTTAACTTTTTCACTGTGATAAAGTCTGGAGCCCAGACCATTAAATCATTCTACTCACAGTGGGCTGGGTCTTTCTAAGTCAATTAATAGTCTAGGTAGTCCTTCAGAGACATGCTTACAAGCCAACCTGGTCTAGACAATTCCTCAGTTGAATCTCTCTTCTCTGGTGATTTTAAGTTGTGGCAAATTGACATTTAAAACTAATCATCACTAAATCCAAACTATTGTAAGACTTGAATCTATGGAGGTGTGTGGCTGGATGGGTAAAGCTCATAAAAAGATAGGTCTGAAAAATTTCCACCATTGTTTCTTTCATTTCGATTTATTCCCATAATTAAAACTACTTCCCTGACATTAAATTCTAATAACTGTTTTAGTTGGAGAGGTTGATAAATATAATTTAGATATTGAGCAAAAATTCAATACCTTCAATGGTAAAAGTAATAATCACACATGTAATCTGACTGGGGATGAACTTAAAATGAAGCTCTGATGGCTGGGGAGGGGGTCTAAAAGAAATAACGTTCTAAGCAGCAAACACCTGACTATACATATTTTAGTTTCTAAAATCATGCTTTAATGAAAGAAACCAGGACTCAGGGAAATGGCTGATTCTAGACCTAGGGCCAGAAATAAAAAAAAAAAATAAGAAGAAGAAAATGCTAAACAATCAGAAAAACAAATCCCTCACTGATGACATAAACTAAAGGAAGACAGGAACCAACTCAAAGAACCGGAAATAGTAAAAATTAGAACAATTTGATCATTACTATAAAGTGATATTGGATATATTCCAAGCTATAAAATAAAAAGCAATGAGTTCATTCTGACATATCATTGAATAAATTAATAAGTCATAGTAAAGAAACATCAGTAATATGCAGAAAACTTCCAAATAATTTATTTATGTAGACATTCTACTCATGAGGAATGAGAGCATCGATTTTACTTAAATATGGGCTGCACATAGTGGCTTCTTTCGAAAGTAGATAGGGCGGGAAAGAAAAGTTAGCCTTACTGTGCAAAAGCCTGACATAATATCTGAAGCAGGTGAGGGAGGTCAGCATCAACAGTCATAAATCGTGTGTCCAGTGTGCACCTGGGCTGCGATATTGACATTTTCCTTCTGTGATCTGCCTCCCTGCTGCTCATAATGCCTGTCTATTTACAAGAAAAACACTAAATTCCAAAAGATGAGCTTCCTATAAAATATCTGACCAGAACTCAGAATTGTTAAGACCATCAAAAACAAGGAAAAGTGAGAAATTGTCACATGTCAGAGAAACCTAAGGAGGTCTGATGGGTAAAGGCATTGTGGGGACATGGGTGGGAATTTGTAGATGAGAGGGTACACTGAATACATGGCAAGGAGATGGAAATAAACACCGACTTTAGTTCATAGTAATATATTAATAATATTAAGACAAGGTTGGGGTATATATGGAGATTCTGCTCTCTGATAAATTTTTCTGTTCAAGGATCTAAAACTGCTCCCTCAAAGTCTGATAACTAACAAGAAAGCATTGAAAGAAACTGAGGTCCTATAGTACACAAGGAAGTGAATATCCTTTTACATCAGCATTTTCTCATTGTGTAGAAAATATAGATATGGCTTGCAATGAACCCCTGTCCACAGAGGCCAAATTCGTGACCTCTAGTTTAGTCCATTTCCTTTATTTTATGGAAGACAAAACAAGAGTCTCATCATCAGTGAAAGGTTCATAGAATCCACTGCATCTATTGTGATGTCAGGGCCAAAGAGCCAACTGCCTTCTCTTCTGGGCAGTGCACTTTCCTTTCTCTGTGCTGGGGTGTCAAAGTGTATGAGTGAGGGGTGGCAGGCTGCACTGAACAAAGCAATCACTCGTTACTGTTCTCTTTTAGACTGTGTATATGAACAGACTAATGCTGAAGAATATAATACAGAAAGAAAAGAAATATAATTCTAAATATAGCTTGCCTGCTTTTCACTTTTCTGAGGTAGAAGACCTCATGCATGCCAAGAAGGTGCTTTAACACTGAACTATACCTTGACACCAATTAAAAAAAAATGAAAGTATTTCTTTATCTTGTCATGAAGTTCATGGAAGCTAAAATTGGTGAGGAAAGGACAGGAAGCTTATGTTTTTTTTCCCTTTTAGAGTGTCAATGAGTAAAATTTGGATATTTATGAAAACCTGAATTTGTTTGAATGGTAGAGGGACATTTAAATAGGAGCCATATTGTATAGGTTAAACTTTAACTCAGCCAAACTGTGATTTTGATAGAGAAGAACCTGCCTATGAACTTAGGGAAATGATGCTGGGCCTGAGTGCTTTGATTCTGCTAATATGCTTCTAATGTTCTTGTTAATAAGCAGTGAACATGGCTTGTGAGCAGAAAGCAGATTCTTTGGAAGTGTTATTAGCCTTTGAAACTGGCACTATTCCATATTAATCATCAGTTTAAAACTTAGTATTTTTATTTTGAAAAATTGGTTATGATTTTATGGACTTCCCAAAGTCAATTATTGATTTAAAAAAGCATAGTTAATGGAAAGGAAATGTAGTTTTCTTTTCATCATTAATCAAACCCTTGAAATTTTCTGTGGTGGTTCACCTTCTTATTGTCTCTTGTGTAAAAGAAGTGACATTTTTCAAAGGTCTCGCTGTGGATCATCATATTTAATCCTTAAAGATTTTCAGTGGAGGAGTCTGCTTTGCAGCCTGAGAGTGCCATAGCAAGTAAGGGCCCAAACTTGGACTTAAGTCCATACACTTAACGTCTGTGTCCTACTGCCAAACTTAAGTTATGAATGTGAAGAATGAGTGATGACACTGTATCTGCTTAAAACTCTATCACAGTTTCCAATTCCTATTGATAGCAAGACTCGCCGATGCCTTGCTCTGAGAAGTCCTGAGTTCCGCCTCCCCTAGCACAGAGAGGAGGGTGGATGGCCTTGTGGCACATTGTCCTTGTCTCTTTTGCTTGCTACTTCATAACATTTATCACAAATCAAATTAAATATTGGACTAGTTGTTTCATATCATTTATCCTACAGTTTATAAGCTCTCTCAAGGCAAGGACTGTGTAGTTAATTTTTATCTTCTTGGCACACAGAGCTGTGCTTGGGTATAATAAATCATGAAGAATATTCATTGAATGAATAATAGAAAGGGAAATTTGTTTAGAGATAATAGACTATTTAAACAGGGTACTCTAAGTCCTTAGACTACCAAAGTCTATATGAGGGACTGTCACACAATAGATAATTTCTTACTTTAATAATTAGGAGTCCAGGGGTTGAGAGGTTGTAAGAGCCAGGGTTGGTTCATGAACATAGGGGGAAAGAGGCTTTCAGGCCACTGGAAGCTTGTGCATGTGAATTTGTGATGATGGTGGCATGGAGCACAACTCAACAAGACAGGGGCCCAGAAGGGAGGGAGAGAAACGGGAAGCAGGTTGGCCCTAGCCTGGGACCTGTTGGAGACTGATTACTACTGGGTGAGGGAGAGTAGATGTTATTTATGATCTCTAGATAGCCTGACTAGGCTCCAGTGGATAAATGTGCATTGAAAGACATCTGGCTACAAATACCTCACAAGATAAGACTTAACATGTATGGAGGAAGGCATGAAGTTTGGTGGAGGGTGTGAAGATATGGATGAGAGGGGGGTCTAAATTTGATTAAGAGTTATTGTATGAAGGGTACAAAAGCTCAATTAAAAATGAAAAAATAATCAAGTGTCCTTGATAGAACTCTAATAATTCTAAACTGATGTTGTATTCTTGGTCTGTTCTGATAGTGGAACATGGCTATACCAAAGTTTATTAACTTTTAATCAATATTTTAATGTATATTTGTTGAGAAAAAAGAGGGGGAGACAGAGGTTCACAATGAACTTGGATACTCACTTCCAGCTGCAGCACTTGTGAATTAATGGTCGAGGCGCCTCCTGATTCACCACCTTCATCCATTCCCACTTTTAGACTATTTGGAAGTAATTCTCAGACATTACATCATTTCTTTTTATCTCAGTATGAGACTCTTAAAAATGGAATATAATCACAAAACTATTATCATAAGGATGATCACACTACTCCCTTCATATCAGATGTCTTGCCAATGTTCACATTTCCTCCAACTGTATTAAAGAATCTTGTAATTATTCTTCAGTTTATTTGATTTTTATTCTAAACAAAATGTATTCAATGCAACTAGCTGCTATTTCTTTTAAGCTCCCAGATACCTTTCATTTCAATTTTGAAAAGTGTAAAATCATCAATTCCATAGAGATTCCTACAGTTTGGATTATTTTGTACTCAGTCTTCTGGTCTCAATTATGTTCTTCTGTCCCTCACTTTGGCTAATTGGCTAGACAGAGCAGAACCTTTTGTCCACTGAGTAATTGTTGGTGAGAAGAGGGAGGACATGGGAGCAGGGGGTGGAATGGACCTGTATTGAAAGCCTCCTTATGCGCCACTTTCACAGAAATAAGGGGAGGCTAGGAGGGAAGAATAGTCAGTTTGCCAAGACTCAGTGAGGGCCAAGGCCAGAATGCCAGGCATGACAGCTGGACCTCACTCTGTTTGTCTTTGACAGTCTTTGTCTTTGTTGTAATATAAGAGGACGAGCAAACACTGTTCACCCTTGTTGCAGTGTAAAAGACACAAAATGGTTGTTCCTAATAGAGAACACTAAACAAGAACATCTGCTTGAAAATTTAATGCTTTAGCTATTATAAGGAAAATTATTTGAAACTAAGATCGCCTTCCCTACAGAAATGGTCCTCCTATTTTCCTGTGCACAATCACTGACCTGAGAAATCACAATAATGTAACCTAAGGCAAGGGTACAGTGGATACTTTCTTAGAAACTTTGTCTTATTTTGTAAAAAAACAGAATAAAATAGAATATGGTAATAAGATTAAATAATAGTTGATCATTTAACTAGTTTTATGTGGGAGGGATTTTCTATAGGAATTGATATTTGCTCTTAAATGTCTGACCTTATTTCAGAATAAGGCATTCATAGATGCACTAATATGAAGTTGTACTGGAGCTAGTGCCTCCTAATTCCAATGACTAAGTCCATGTAAGACGTGGACTGAACTCAGTCAGACATAGAAAGAGGGCCATGTGATGATGGAGACAGAGGCTAGAGTGATGCTACTGTAAGTTGAAGCACACCAGGATGGCTGGCAGCCACCAGAAGCTAGGAAAGATCTAGCCCTGCTGACACCTTGACTTTGAACTTCAGCCTGTAACTCTTTGATGTGTTAAATTTCTAAGCTGTCTAGTTTATGGTAATTTTTTATGTCAATGTCAGAGAATGAATTGGTTTGAATTGATCTCACATAATTAAAAAAGCTCATTAGGCATGGTTATGTAGAAAGCTCCTACACCCACAGGGCCAGGTACTGCTTGCTCTGTGGTTCACCTTAATGCACCTACAGAAACAGAAGCTTAACTACTACCATCTCACTCTTGGCCAGTGGGAAAGAGCAACTCTCTGGGTCTATATCGGTTTAGAAGTTAGGTCTACTAGGGTGGATAATAATCCAAGTGGAGGGAAAAGTGATGCTAAAGGTACAGGATTTCTTAGCCACAGTGTGTCTCAGGTGATTATCTAATGGAAGAGTAAAGAATACCCAATTATAAGGGGTACACTTTTGGCAAACACAATACAAAATAACCTGCCATTACACACACACACACACACACACACACACACACACACACACACACACGCACATTCAAATAAATCATTCACTGCAGAAAGAAGTTTAGTCTGTAATATTTAACCCAAAGCAAAGTTCATATTTGTATCCAATCTGAAGAAATATTGGTCCTACTAAATAATTATTGTACTTACTTATTACCTAGAGCATTTCAGTGACTGGAAACTGGATAAAATGATTCTTGTCAAAATCTGCAAGGTTTGGCACCAAACACTGGTAGTGAGGATGAAGAGAGTAGATTTTTGTAAAGAAAGGACTAAAATTCCCTCCCAATGAGTTCGTCCTATCAACTAGCTTATTATTTTGACTATTCTCTGACTCTTAAAAGCACTAAAGGAAAACATGGGACACCCCAAAGAACATCTGGCTGTCTTTTACAGTGCCAGAGCTGATATGATTCTTTGTTTTCTTTATTACCAAGTGAAGCAGAGTGTGAATGTGGGCTGAAATAGCATAAAATACAGCAATAAATCCATCTAATCCAGCAAGCTCACTAAAAGACAAGATACAATCATCACAAATGTGTCCTCCTCTGAGAGCTTCATGGGGTAAGTTTATTGATTGAGGGAAGATAGAGCAAAATAATTGTTTTCAAGAACATTTTCCAAAGAGTTAATGTTATGGTGATTTGGGGTCTTGTGTATGCACTTTGTCTAGTTAACTGACATCACCCATATTTCAAAACTTGTGAATGGTTTGGTTTATGCTTACAGATTTCCCTACCACACCAAGCATTTTTCATGCACAGTTTTGTTTATCTTTGAATATTCCTGGGATTCCTTTTACTCTGGTTCCATAATACCTTGAACCTACTAAGCAAAGAATCTGCCCCTGACCCCTCCCTCATGAGTAGCTACCAGTCATGGTAAAGAGATGAAACTTCAATTAAAAGCCATCATTTAGAGTTAGAGCTGAGATCTTGAACTAAGTGAAGGATGTCTCTTATGTAAACATACCCTGAGTGGTGGGTGGTGAGTTCTAGTCAACTACTCTTCCACTTACACATTAACATGAGTAGGTTGTAGGTAAGTGATTCTCAAACTTGTCTGCAAACTGCAATCATATATTAATGTTCAAACTAAATGAGATCGTGATGCTTGGACTCCCTGTTCTAGAGATGTTAATTTCATGTTCTGGGTTGAGTCTACATCCTGTGTTGCTGATATGTAGTCAGATTTAAGCAGTGTTGTTCTGGGTTTGTTAGCTACAATGGGGAAGCAGAAGAGGATGGTCTTACTCACAGAACACTTACATTCTAGTATAAAAAGAAGGGTTGTTAGTAGATGAGTAATTAGTACAATGTAAGTTTAGTAGAAAGGAAGGGACTAGAGAAGTCTCAAGGATAAGGTGTTTTTCTAAAAAAGTAGCTCTGAATACCTCTTTGTGTGAAACCGACTGAATAGAAACTCCAATGAATTTATTTTTCTCACTACGGGATGAGCAGAGAAGAAAATATATTTCTTTTGAGATAAAACACAGAAACCCCATGCATTTTAGTCATAAGAATTTTATTATCCTTACAATGTTAAGTCTCAGGATTCACCATTTATTGAATTCACTATACTTTAGAACTTATTGATCACCTGCTTTCTGTCACATACTGTGGTAGGCACTGATGGACAAAGACTAATACAACGGAATTTTAATGGACATATGTAATACAACGTGGAGCGAGCTCCCCACCACAGGATTCAGGGCTCCTTTGGCATATTCAAGAGACTGCTCTCTCATTTTGTTTCATATATAGTACTCCTTTTCACCTTAATTTTGCCTTTTGCCTTTCATGTTTTAGAAAGGTGGCTTTAAATGGAATTTAGAGATGTTAGGTAATTGTACTGATCTTTGGGTAGACTTTATCAATGAATAATTTAGCATAAATTATTATATTTACCATGAATGTTGTTAGGTACTGTGATACAGAATTGCATTCAAGGTAGTTAGTGGGGTGAACTTAAAGCAGAGTAAGTGACACTAAATAGAACAAAATCGTAATGGTAAATTACAAGTTCTGGAATGCACAACGCCCACATATGTGGGCAGGTGGAAGAGGGAATTTTAACTGACTGGATATTAACATCTGGGCATTGCCTTTATTTGTGTTTATTCAAGATAACACAACAGAGATAGATTAACTAGAATTTTAGAGAATATTTACTCATAAGAGAATAAATTAGGTCATTGGTTTATTTTTCAAGAATATCTTGGAAGACAAAGGGATTTTTGAAAAGTTAATAAGAATATTCACTCTGATTTTCTTTTTGCATGGTCTTTTATTTCACTTTGCTTTGCCTTCACTGGAGAAGCAATTCAGAGCAATTTTTAATGGCTCATTAACACCCCAAGGTAACAGTCTGTGTTTGGCTTTTACAGAAACTATGAATAGCATTTACAGAGATATTTGTGTGAATGAAAACAGAAGTTAGATAATAATAGTAATTTTACAACACCTCTTCATCATGGAAGTTTAAAACATCTTGTAAAATACAAACAGGAATACTGAGAATTCCCAGTGGGAAGGTGGAAAAAATCACAGCTGACGCTTAGAGAGGGAGTTTTCCCTGAGAACCTCCATGGAAACAGTAGAAAAGAGAAAATGAGGTGGTGTGATGATCTACGGCTAACCTAAAAACATCTTGGAGGAAAGAGTCTTCTTGTGGGAAGCCAGATTTTCTACAGTCATTTCTGGTCTGGTTTCACTTGTTCCTCCATGGATATAGTAGAAAAGAAAATCAGGTGGTGTGATGATATTATAGCTAACCCTGAAACATCTTTAGAGTCTTCCTGTGGTAAACCAAATTTTCTACAGAGTCACTGTTGGTTATATTCACATTTATTGCTTCTAATACCAATCTTTCCAAAATACTACTGGCATGATTTAGCACTTGGTTAGATGATGAAGGTACAGGCTGGATCCTAACTGCATAAACCTCAAGGTTTACTCTTCTTTCTTGGACACACTCTGTATTTAGTATTTGATCCTGTAATTCTATCTATTGATATTCCTCAAACAACTATACTAACTGTAATATTGACAGGTGTTGGGTAAGGATGGTGCAGGCCCTCCCTTATTCACAGAATGCTTAGGCACATAGCATTTTTCTATCTTTGTGGTTTTTATTAACTAAATGTGTAATTTGACATCGCCTTATGTATATAAAATGCATTTTAATTACTCTCTGCTCTCACCCCTGCTCCCTCATACAAATTCCTTTCCCACATTCATGTGTTTTTGTTTTGTTTTGTGACATACTGAGTTTAATCAAGACCATCCTTGTGCATAGATTTGGAACTATCCACTGGGGCTTTTTGGGATCACTGTTGACTACACAACTGAAGACTAGGACTCTTCATCTCCCAGAATTTATCAGAAGCAAGTAGTTCAGCAGGGAGGGGCTGATGGTTGATAGGGTCAATCTTACCTAAGTCAAGTACAGGTGACCTCAGCTATTGTGAATTCATGACTGCAATGGCTGTGCCATGCCCAGAACACGGAACTTTGCAGATCTTCTCCCTATCTCTTGACTCTTCTGTTCTTTCTGCCACCTCTTTCACAGTGTTCCCTGAGCCTTGCTGCCTTCAAGTATGTGTTTATACCCATAGCCAAATGCTATCCTCAACCTTAATGAGGGAAGCATTTCTTTATAATGAACAGCAGTGAATGTAGGCTGACAGCTGTTCAAGGTGCTAAGAATAAGTGACAGTTAAGTGCTCAGCCCTAAACAAGACATTCATACCACCTCTATCTGAAGCTTAGGGAATGTAATTCTTTGAATAATGTAAACTCTTCTAGGACAAAATATTGTGTCCAAAGGGGAAAAACTCTCTTTCCTCTCTTTATTGAAAAATCTATCTATAGCTATATTAAATTTTGTAGATTTCATACATCTTAATCATATTTAGATCCTCTTCCTGGTCTGTGCCCATTCCACAGCCCCTCCCACCACATTTCACGCACTCTGTCATATATACTAAGGCCTTTCAAATCAAGTTTGCATTCTCAGATGTCCCTTGCTGTGAGTTCATCCAGTGGAGTGTAGTCAGCCTATCTAATGTCACTCCTTTAAAGAGGACCAACTGTCCCTCACCCAGCAGTGATGGGTTGCCAATGGTTCCTTGGTAAAGAGTTGGGGCATCTTACCCATTTCTTTATGCTGGGTTTTCATCTGGTTTGAGTTTGCAATGGTCTTATGCATGCTGTCACCATTGCTATAAATTCATATGAGTAAGTTCCCAGCCACCTGGAAAACTCTGTTTCCCTTGTGGTTCTCTATCACACCTGACTCTTAGAGTCTTTCCACTTCTTCTTCTACAATGGTTCCTGAGTCCTGTGTGGCAAAGGTTTAATATAGGAGTTTTAGCCAGGGACATGCACTCTGCTGGCTCTTATTATCTACATTTTGGCCAGTATGGCTTTCTGTATTAATGAGACATCTGCTCCATGAGTAAACTGTGATATTCTCTCTACCGCCTGTTCTGCTATGTTCCCGGAGCAGTATTTGTAGATGTACAATTTTAGATATGTCACTTAGAGCTGGGCATATCACGGATGGACGTGTGTTTGAACAACTGTGGAACTCTGTAATAGTCTCTATCTGCTGCAAAAAGAAGCTTATTTGATGAGTGGTAAGGGGTGTACTTGTTTGTAAATATAAGGGTACAGAATATAGTAAGAAATTATGTTTGTCTAGGGATGTGACAGACTTAGGTTTTTCCCCTAGGATCTTTGACTTCTCCAGCCATGTGTATTTGCTATGTTTACAGTGCCACACATGAGTTCCCTCCCATTGAGCAGGCTTCAAGTTCAATTAGATAGCTGTTGATTACCCCCAAGATAAAAGTGCCACTACTGCACCAATAGAGATACTTTTTATGTTGGCAATTGTTGTGGCTAGTAGGCTTTACAGGGGGGGTTGGACCACTGACTGATGCCCTCCCCTAGCAGCTTGCATACTATTCTCCAGAACTATGAGAGCTAGTCTTCTGGGAGGAGGCTTCCAGGTCGGTTCTAGGTTGATTGCTCCAAGTCCTATGTGTGAACTATGTCCAGTCTTTAGCAATAAGATCTTACCTTCAAGTTCTGGGAGGCAGTCATGGTCTGTAGTATTTTTCCATTGTTGTTGTTCTTCCTTTGTTTTCACTATGCAGCCCTGGCTGGCCTCGAACTCATGATCTGCCTGTCTTGCCTTCCCCTTTGCTGAGATCACAGGTGTGTGCCACCATACCTGCCTCCACCTTTGCTGTTTTGTGGGGTAACTCAGTTTGACCTCTTCAGTGTCTTTATTTTGGGGTTTTGTTGGTTGGTTGGTTGTTTTGTTTTGAGACAGGATCTCCCTGTAGCCCCAGCTGGCCTGGAACTCCTATGTAGACTAGTGTGGAAGAAGTTCCCAGAAAGAGACTCCTTCATCCTGATCTAAATGTCCTGCAAGGCTGAGCAACTAGTTAGCTCTTCGATGACTGTGGAGAGTTTGGAATATTGCAGATTCACAGCTTATTCACAAATTATCTGGGGACATCATTAACCTCATCAATAGTCACAGCTTGGCTACCCCTGTTTCTGAATTAACATTCTTTTATATATTTTTTTATTTTTATTTACTTTTTATGTGCATGAATATACTGTCTGTGTATTTTGGGAGTCACTTAGAATTCCCTGACCAACAACTTCTCCTGTTGGACACTGCCTTACTTTTTAGGTAGCCTTTAGCTGAAGACATGCACATATACACACATAATCTATGTTCATTTTTCAGTAGGTTTTTGAACTGGTACTTTTCCCTCTGTTTTTTTTTTTTCACATTACTGAACATCATTTATCTCTCTTTCTTTCTCCATCTCTCGCTCTCTGTCCCCAGTTGAAGTACCCTCATTTCCCTCCTGATAACACCTGTTTCTTATTATTCCCCCTCTCCTGAGCTCCCTTTTCCCCTTGACCCCCATGATTCCTTGATAACCCTTACTCCTCCTTTCCCAGTTAACTATTCCAACTTCCCTCTTGCTAACATCTGTCTACTATTATCCCTCTCTCTATCTCCTTTTTCACTTTTACCACCCCCTCCTCAGCTCCTTTCCATTTCCTGGCTAGATCAGAATATACACTCACCTATAAGCATTAAGAGCTAAGATCCACAAATGAGAGAGAACATACATCACTTTTTATTTTGAGTCTTTGTTACTTCACTTAGTATAACAGTCTCTAGTTCCATCCATTCCATCCTACAAATTTCATGACTTCGTTTTTCTTTTTTAATTAAAAATGACTATTTTTATTTTATGTGTATGAGTGTATTGCCCGCTTGTGTGCAAATACTCTTGTGCTATCTAATAAATACCCATGGATGTCAGAAGAGGGTGTCAAATATGCTGGAAATGGAGTTAGGGATGGTTGTTAGCCACCACGTGGGTGCTGAGGCCCACACCCAGGTCATCTTAAAGATCAGTGAAGGCTCTGAACTGCTGAGCCTTCTCTCTACCTCATTTTTGTTTTTCTTTCTTTACCATTTCATTGTCCAGTCCTCAGCTGAAGAACATTTAGGTCGTTTCCATTTCTTAGCTATCATGAATGAAAAGCAGCAGCAAACATAGCTGCACCAGAATCTCTGTAGTAGGATGAATCCCTTGGGGGAACGTCCGTATGCAAGGAGTGGCATGGCTGGATGATATGCTCAGTTATTTTTAGTCTTTCAGATTCTCCACACTGATTTTCATAGTGGCTGCACTAGTTTGCAATCCTGCCAGGAGTGAGTGAATGTTCCCCTTTCCCTGCATCTTTGCCAGTATTTGCTGTCACATTTTCCCTTGATCTTAGCCATTCTGATTGGGGTAAAATGAACTTTTAAAGTGGTTTGGATTTGTATTTCCCTAATTACCAAAGATGTTGAACACTTTTTAGGGTGTTACTTAGCCATTTTTATTTCTTCTTTTCAGAGTTCTCTGTTCAGATACATAGACCATCTTTTAAATGGGTTATTCATTTTCTTGATTCTTTGTTTCTTGAGTTCCTTGTTATTATTCCTTAAATTGTACTATATAACATAATACAATTAGAAATGCAGCATTTGTCCTGTATTTATAAGTATTATAAGTCATCTGGAGATTACTTAAATTAAATGAAGGATTATGCTCTTTGACTTGAGGGAGTTCATCCTTGTCAGATTTGGGTATGCACATTGTATGTGGGATCCTGGAAACAATGTACCTTGTTATTAAATCAATGACTAATTCCTTTGTCTTTTTTGAGTTCAGCTTTTGGGTTTGTATGGAAGTTTACTTTCTAGATAGTCAGCATCTCTCTAAAAAATCCTTGGGCATCCAACCTCAAGGACATCTTGGCATTCGGCTGGTGATAGATTTGGGTACTTATCAGCTCCCATCTCACTTCTGATGGGAAGAATAATCGTGTGCTTTCCTCAATATTGCTTCTTATTGAAATTCTTCATGCTCAACAGAGAGTCTCCCAAGATACTGGCCTTAAGTTCTTTGAACATTACTTCCTAAATGTTCTAGATAACTTTCTTTTCTTCTTAAGACTTAAGAGCCCTACAGTTTATTTATTTACTTATTTTCAATATCGTGTATTGTATTTTGTGCCACAAGAGAAAAACAAATACAAAAGGGAAACCCATCAGAATTACAGCTGACTTTTCAGTGCAGATGATGAAAGCCAGAAGAGTGTGGACCAAAGTATTCCCAGTTCTAAATGACTGTAGATGCCAACCCAGGTTACCTTACCCAGCAAAAAAGTCAATTATAGTTGAAGGAGAAAGAAAAATATTTCATGATATAAACAAGATGAAATAATACATGTCTAGAAAACCAACCCTTTTAAAAATACTCTAAGCAATTCAAAGAACAGAGGAAAGGAGCACCTGTACCCAAGCACCAAAAGAAAGTAATTAATGAAGGTATAAATGTACAAATACAAACCCAGACCAAAAATGCAAAAAGAAAGTAAACTGATGGGAAGCAATATACATCTCTCAATAATAACTTTAAATATCAATGTTCTGAACTACCCCTACTTGGAGAATGGATTAAGAAGTCTGATCCATGTTTTTGTTGGTGACAAGAAACCCATCTCATCTTCAAGGACAGGCACCATTTTAAGGTGAAAGGATGAAAAAATATTCTAAGCAAATGGTACTAAAAAGCAAGCAGGAGTTTCTATTCTAATATCAGACTAAATAGAAAACTCTTAGAAATGATTAATAGTTTCAGTAAAGTGGTGATATTCAAAATTAACCTAGAAAAATCAGTAGCCTTTCTTTATGACAATAACAAGGAATTGGAGAAGGACTAAGAGGAGACCTAGGAGACCTTCCTATTCACAATATCCTCAAAAAATATCTAAGAAGAAACCTGGCCAAAGATAGTAAAAATGAAGATCTTGCTCAAAGTAATATACAGATTCAATGCAATCCCAATTAAAATCCCCATGAGTTTCTTCACAGACCTAGAAAAGTCATCCTAAAGTTCATATAGGAAAAACAAAAGACCCTGGATAGCCAAAGCAACCCTGAGCAAAAAGAGCAATGCAGGGGGTGATTATTATACCAGACTTCAAACTATATTTACAGTCATAAAACCAGCCTGGTATTGGCATAAAAACAGACCTGTAGACCAATGAAACAAAACTGAAGATCCAAAGGAGCACATGCAATTTCAGCCACCTCATATTTGACAAAGGGGCCAAGAAGTCTCAATGGAGGAAAGACAGCATCTTCAGCAAATGTTGCTGGCAAAACTGGGTCACCACTTATAGAAGAATAAAATTTAAATCTTCTTAGGACTTAGTAAAAGTAAATATGTGTATATTAATCAACATTGGTTTACAGACTCTGATAAAAATGGTAATGCATCTGAGTTAAATGGAGATATAAATCGCTGTTGTCCACATTTGTTTTACATAAAATGTGTAGAGCAATAACTTTGGGATTGGCACACACAAATGTTTTCCATAATTTCTCTGTTGTACAGTATCACCTTGTAGCATTCTCTTTAAGATGATTTAACGTAAAAAATTAAGTTTGCTTCCCAAGTTAATCATATATAGTCACCCAAAACAACATGAGTGAATTTGATGAAATCTGTGCCTTGATTCCACCCTATAGTTACGTATAATACAACTGTCTTCTGGAGATTCATGGGTTAAAAAAAGGGGGGGGGATACAGATAGACATGAAACCTTTTTGTCAAAAAACTTGCAATTCAAATCCTAAAACTAACTATGGGAAAAGATTTGTGGGTCCCAACAAGACAATATGTCACCAACTTAATGGCTGAGAAAGAAAAGATACAGCTTTGCATTGAGTAGGATGTACCAGAAAGTGCCAACTGAAAGGTTGACCTGTCTGAACATCGAAAGGAAGAAAAGCCTCAGATTGCTATAAACATTGAACCCCTCTGTGGATCCTACTTGTAACAACTATTTATAATGAGTCCTAATGAAACTTACCTTCTAGGTGCTGCAAGGTTTTGATATGAGAGACTTTCTTGCCTCCCCCCCCATAGAAAAAGGAGAAATATGATGATGATGAGGTCGCTCTCCAACTGTAAATTGGAGACAACTATTATAGAGGTAATCTCTTATAAAACCGGTAAAACTGCCTTCTTTAATTGACTAATAGACATAAGAACTGTGAAAAGGATTATTCTCTGTTCAGAACCAAATATAATACTAAAGTCCTTAAGCTATGCACTTAAGCAAAATATATTAATACAGGAGCTCTGACATCAGCAATGGATTATTCTACCAGGGAGATGTTGGCCAGGGGATCCAAGGCCCCACAAAAGGTAAAGGCTCCTTGCCTCTAAACTGGGATACCTGCAAGAAGAGAGGTGATAAGGCCCTGCTGCCGAAGACCTGACGTTAACATGGGAAAGATGTATTGAGACCACACATGCAAGTGTACAGATGGCCTCTGGAATACCAGAGAGTGTTACCAAAGGCCACTCAACCAATAAAGCAAATACGGGTCTCCCTGAGTCAAGCAAGACTCCACCGTCAGCACCAGCTACACCTCACCTGCCTGGAAATACTGTGCAGCAGAGGCAGCCATATGCCTGTATATCCCAAATCTAATTGGCTATTGGCTCTCTCCTTGGAGGAATAACCCATGGCTGATGCCACAAGCTTACATCCTCTACAGGTTAGGAGATGTTATAAGCCACAGTAAGACCCTGTCATATTTAACAGGAAAAAATGTAATTCATGGATTAACATATCATCCAAACATATGTGTCTATACCAAAGTAACCAACCATAACTATTAGTGCTGTTTAAATACCTATATATCTAATTGCTTGTGCTTCATTAGTAGGATCGAAAGGTTATTCCTGGACAAACTGTCAGCCCATGAAAGGAAACAGCCAGAATTGACCAGAGTCCAAGACAACAGCTCCAGAGAGAGTGGACTGTTTTGCTTCTCATCCACCTGTGCCCCTTTTCTAAGCCTAGGGAACAATCTGCGGAAGAGGGGGCGTGGTAGAATGTAAGGGCTGCGATTGGGGTGAATGGTGAAACTACAGCAATGTAGTCTGGACACTCATTTGATCAACTTGATTGAACATTCAACCCCTCACCCCCTGCTGGATGGTGGGGCTGTGGGGGTTTGGGCACAACAGCCTGTAAATTGGTTTCATATGAAGGATGCTTGTACTCATGGATCATCACTTATAGCTAAAAAATGAAAAAAAAAACTGAGAGAAAGATGCAGGACAGTTATGGAAAAATGCATGATCTGGGATGGGGTGGGGGTAGGGGGGAAGGGAAAGGGAAATATGCCTGATCTGAATTGGAAAATGATGTATGAAATGTACAAAGCACCAATAAAAAAATAAAATAAAATAAAATTTAAATCTTATCTCTCTCAGTGTACAAAAATCAACTCCAAATGGATCAAAGACCTCAATTTGAAACCTAAAAGTCTAAAAATGATAGAAGAAATGTTGGCAGTAACCTACAAGATATAGTTGTAGGAAAAGACTTTCTAAATCAGACAACATCTACACAGGAAATAAGGTAAAAAATTGGCAAGTGGGACTTTATTAAACTCAAAAGCTTCTGTACAGTGAAAGAAACAATCAAGGGAGTGAAAAGAAAACCTACAGAGTGGGAGGAAACCTTCAACGGGTTAATGGTGACAGAGCATTAACATCCAGTTTATAAGCTACTCAAAAAACAAAGAGGAAGAAAACAAATGGCTCACTCAAAAGATGGAGTAAAGAGCGGAACAGAGACTTCACAAATGAAGAAATAAACATGGCTGAGAAACATCTTAAATACGTGTTCAACATCACTAATTAAGGAAATGCAAATTAAAACCACTTTAAGATTTCATCTTAGTCCTGTAAAACTGGCTATGATCAAGAAAACAAAGGCTACGAAATGATGGGGATGTTGTGGGGAAAGGGAAACACTCATCAACTGCTGGTGGAAATGTAAACTCGTGTAACCCCTATGGAAAGCAGTGTGGAGATCTCTTAAAAGACTCAAAATGAGCCTACTATCTGAACAAGTCCTCAGTATATACCCACAAGAGATCCTACCACAGAGATACATGCACATCTATGTTTATTGCAGCTCTCTTCAGAATAGTGAAGAGCTGGAAGAAACCTGTGTCCCTCAACATATGAATGGATAAAGATAATGCTGTACATATACACAATGGAATTCTATTCAGCTATAAAGAAAGATGATATAATGTGCTTTGCAGGGAAATGGATGGAAATAGAAGCCATTATGCTAAGTGAGGTAACAGAGTCCCAGAAAAACAAACGATTAGCTGGGCGTGGTGGCACACACCTTTAGTCCTAGCACTTGGGAGGCAGAGGCAGGTGGATCTTTGTGAGTTCAAGGCCAGCCTGGTCTACAGAGTGAGTTCCAGGACAGTTGGGGCTACAGGGAGACCCTGTCTCAAAAAGACCAAAAAAAAAAAAAACAAAACCCACTGTGTATGGTGTCCCTCATTTGTGTATCCTAGCACCAAATCTCTATTTGTAAGGCAAAATTAAAAATTTGAAAAATTCTCTTTTTTCTTTTCTTTTTTAGTAAATATAATACCTGATGTTACTCATCAACTTGCTATGTAATATAGGAATGTAAAGTAATATTTTTTCTTTATCTTCATAAAACTCTACTGTCAAAATATGAACTCCTAAACATGTTTTGGAATTAACCTGTAGTTTACTTTCAGATGTCATAATTTTGATATATGTGTGCCATATATCAAAAGTAAGCACCTCTAACTATGAGTAGGTACAGTTCAGTCTTGCTAAGGGAAGGGGGCAGTGGTCACTTGCAGTCACTTGGGGGCTTGACCCCTTGGCACAGGGGTCAGTTGGCTACTCTCATAGCCTAACCTGAGTGACTACTGTCCGTCTCAGGTCCTTAGCCTAGGTTAGGGGAACACCACCCTGTCTGTCTGTGTCCACTCACCTACCCAGAAATTGTTAGCCTCTGGACAGGAATTTCAGGGTGGCGGCTGATGGCAGATCTTCAGCCTACGCTGCCAGCAACTCACTCTCCACAGCTGGTGACCTGATTAGTCTCCTTCCAGCCCCACACTAGCATATAAGGTTAGTGTTTTGATGAACTCTGTCTAGTCCACTAGCACATGACACTCAAAATTCAGGCCTGCAGATGCCTGTATATGGGAAAACTAACAGATCTGGGGATCACACTTTGATGGTAATGAAGAATCCACTTTATTGTATGCTAGAGGTCACTTTTTTTTAATTAATTTTTATGATGGTTTGGCTTTCGGTACATCATTTTCCAATTCGAATCAGGCATATTTCCTTTCCCTTCCACCCCCCACCCCACCCCCATCCCAGACATGCTATTCTCTGCCATAACTGCTCTGCATCTTTCAGGGTTTTGTTTTTTTTTCATATTTCTTTACCAGTATAAGTGATTAATTCCATGAGTATAAGCATCCCATTCGTGCAGAAACAATGTATTAATTGTGTGCCCAAACCCCCACAGTCCCACATAAGCAAAATGACATCATCTCTCAGGGCCAATCCCAGACCCCTGCATCATCCCCTTTATACATCACCCACTACTGCTCCACCCAGCATCATGGGGTCACAAGTTGCTGTCTCATGGGGTAGGGTCTGGGGAGCCTCGAGACTTCCACCTTATGCTCCTGAGAGATTCTAGCTGAAAAACTAGCCCCTAACTCAAACTGGGTTTTCCCAGATATAGGCAAATTTTGAAGCAATAAAATTGGAAGGAACAACAGCAACAGAAAAAGACTGGTTCAAAAAACTGACTAAAACAAGTAAACTTCTGCCTCAAAACAGTAACTCTGCATTGAAAAAATATAAAAAGACTTGACGAAAGAAATGAAAAGAAGATGTATAAGCAGGAATGCAATGAGCTTTAGTAGGGTGGGGAGAAAGGAAGGGGAATGTGGGTCAATTTGATTAAAGAAAATATTATACGAGGGCCTGGAGTGATGGCCTAGCGGTGGTTTTTGAGAGTGCCGGGACGCTCACAGAGGACCGGGTTCGATCCCCCGGCACCCACATGGCGGGCCAACGCATGCAGTCTGAAACTCCAATTCAGGGAGAAATCGTTCCAGTGGGAATCCGACACCCTCTTCTGCATCCTCCGCCGGCATTGCACGACACGGGTGCAACAGCCCTACATGCAGACAGTCCAGTCATACACATACAGAATAAATAAATTAAAAAAAAAATATGAAAAAAATTTGTATGAATGCACAAAACCTTAATAAAATTTTTCATTTGACTGAATGATCCAATTCCTGTACTTTGTCTTCAAGGCTTAATGTTCTCTCTTCCATGTGCTTCATTCTATTGGTTATGGTTTCCACTGACTTTATTTTTTTAATTTTTTATGTTTATGAGTGTTACTGTCTGCATCAGGTTTGGTGCACCCATGTCATTTGCCAATGCCACGGAGGTCAGAGCGGGTGTCAGATTTCCCCTGGAACGGGAGTTTAAGATGGTTCTTAGCTGCCATGTGGGTTGCTGGGGATCCAATCGAAACCCAGGTCCTTCCTCTTGCAACACGCACATTCAGTTGCTTTTAACTGCGAAGCCATCTCTCCGCCCCCAATGAGTTTTTTTTATTTTCTTGATTGAGCTTCTCAATTTTTTTATTTCATTTGGATTTTTTTTTTCAGGACATTATACTTCCTTTATGAATTCAATTTTCTTTCTTAGATTTTATTTATAATCCTTTTAATTTTCTATAATACTTTATTGCTGTTTTGTGTATTTAGGACATCATTTTTCAATTCAAATTTAGACAGACTTCCCCTCTCTTTTCCCGCAGCCCCCACCCCAGGATCATTCATTCTTCCATAACTGTCCTGCATCTTTTTATCCGTCTTTTTTTTTTTTAAGTTTAGAAATTCAACATATTCCTCCCTTTAATTTTATATTATCCTAAAACATATGAAAAACATACCTTCCACCATTATACAGTAATTACAGAAGCTGAAAGTAAGTGGTGGATCAATTTCATAGAGCCTGTTAAGAGATTTACCATTATTAACAAAATAATTGCTTTCAGATAAAACAGAATTATAACATATAATGTTGTTCAGCTTGCCTTTCATCTGGGGTTTTGGTGTTAACATCCACAAAATGAGGGGGAAACCATTCACCACTTGTTTTCGGAACTGATGTTACTTCACCTAAACAGGAGTAATCTCTCGAGTTCATCCACTTTAACTGCAAAGTTCAGATGTAAGCTTCTTTTTTTTTTTTAAAGAACGTATTTATTGATTTATTTTATTTATTTTTATTTATTTGATTATTTATTTTTGGTCTTTTCAAGACAGGGTTTTTTTTTTTTCCTTTAGTCCCAGCTGACCTCTGTAGACCAGGATGGCCTTAAAACTCACAAAGATCCTTCCGCCTCTGCCTCCCAAGGTGATAGGATTTAAAGGTGCGCACCACGCCTGGCTTCACCTCTTTCTTGACAGCTTTAAAAAAAATTTTTTTATTTAATTATTTATTTTAGTGTCATGAAATTTACTATCTGAATGAAGCGTTGTGAAACCAGTTGTCGTGCCAGTGCAATGATGAGGAGGTCAGAAGAGGTCATTGGATTCCCCCGGAAACTGGGGTTCTCCTGGACTTGGAGTACAGCGGTTCTAAGCTGACTTGTGGGCGCTGGGGATCCATCCCGGGTCCTCCCCTGCAAGAATGGTTGGCGCTCTTACACGCTAGGCAACTCTCTCCAGACCCGATGTCATATTTCTTTCCTGCTCCATAGAACTCCATTATAAAGGTGTACCACATTTTTGTCATCCACTGGTCAGTTGAGGGGCATTTGGGTTGGTTCCAGTCTTCCCTATTGTGAAGAGAGGCGCAATAGACATAGATGTGCGTTTATCTTTGTGGTAGGATGTATTGTGGGTATATACCAAGGCGTGGTATGACTGGGTCTGGTGGTTATAGGCTCATTTGAGTCTTTTTTTTTTTTTTTTTTTTTCTTTTCTCGTTTTTTCGAGACAGGGTCTCCCTGTAGTTCCAGCTGTCCTGGAACTCGCTCTGTAGACCAGGCTGGCCTTGAACTCACAAAGATCCGCCTGCCTCTGCCTCCCAAGTGCTAGGATTAAAGGCATGCGCCGACTTTTAAGGGTTCTCCACAGTGTTTTCCATAACGGTTGTACAAGTTTACATTCCCACTTTATTTCATCTAGGTATTTGGGTTTTCATAGTCTTTATTCCGGAATTTATGCATGACTTCTTAGAGTTCATTGAATATATTTATAATTGCTATTTTGAAATCATTGTCTTGTGCCACAGGTAAATTGCTTCGCTCAGGAGATATTGCAGTGGGTATTCTGATGTTTGTAGATGCATTGTTTAGGTTTTTCATATTGTTTGTGGTTTTATGATTGAACATTAAGTTGGGATTTCCTGGTATGGATATCTGGTCTCACCTTTGTTGAGTAGGTATTTGGAATTTTGTTTGTGATACCTCAATGTGTCAGGATGTGGAATAGCTGAATGGTACTTAGTGTTCGATATTTTGATAATTCTGTGTTGATGTGCAGATGGGGTATCAGGTATGTTCCCCCACAGCTGGGTATATGTGAACTTCTGAGCCCAGAAGCAAACTTCCTGTGGAGCTAGTAGTCTCATGCAAATCTTCAGAAGTCTGTGGAAGACTGCCGTGGTTCTACAGGTTGTCAGCTTGTGGCAGGAGTTGACGGTCACAGTGGAAATGAAAAGTGCTTCCTGGGGGCCACAGGAGGATGTCAAATGGATCTCAGGTGGAGGTGGGTTGGATTGAAGCCAGATTTGAGGTTGCTAACTGAATTGGAGATCTCAAGATCTCTTGTAATCTCTGGGCTGTGTGGTGGGTGGGGAGGATGGTGGTATGTGTGTGGTGAGGAGACAGCCTCTGGGTATTGTTCTCTGGGAGGGGGAAGATTTCTGGGGATGTCTAGAGGGTTGAGGTTAGCAGGGAGCCACCCATGTGTTGCTTGCAGTGGCTTGAACCTGGACTTGGTGCTTTGAAGTGAGTGTTGGCAGGTGGGTGGGGGCAGCTGACCTGGGCTTCTGGGTCATGCAGGATGACTGAAGGGTCTCTGGTTTGTGGCTGGATTAAGACAGGTGAATCCCAAATAAAGGTGGTGGGGAGGGGGTGGTCAGGAAGAGGTTGGGATCACTGGTAAGTGAAGATGCTGGGGATGGGTATGATAGCAAGGGGGCAGTGGATCCAACCCGGGTCTCCAGGCCATGTGGTACAACTCTGCTGCTTTTTCATTTTTGAGAACTAAGTTATATTATATTATCATGACTTCTTATTTTTTAGAAAGAAAATATTCCATCTTGTGCAGATTATTACCTAAGCCTGAAATGTAATTTTCATTTTCTTTGAAAAAGAATATATTTCTATCTTTATTTTTGGCACCTCAAGGGAGATCACTTAGGTGAGGTCTCTCCTACAAAACAACAATTTTGACTGGTTCACTGAAAAAGCTGTTCTTTACTTTATACTTGATATATTATGAAGCTTGCTCTAGTTTGTCTTCCATTGCTGTGACAAAACACTCTGACCCACACCAACTTGGGGAGGAAAGGGTTTATTCAGCTTAAATCTCCTGGGTCACAGTTCATCACTTAAGGAGCCCAAGGCAGGAACTCAGGGCAGGAACCTGGAGGCAGGAGCTGAAGCACAAGCCATGGAGGAATGATTGTTTACTGGCTTGATCCACTGGCTGATGCCCAGCCTGCCTTCTTATATGGTACACAACAACCTGCCCAGGGTGGCACCACTCATTGTGGGCTGGGCCCTCCCATACTGTTCAACAATCAAGGCAATACTCCACAGATGTGGCCACAGGCCAATCCAATGGAGCCAATTCCCCAATTGAGACTCCTTCAACCCAGGTGTATCAAGTTGACACTAAAGCTATCCAGCACAAAGCTGCAATTTCATTTATTGTCAAGGAAATTAAAAGGAAAGTTAACAGCTATGTAGATAATGGAGGTTTTGTGGTCAAGTGTTTTCTAGAAATATTTCATCAAAGAGTGAAAGAAGCAGATGACATGTTTCTCTTTAGCTGCCAAATGCCAAAGCTAATGGCACTTGTAAGAACAGGTTTCAGGGGCTGGAGAGATGGCCTAGCGGTTAGGAGCGCCGACCGCTCTTGCAGAGGACCCGGGTTCGATCCCCAGCACCCACATGGCGGCTGAGAGCCGTCTGAAACTCCAACTCCAGGAGAGCTCCAGCTCCAGGGGAATCCGACGCCCACTTCTGACCTCCGCGGCATTGCACGACACGGGTGCACAGACTTGCATGCAGACAATACATTCGTACACATACAGAAATAAATAAAATTAATAAAAAAAAATTAAAAAAAAAGACCAGGTTTCAGTGCCTACATTAAAAAAAAAAAAAAAAAAAAAAAAAAAAAAAAAAAAAAAAAAAAAAAAAAAAAAAAAAAACATTTGAGAGACAACAACAAGTGAACCTAAACGCAGCAGACAGAAAGAAATAACAAAAAATCAGAGCAGAAATCAATGAAATAGAAACAAAGAAAACCATACAAAAAATCAATCAATCCAAAAGTTGGTTTCTTTGAGAGAATAAATAAGATAGACAGACCTCTAGCCCAGTTGACTAAAAAAAAAAAAAAAAGGAACAACTCAATCATAGAAATCTGTGATAAAGGGGAAATATCACAACAGACAATGAAAATGATCCAGAACCCATAAGAGATTAACTTCAAAAATCTATACTCTACTAAATTTGAACAAAGAAGAAATGTGATGAAATATCTGAATCCTGGGAACACAACTGAACAAGAGGAGATCGACAGTCTTAAACAGTCCAATAATATATAGAGGAAATTGATGATGTAATAAGTAGCCTCCCAAAACAAAAAATGCCCAGGCCCAGATGGTTTCAACGCAGAATTCTATAAAATATTTCAAAAGACCTACAACCATTTACTACTTAAGTGTTTAGAAGGATACAATGGAGGGAGTTTCCCCAGATTTCTTCTATGAAGCCACCATCACACTAATACCAAAACCAGAGCAAAAGATGCCAAAAAAAAGGAGAACTATAGACCCACTCCCTAATAACACAGATGCAAAATTCAAAAAATCTGGCAAATCGCATACATAAACCACATCAAGAAGATCCATCCTCATGACCAAGTTGGATTAACAAGATGCAGGGATGGTTCAACATACGGAAATCAATAAACATCATCAAGCATAAAATGGACTGAACAGACAAAACCACACCATCATCTCAATTGATGCGGAGAAAGCCTTTGACAAATCAACATCCCTCATGTTTAAAGTCCTGAAGAATTGGATTGAGGGATCATTCCTTCAATGTAATCAAAGCCATATACAGGAAACCCACAGCCAATATCATCCTAAATGGGGAAACGACCAGCCGGCATTCCCTTTAAGGGTAGGAACTAGGCAAGGCTGCCCTTTGTCACCACTCTCCTCTTCAACTATAGTGCTTGAACCTTTGCTGGGGCAATAAGGCCAGAAAGGAAATTAAAGGAGTTCTAATCGGAAAAGAGGAAAGTCACAACTATCTTTTTGCTGATAATATGATTGTATACTTAAGGGAAGCTAAAAGAACCCAGTAAACTCCTAGAAATGATTAAGAACTTCAGTAAAGTGGAGGATACAAAATAAATCTAGAAAAATCAGTAGCCTTTCTTTACACCAAAAAATAAGCCACTGAAGAAGGGACTACAAGGGAACCTTCCCATTTAAAATGCCTCAAAAACAATAAATACCTAGGAAAAACCTACAAACAAACAAGGATCTCTAAAAAAAACTTTAAACCTCTGAAGAAGGAAATTGAAGAAGACATCAGAAGATGGACAAACCTCCCATGCCTCATGGATTGGGAAAATATAATATAAGTAAAAATGTCCATTCTACTAAACTCTATACAAGATTTAATGCAATCCCAATCAAAATATCCCCAAGAGCTTCTTCACAGGTTTGGAAAAAAAAAATCCTCAATTTCATTTGGAAAAACAAGCCCCGAATGCCAGAGCAACCCTGAGCGAAAAGAGCAATAAGGGGGGATCTCTATACCAGATTTAAAACTATACTAAACGGGCTATAAATCATAAAAACAGCTTGGGTACTGGCACAAAAAGATCGTTGACCAATGAATAAAACTGAAGATCCAAACCTGAAGCACTACAACTTCAGACCACTCATATTTGATAAAGGGGCCAAGAAGACACAATGGAGGAAAACAGCATCTCACAAAGTGGTGCGGCACAAAACTGGATCCACTTTGTAGAATGAAAACTAACCCTACCTCTCACCTGCCAAAAGTCATTCCGATGGATCAAAGACCTCAACTGTGAACCCAAAACTCTGGAGGTATAGAAAAAGGAAAAACTTGGCAGCAGACTACAAGACATAGGTGTAGGAAAGACTTCCTAAACTCAGACACAGCAGCTGCACAAGAAATGATCGATATTAACAAATGGACCTCATTAAAACTCAAAAGCTTCTGTACATCGAAAGAAACAAAGAAGTAAAGGAAGAAAACCCACTGGTGGGGGAAACCTTTACTGCAGATACAATCTGACAAGCATTAATTTCCAGAGTATACAAACTACTGAAAAACAAAGAAAAAAGAAAACAAATGAATCACTCAAAAGATGGAGCAAAGAGCTGAATAGAGACTTCACAGAGGAGGAGCTAGAGATGGCTGAGAACATCTTTAAAACTGTTCAACATCATAATAGTTAGGGAAATGCAAATTAAGACCACTCTAAGATATCACCTCAACCCGATAAGACTGGCCAGGACAATAAGAACAAATGATACCAGAAGTGCTGGAGAGTTTGTGGGGAAAGGGGAACACTCACATCCATTGCTGGTGGGAATGTAACTGTAACAGCCCACTATGGAAAGCAGTGTGGAGAACCCTTGGAAGACCTCAAATGAGCTTGCCATTTGATCCAGTCATACCACTCCTAGGTATATCCCCACAAGACTCTCCTCATCTTACTGCAGAAATACATGGCAGAGCTATATTTTATTGCAGCTCTGTTCACATTAGCAAAAAGCTGGAACCACCCAAATGCCCTCAAACTGACTGAGGGATAGAAAAAATGTGGTACATGTACACAATGGAGTTTCTATCAGCATAAAGAAGAATGATATCATGAACTTTCAGGTACAGGATGAGCTGGAGGATATTATAATTAAGTGAAGTAAACAATCACAGAAAAACAAACACGAACAGAATGGTATCCCTCATCTGAGATGCTAGCATATAACCCAGTTATTAATATATCTTGTGGCGAGGGATGCATATTAAAAGAACAACACTGAAAGACTGCATCAGAAAACCCCTGAAATGGTGAATCCCGGGAGGGTGGGAGGGGTGGGGAGGGCAGGAGAGGGACCATGGGTCTATATTCTATTAATGTATATTTAATTTAATTCATGTGGTATTTTACTCAAATTTATTAACAATAACTTTGGGATTAACATATAAAATGAATGTTCTCTTATATTTTGTGTTATGCTGTATCACTTGTAACATCCTTTTACCTGTAGATAATTTAATCTAAAGGAATTGAGTTTAGTACTTCCCAAATTAACCATGCACCACCCCCCTCAAAATGGACAATTTGATGAAATTTACTCCTTGATCCCTGCCTATAGGTAATGTACTACAAATGCCTTCCTGAGAACTCATGGGTCAAAATAAATAAAATTTTTAAAAAGGGGAGATACAGTTACATATTAAACCTTTTTGTCCAAAACTTTCAATTTAATCTTAAGAACTAACCATGGGAAAAGATTTGTATGTTCCCACAAGGTCAAAACGTCACCAACTCAAAGGCAGGAAAAATGGATACAGCCTTCCATCGTGTAGGTGTACCAAGAAATACAGCAGAGAAGTTCCCAATCTTAACACTAAAAGGAAGAAGCCTCAGATGCCTACAGGCATCAAAATCCTCTGAGGACCATAGGGTGTACATCTGTTACAGTGAGTCCTAACGAACTTACTTTTAGTGGGCAGCACGTTTCAATATGAGAGACCTCCTTACCTCTTTTTCATAGAAACAAAGAAAAACAGTGGTGGGTAATGAAGTCATCTCCTTAATGGTAAATTAGAGGCTGACTGTTTAAGAAGTAATTCTCTTATAAAACTGGAAAAGATGGCTTTCTCAATCTTGACTAATATACATAGGAACTGTAAAAAGTGATTATGTGTCTATCCAGAAACAAACATAATTCTAGAAGTATTTGTGTTTGTTCTGATAAGACAATCACTTAAATCTATTAAGTGTTCAATATATAATACAAGAGAGCACTGATAGCAAATGGATATTCTGCCAAGGAGATGCTAGCCAGGGAACCCAAGCCCCCCCCCCAAAAAAAAGGGTTAAAGGCTGTATTGCTGTAACACTGGGATATCTGCAAGAAAAGAGGTGGTAAGGTCTGCCCTGCTGTACAATGACCTAATGTAACCATGGGGGATTGTATCGAGATCGCACTTTACAAGTATACAGTTGGTCTCTGGAATACCAGGAGTGTTACCAAGGCCACTGACATTAAAGCAATGTTAGTCTCCTTGAGTCAGCAAAACTCCGCACCAACATCAGCTACACCCAATTGCTTGGGTGATTACTGGTGCAGCAGGGCAGCCATATGTCTTCTATACTCCCAACTTTATTTGATTATTAGCATCTCCTTGGTAGAGATAACTCGTGGATGTTGCCAAACATGCTATAACCTTCTAGCGATTAGAGATATAATGCCACAGCTACGGCCTTGTTCCATCCTCTCCTCAGGGAAAAAAAGTATCCAAGTGGATTTAAGAAACCACCAATCAGAATCTGTTGTCTATACCAAAAGTAACTACCATATGACTACAATGTTTAATACAATATTATCTAACCAACTTTGTGCTTTCATTAGTAGGATTGGAACCTGTTCCGGGACAATCGGTCAGCCCATGAAGGAAGACAGCCAGAACTGATCAGAGTCCAAACAGCGCATCCTTGAGACAGAAGTAAGAATCTGTTGTGCTTCTTTGTCCACCCGTGCCCCGATCTCTAAGACTAAGCGAACAATCTGATGGAAGAGGGGGAGTGGTATATTGTGGTAGCTGCGATTGGGGTGAATAGGTAAACTATGAGCAATATATAGTCCCTGGACACTAAATTTGATCAACTTGATGTACAATTCAAGCCCCTCCAGCTGATTGGTGGGAAGCCTTGGGCTTCTGTGGGCTTGGGCAACCAATGCTTGGCAATTGGGTTTTTATGAAGGAATTGTGCTGGGAAAAAACAAGGAGCTAGATAAACTGACATTTGAACTTACTGGGAATATAAATGCTATGTTGTTTTATTTATAGGTTAGTATTGGGTTGTCTCTATAGTTTTTCTGAAAATTACACATACATCCACAGTGTAACACTTTCTTTTACTTGTAGGACAATTTAAAGGAATTAACCTTAAATTTTACTTACCAAATAAGTAGAGAAGTCTTAGTCCAGTCATAAAGCGTTAAGAGCAAAGTGTTTATTGGATAAAATTTATTTAGCAGGTTCTTCCACTCTGCCCAAGCTTTATCACCAAGTATAGGATAATTTAATGGCTTAGTGAACTTGTTTAAGATTAATTAAATTTAGGTGTAGGTTTTGGTGGAAATGGTATACAATTGAACTAATCGGGAATATAAAATGTTTAATGGTCTTATTTATAATTTGTATCGGTTAAGGTATACAAATGGCCTATAATTTTTCTGAAATAACACAATATCACATTATCACTTTTTTACTTGTAGGACAAGTTAAAGGAACTAAGCTTTAAATTTCCTTCCCAAATAAGTAGCATACAGTCATGAGAACCAGTTTGGGTAAAGTTAATGAAAGCTTTATGCCATTGGCTCCTGTTTATGGGTATGTGTAATACAACTTGGCATCTATAGGTCAAACATAAAAACCTAAGGGAAAGGGAAAAAAAAAAGAGGGAGGTGGGAGGTGGGGTACTATCCTTCTGGGATACAAATGAAAAACTCTGTATTTCAATCCTATTGATAAATTTTCAATTTTTCCTGATCTTGAAAATACAATGGGAGGAGAATTTTATGTTCCACAGTAAAAATCACCAATTTCTAAATGCCTGAAAACATACATTTATGGCTGTGCAGGATGAACTGGGGAATGCCAGCAGAGAGGTTGACCCATTTGAACATTAAGAATGAGGAACCTCAGACTGCCTGAGTCACAGACACGAGCATCTCTCTGAATAATATTGGGGTTGTCTGTTTATAATGGACCCTAATGACGAGAACCTTCCTTTCCTACCTCTCCCCCCTTTTTTTTTGGAAAAAGAAAACAGGATGGTAATGAAACCACTCCATTAGAAACTGAGCCATTGTTTTTACAGTGGTAATTTCCTATAAAACAGGCAACAAGTATTAACTGATTTGATAGGCCAATAGGAACTGTGAAAGGATATTTCTCTATCTGAGACATTCCAAATTCAATAGAAAGTGTTTTTTGTTAGTAGTCAAAAAAACAAAATTAAGTTGCGTAAATATGAATATTATTACTAGGCACATAGCTCTACATCAGACTATGTAATATTGCTCCTGACTAGGAGGATTTTGGCAAGGGATCCAAACCCCCCCCCCAAAATTATAAAGGGCCTTTGCCTATAAGTGGGATATATTGCAAGGAGAAAGGCAGTAAGTCCTGTTTTCGAAGACCTGGTGTGAGCATGAAAAATGTTATGAGACGTCACTTGCTAGCATACACTGGGCCTCTGAAATGCCAGAGAGCGTTACCAAGGCCACTAAAGCAAATACAGCAAAATATTGTCTCCTGAGACAAACAAGACTCCTCCGAAAATATCAGCTACATCTCAACATCCTGGAGATACTTGCAACAAGTGGCAGCCAAGTGTCTATATTATATCCCAAAACTATTTGGATATTAGCTTTTCTCCTTGGAGGATAACTCACAGCGGATGCCACAACTTATGCCCCTAGTGGTTAGGCAATGTTATAAGCCACAATAAATCTTGTCACCCTTTATAGAGAAACCACATTTGCGGATTAGCATACATCCAAGCATCTGTGTCTATGTCACAGCTTAGCTTGACACAATAAGTGGTACTGCATTAAATGCCTGACATCCAATAGCTTGAGCTTTTTTTAGTATGACTGAAAAGGGTATCACTGGAAAACTGTCAACCCGTGAAGGGAAACAAACTGAACAGACGGAGTCCAAAATCGACAACTCCAAAGAATTAGACTGTTTTCTTCTCACCCACTTGTGCCCTTTCCCAAAGCCTAGGGAACAAATGCGGAAGAGGAGGCCGTGGTAGATTGTAAGGGCTGTGGAGAGATAGGGTGAATCATGAGACTATAGGAATATAGTCTGGACACCTGAATTGATCAACATGCCTGTGCATAAAGCTTCTCCAACTGGACTATGGGAACTTGGGTTGTTTTCAAATTGGACTAGATACTTGCAAAATGCCCAATTACTTAATTGTATGTGACATACTGAGAACATCAGTGGTTTTATCTGCAAAACAACTGTGTCATTGTATTGTAGAAACCCTTAAAAAATAAAAAAAAATAAAAAAAATAAAAAATAAAACAAATAAAAATAAACTGAAAAAAAAAAAGAACAGTTTCAGACTTAGTTCTTGGAGATCAGTATAGTGAGTCTACATGAAGCACTACACTAGACACCCATCTACAATATCCTACAGTCTACATCTATCAACCAAATTCCAAGAATTCATTTTCAAACCGGAGCAGCTCCTGCATAATGAAAACCTTAACTGAAATAAGGAACTGACTTTTGCAAATGAAGAACCAATGTGTTCGTAATTACTTAATAAACATTTCTTAAGCACTTAATACACATATAGGTAATATTTGCGAGTTTTCAGAACTTTGAAAATTACTTGGGTCTATTTTGTCTTATGACATTTTACATTGTCAAGGAGAAAACCAAAATCTACTCCACACAATTTTCTCACAATTACTTGCCGCCATGGACTTAAGTCTTATTATTTCATTTTTTTAAAGCCTAGTTTTCAATTGGTTTCAAAATTCTCTCTTCTAGAAAGACCTTGAATCTGACCTCATGTGGCGGCACTGGCGAAGTTGACTCACCACTTTCTCCCTTGCCCTTTGTCCCACAGACGGGACAGATAAACTTCTCTTTGAGAAGAGAAATATGTGAATGACCTTTGCTTTCTCTTCTTTTTTTTCCAAAATAAGTTAACCAAATGCAAGCAGTTGTACAGATCCTTTGTGGGCCATGAGGATCATGCTCAACATAGTAAAGATGGAAGAGCTGGGACGAAGAGGCTGCCTCCCCTCCCGATAACACCCATGTTAACAACCACCCCAGCTCAGAATCATCTTTCTCTGATTTTTTATGTGATAAGAAAAATTTCTGCCCAGGCGTGTGGCGCATGCCTTTAATCCTAGCACTCGGGGCAGAGGCAGGTGGATCTTTGTGAGTTCAAGGCCAGCCTGGTCTACAGAGTGAGTTCCAGGACAGCTGGGGCTAGACGGGAAGACCTGACTCGAAAAAGACCAAAAAAAGATTTCTTAGGAATCAGAAGGGGTTTTCTGTATTCAATTGCACATCTACTTTAATGATCTCTTCAATTACATTCTTTTCAGATTTTGTTGAGTGCAAAGCTAAATCCTGTTTAAATTTAGGAGGTTAGAAAAGGCCCAAAGGGTATATATAATGTGAATATATTTCTGTTTCTCTTCTTTCCCTTCCTTCCTTCCTTCCTTCCTTCCTTCCTTCCTTCCTTCCTTCCTTCCTTTCCTTGTTCCTTCCTTCCTTCCTTCCTCCCTTCCTTCTTCCTTTCTTCCTACCTTCCTCCTTCCTTTTCCTTCTATTTTATTTTGTTAATGTTATTTACTTAATGAAATGACTTTCTTTGAACTTCTCCCCTGAAACATTATATATTTAAAAATGTTCTCATAAATTACATATGGTATTTTCATAAAGCCCTATATAATCCTATAAAGTATGCTTGCCATCTGTTTGGCTTGATTGTTGATGCGATCTCATGTTGGAAAGATAAATATGAGATTTTATTTAGCTAAAGGCATTAAATTTTATTTTTATTTATTTATTTATTTATATTGATTCTCTCCTTTATTTATTTATTTTTGAGACAGGTGTCCCTGTGCTCTGCTGTCCTGAACCTTGCATGTAGACCAGGTTGGTCTTGAACACATAAAGATCCACCTGCCCTCTGCCCCCAAAGTGCTGGGATTAAAGGCATGCATCACCATGCCCAGCTAGGCATTAAATTTTAAAATCAAATGTATATTTTTTGAAATGCAAAGCTTATTAAACCACCCATTGTTTTCTCTGGAGATGAAAAACTAGGATTCATTGACTATTATTTCCATATAATAATGATTCTTTTTAAGATATTTCTTGGAGAATTTCATCATTCCACCCCTCCCATTTTTCCACCTCCCCACTCCCTTGATCTGTCAGCACCCCCCCCCTCTTATGAGACCCCAACTCCTCTCAATTTCCTGTTCTTTTCTTTGGTTATTATTGTTACATGAACATATATACATTTATACTTATCCACATATGAAATACACTGAGTGCATTTAGTATGCTCATGTGTACATGTATTATAGAGCTGAGTATTTCAACCTTAGTTCTAGTTTGTAATTACCTAGCATATTGAGCAAAACTTTGGCTGAGGGAGTACTCTCACCTCCATCCTGCTTTTTTACCCCCACATCTTTTTTCACAGTGAATAGTGCTGGAAATTTAGCAGGAAGGTTTTTTCTTTTTTGGTTTTCTGAAGTGGCCTGTGGCTGATTCCATTGCTATTGAACCCATACTCTTACTTCGTTATTCCTTTAGAGCTGAATATATCAATTGTGCTCCTTTTGTCAGACACCTCCTCCCTGTGATGGTTAACTTAACAGGTGCCGGAACCACCTAGTACATAATTGCTGCGCATGTCTGAATAAGTTAGTAGATTAGCTGAACTGAGGTGGGAAGTTCCACCTCAAACGTGGGCAGCACTGTTCCATGGGCTAGGAAAGAAGAAAACAAGCTGAGCAAGAACATTACTTGCTACTGCTCCTGACTGCCACTCAGTGAGATCGCCATCGCGCTCTGCTGCCTGGGCCTCCCCACCATATGGCTCTGTAAGCCTTCTAACCTAGCCAAAGTCTTCCTTAAGTTGCCTTCCCTCATTGATTTTATCACAGCAAAAAAGTAACTACCCCCCCCATACATTTTTCCACCCTAGTAAATTTTTCAGAAGCTAAAGAATTCAGAAAAAAAGTGGGCTTGGGGAGCAGCCTAATGACAGCCCAGGAAGGCATTCACTAATGTTTCATCGGGGCCTTCCGCCTCACAGCAAATTACAGAGGCTAATTTTAGTGTGTTACGTACCTCAAAAATGGAGCTGGAAATGGGCTTAGGGAAAAAGATGCTGTGGGGTTTTCTCTATTAAACTTCAGTTTCCCTGTTGATATTCCTTTCAAAATGGAAAGTATAGGAGAACATTAATTCTTTGTTTATAAGATAGTAACAAGGTAACCCCAAATCAGAACAATGACCACACTTCATACTCCAGTTCTAGTGCCAATTGCACTTTGTAGTATTATTCCAATATTGACCATCTTGCTTGACTTTCACATAGCCTATCATATAGACCTAAGTAAAATAATTTTTATTTCTACTTAGAAGTTAGAGATACACAGTTCCTTGTAAAAATCATTTCTGATTGTGTCTATAAGGGTGTTTTTCCCAAAGTTATTAACATTTAAATTGCCAGGCCTAGTAAAGCAGATCTGCTTCACCAGTGTGGGTGGGCATAATGCAATCCACTGAAATAGCATCACCAGTTTCCCTTGTTTTCAGTCCTTCAGACCAAGCCTGTATCATATAACAGCAGCTTTCCTGTTCTGCGGCTTGCCAAGGAGAGCTCCCGGGACCTCTTTCCCAGCTTCTGTGANGAAGAGGAGGCGTGGTAGATTGTAAGGGCTGTGGAGAGATAGGGGTGAATCATGAGACTATAGGAATATAGTCTGGACACCTGATTGATCAACATGCCTGTGCATACAAGCTTCTCCAACTGGACTATGGGAACCTTGGGTTGTTCAAAATTTGGACATAGATACTTGCAAAATGCACCAATTACTTAATTGTATGACATACTGAGTAACATCAGTGTTTTCTGCAAACAACTGTGTCATTGTATTGTAGAAACCCTTAAAAATAAAAAAAAATTAAAAAAAAAATAAAAAAAATAAAAAAAAATAAAAATAAACTGAAAAAAAAAAAGAACAGGTTTCAGACTTAGTTCTGGAGATCAGTATAGTGAGTCTACTATGAAGCATCTACAACCCAATCTACAATAATCTACAGTCTACTCTATCAACCAAATTCCAAGAATTCATTTTCAAACCGGAGCAGCTCCTTGCATAATGAAAACCTTAACTGAAATAAGGAACTGACTTTTGCAAATGAAGAACCAATGTGTTCTATTACTTAATAAACATTTCTTAAGCACTTAATACACATATAGGTATATTTGCGAGTTTTCAGAACTTTGAAAATTACTTGGGTCTATTTTGTCTTATGACATTTTACATTGTCAAGGAGAAAACCAAAATCTACTCCACACAATTTTCACAATTACTGCCCTGACTTAAGTCTTATTATTTCATTTTTTTAAAGCCCTAGTTTTCAATTGTTTCAAAATTCTCCTTTTCTAGAAAGACCTTGAATCTGACCTCATGTGGCAGGCACTGCGAAGTTGACTCACACTTTCTCCCTTGCCCTTCTGTCCCACAGACGGGACAGATAAACTTCTCTTTGAGAAGAGAAATATGTGAATGACCTTTGCTTTCTCTTCTTTTTTTCCAAAAATATGTAACCAAATGCAAGCAGTTGTACAGACTCCTTTGTGGCCATGAGGATCATGCTCAACATAGTAAAGATGGAAGAGCTGGGACCGAAGAGGCTGGCTCCCTGATAACACCATGTAACAACCACCCCAGCTCAGAATCATCTTTCTCTGATTTTTCTATGTGATAAAGAAAAATTTCTGCCAGGCGTGGTGGCGCATGCCTTTAATCCTAGCACTCGGGAGGCAGAGGCAGGTGGATCTTTGTGAGTTCAAGGCCAGCCTGGTCTACAGAGTGAGTTCCAGGACAGCTGGGGCTAGAGGGAGACCCTGACTCGAAAAGACCAAAAAAAGGATTTCTTAGGAAATCAGAATGGGTTTTCTGTAATTCATTGCACATCTACTTTATGATCTCTTCAATTACATTCTTTTCAGATTTTGTTGAGTGCAAAGCTAAATCCTGTTTAAATTTAGGAGGTTAGAAAAGGCCCAAAGGGTATATAAATTTGAATATTTATTTCTGTTCTCTTACTTTTCCCTTCCTTCCTTCCTTCCTTCCTTCCTTCCTTCCTTCCTTCCTTCCTTCCTTCCTTTTCCTTCCTTCCTTCCTTCCTCCCTTCCTTCCTTCCTTTCTTCCTTCCTTCCTCCTTCCTTTTCCTAAATTTTAATTATACTATTAGTATTACGAGAACTTAATGAAATGACTTTCTTTGAACTTCTCCCCTGAAATACATTATATATTTAAAAATGTCTATAATTACATATGGTATTTTCATAAAGCCCTATATAATCCTATAAAGTATGCTTGCCATCTGTTTGGCTTGATTGTTGATGCGATCTCATGTTGGAAAGATAAATATGAGATTTTATTTAGCTAAAGGCATTAAATTTTATTTATTTATTTATTTATTTATTTATTTATTTATTTATTTATTTATATTGATTCATCTATTTATTTATTTATTTTTGAGACAGGGTCTCCCTGTAGCTCTGGCTGTCCTGGAACTTGCTATGTAGACCAGGTTGGTCTTGAACACATAAAGATCCACCTGCCTCTGCCCCCCAAGTGCTGGGATTAAAGGCATGCATCACCATGCCCAGCTAGGCATTAAATTTTAAATAGACAAATGTATATTTTTTGAAATGCAAAGCTTATTAAACCACCCATTGTTTTCTCTGGAGATGAAAAACTAGGATTCATTGACTATTATTTCCATATAATAATGATTCTTTTTAAGATATTTCTTGAGAATTTCATCATTTCCACCCCTCCCTTTTCCACCTCCCCCTCTTACTGAGACCCCCAAACTCCTCTCAATTTCCTGTTCTTTTCTTTGGTTATTATTGTTACATGAACATATATACATTTATACTTATCCACATATGAAATACACTGAGTGCATTTAGTGGTGCTCATGTGTACATGTATTTAGAGCTGAGTATTTCAACCTTAGTTCTAGTTTGTAATTACCTAGCATATTGAGCAAAACTTTGGCTGAGGGAGTACTCTCACCTCCATCCTGCTTTTTTACCCCCACATCTTTTTTCACAGTGAATAGTGCTGGAAATTTAGCAGGAAGGTTTTTCTTTTGGTTTCTGAAGTGGCTGTGGCTGATTCCATTGCTATTGAACCCATACTCTTACTTCGTTATTCCTTTAGAGCTGAATATATCAATTGTGCTCCTTTTGTCAGACACCTCCTCCCTGTGATGGTTAACTTAACAGGTGCCGGAACCACCTAGTACATAATTGCTGCGCATGTCTGAATAAGTTAGTAGATTAGCTGAACTGAGGTGGGAAGTTCCACCTCAAACGTGGGCAGCACTGTTCCATGGGCTAGGAAAGAAGAAAACAAGCTGAGCAAGAACATTCCACTCTCCTGGTTTCTGACTGTGGATGCAACATGACAAGCTCCTGCCTCAGGACCTGCCCACCCTGATGGCCTGGGACAGCATCCTCAAACTATGACTCACAAGTATCCCTTCCTTAAGTTGTTTCCCTCAAACTATTTTATCACAGCAAAAAAGTAACTACCCCCCCCCATACATTTTTCCACCCTAGTAAATTTTTCAGAAGCTAAAGAATTCAGAAAAAAAGTGGGCTTGGGGAGCAGCCTAATGACAGCCCAGGAAGGCATTCACTAATGTTTCATCGGGGCCTTCCACCTCACAGCAAATTACAGAGGCTAATTTTAGTGTGTTACGTACCTCAAAAATGGAGCTGGAAATGGGCTTAGGGAAAAAGATGCTGTGGGGTTTTCTCTATTAAACTTCAGTTTCCCTGTTGATATTCCTTTCAAAATGGAAAGTATAGGAGAACATTAATTCTTTGTTTATAGATAGTAACAAGGTAACCCCAAATCAGAAAAATGACCACATTCATACTCCAGTTCTAGTGCCAATTGCACTTATGTAGTATTATTCCAATATATGACCATCTTGCTTGACTTTCACAATAGCCTATCATATAGACTAAGTAAAATAATTTTTATTTCTACTTAGAAGTTAAGAGATACACAGTTCCTTGTAAATCATCATTTCTGATTGTGTCTATAAGGGTGTTTCCCAAAGTTATTAACATTTAAATTGCCAGGCCTAGTAAAGCAGATCTGCTTCACCAGTGTGGGTGGGCATAATGCAATCCACTGAAATAGCATCACCAGTTTCCCTTGTTTTCAGTCCTTCAGACCAAGCCTGTATCATATAACAGCAGCTTTCCTGTTCTGCGGCTTGCCAAGGAGAGCTCCCGGGACCTCTTTCCCAGCTTCTGTGATTGTATGGACTAGTTCCCACAGCAAATTGCATTTTATAAATCTTTGTATATACTTTAGTGATTCAATTTCCCTGGATCACCTTACTATATACACTATAAAAAGAATATTAAAGATTAAAGTCTTAGGGGGATGTGCAAGTGAGAGGACTGGAGTTTGATTCCCCAATACCCATGGAACTATTGGGTGGATATGGCAGCCCACTTGTTATTCCAGCACTTGGGATGCAGAGACAAGCATTTCCTGGGGTAAGCTGGCTAGCCTGACTATATTGGTGAGCCCTTGGTTAACCTGGGAAATCCCCACTTCACTGAGTAAGATGAAGAGCAATTGAGGCAGACTGATGATACACACACACCTGCACACACACACACACACACACATGCATGCACGTCTGCACACACACACTTATGTAAACATGCATGCACTCAATGTGCTTACCACGCACATGCAGAAAACAGAAAAAAGAAGAAACTCTCACATATTGGCTCAAATGCACATTAAGATAAGTGCATCTGACTCTAGACCATCTTAAATCTGACCATAAATCATTTTCTCTTCTGACTGTACATCCCAAAACCTCATGACCCCATCTGAAAATTTTGCTTTCATGTAATGTCTGTCTGTTCAAAGTGACGCTTTGCTGTGCTATGAACAGGTCCATCTGGGGTTGTATCCAGCTAAAGTAAATTTCTGTGGGATTGGCCACACTATTTTTTGTGTTAATTAGATGTGGACTCTTCCTCAGAATATGATTCATTAGTGACTTAACTGGGTTTCATAGAATATGTTTGTCTGTATAATATCTACAAATATTTTCTATAAATGCTCTGTCCTATTTAGAAATAATCAAATGTTTAACTATATCTCTCGCCCCTTGGATTATATTTTTAAAGGACATCTGATCTCTTAAAATGATACTAAAGATTTCTCAATTTCAAATTAGTATTTATCAATTGAATAAATCATTTTTTTTTATTTTTTCAAAGCCAATTTTTTATTGAAGCTCTGTGCATTTCATACAAAATTACAAATCAAATCTAGATCTGTGACCCCTCCCTGCCCCCCCACCAGAACTCATGCATTCTGCCAAACATGTTTTTCATCTTTTTCTCAGTCTCTCTCAAAACTCTTTTTGTTTTGGGGAGGGTCTTTTCGAGACAGGGTCTCCCTGTAGACCTAGCTGGCCTGGAACTCACTCTGTAGACCAGGCTGGCCTTGAACTCACAAAGATCTGCCTGCCTCTGCCTCCTGAGTGCTAGGATTAAAGGCGTGCATCACCACACCCAGCTTTCTCTCAAAATTCTTGATGCAGAAGTTTACTGTTTCAAGCAGAATTTCACTGTTTTAGTCAATTCTTTGACGTAGTCTTTCTGTTGTTGCTGTTGTTGTTGTTCCTTCCAATATGCATCACTCCAAAATATGCACACATGCATGCCACATATATCATAGGTTTTAGAATCTTCAGCTTACGATTGTTTTATTAGGCTGAAAGAGTCATTTTGAAGGCTCCTCCCTGGCAAGCCCAAACCACCATCAGTTCTGCCCTTGTGTTCCACACTGGGGTTTTCCTCACCAAATGAGGTCCAGTAAGCACTGCGTCCTGTCTTGATCTTACTGTATTGGTCTCCATGATACAGCCTGGGTAGTTCAACAAAGGCAGTCTATATTCTGAAGAGGTGGAAACCCTAGTAGTAGCTCAGGCCACAAGTTGGATGTCTCAGCAGTCCCCATCTGGCATTGAAGGTTTGGAGGTTCTTGGAGAGACATGAGTCTTTGGTCCATATTGGAAGGCTGAAAAGCTGTGTCTTCTCACGTCTTTGAAGGATGGCAAAAGGAAGCCACGGGGTAGCTGCTCTTGCCAGTAAGACAGGCAAAACAACTGTGCTCTTTTTTTATTTTTATTTTTTACCTTTCGTCTTTTTACTATGATCTCAAGTTTTATACCTGAAGTACAATTTTTCAGGACTTAGTATTTATTTATTTCTGGTTATATTTTCCTTTTGGATGTTTAAGGCCATACAGTTAGCCCAGATTAACTAAGGTTTTTGTTTTCTCAAGGTCAGTTGAGGTTCTGGTCCTCAAGGGTCACTCAGGGTTTTTTTGGGGGGGAGGAGCCCCTGGCTCTTTTTGGCTTTTCAATCACCAGTTTTATCTACTCAAGGAAAAAGTCAAGTCTTGCTAGACCAGGCTTCCCTTTTTGAAGCATGAGCAGACTTTTCTCTTTATAGACTGGACAATGGCTGAAGTCCCATTAGTGGATCTCTAAGACCTTGCTGCACAGGAAGACTGATGACTCACATTTGCAGGACATTTCAAGAGATTCTCCCATGCATAGTCCCCTGGGACTTAGTTGACCTCTGAGGGCAAGGAACAAAGTTATCCCTTTAGACCTCGGCTACATAGGTATGGGCATTAGGTATAGTTGTTAAGCATCCAGAAATGCTAAGTTACACCAGCCTGATACTTTTAACTACTCTATAATATTTTAGAAAAGGCTTGGATAAAACCTCAAGCAGCCTTGTATAAGGAATACTAAGAAGCATTCCCATAAAATAAATACTGTGATTAGACATAATGTCATGACAAACTAGTTTTTTTTCCACATTCCTTTGATCTTATACTACTCTAAAATATACATACATATCCTCCATCCATATACCAAAAATTCTTAACTCTGAAAATAAATGGTAGCTTAGTTCTAGAACCTGTTAAGGGATTCACAATATAAGAGCACAGTTGTTTTCAGATCATGAGGAATATAACATCTGGACTTGGGCTTTTTTTTGGTTGGGAGATTTCTTATTACATTTTCAATTTCTTCATATATTATGGGTCTGTTAAAGCTGTCAGTCTCTTCTTGGTTATGCATTGGTGATTCCCAGGATTTCAGATATTCATCCATTTCTCCTTAGTGTTTTCAAACTTAGTGGAGTATAGGTTTTTGAAGTATTCTCATATGATTTTCTGGATCTTTTCATTGTCTGTTGTGAGATTTCCCCTTTCATCATGGATTCTATTGATTTGGAGTTGTTCCTTCTTTCTTTTGGTTAACTGGGCTAGAGGTCTATCTTGCTTATTCTCTCAAAGAAACAACTTTTGGATTCATTGATTTTTTTTTTTTTTGGTTCTCTTTGTTTTTATTTCATTGATTTCTGCTCTAATTTTTGTTATTTCTTCCTGTCTGTTGCATTTAGGGTTCATCTGTTCTTCTCTCTCAAGTGTTTTCAGCTGCAGTGTTAGATCATTCACTTGTGCTCTTTCTGTTTTTCTAATGTAGGCACCCAGGGCTATAAACCTCTTAGGGCTGCTTTCAAAGTATAGGTTTTGCTGTGTTGTATTATTATTGTCATTCAATTAAAGGAATGCTTTTATTTCTTTCTTTATTTCTTCCTTGACTCATTCGTTATTCAGGAGTGTGTTGTTTAGTTTCTATGTGTTCTTGTGGATAGGCCTTACTAGGCTTATCCTGGTGTTGATATTGAGTTTTATTTCACTGTGGTCTGATAGAATGCATGAAATTATTTCAATATTTTTGTATTTGTTGAGGTTTTTTCTGTGTCCCAGTATGTGGTCTATTTTTGAGAATGTTCCTTGGGATGCTGAGTAGAAAGTGTATTCTCTGGTATCTAGGTGGAATATTCTGTAGATGTCTTGAGATCCATTTGGTGTATTGTATCATTCAGTTCAGATGTCTCTCTGTTTATTCTTCGTCCTGTTGACCTGTCCAAAGAGCTCAGTGGGGTATTGAAGTCCCCTACTATGATTGTGCTGTGGTTAATCTGTGCCTTGAGGTCCTGGAGAATTGTCTTTATAAAGTTTGGTGCACCAGAGTTTGGTGCATATATATTCATGATTGTGAAATCTTCATGGTGCATTGTTCCTTTGATAAAGACGTAATAGCCCTCTTTGTCTCTTCTGATTTCTTTTACTTTGAAGTCCATTTTGTCTGATATTAAAATAGCAACTCCTGCTTTGTTTTTGGTACCATTTGCTTAGAATATTTTTTTCCATCCCTTCACCTTAAGTTGGTGTCTATCCTTGAGAGTGAGATGGGTTTCTTGTAGACAGCAAATAGATGGGTTGTGTTTCCTAATTCAATCTCCCAGTTTATATCTTTTGATTGGAGAGTTTAGTCCATTAATATTTAAGGTTATAATTGAAAGATGTGTGTTGCTTCCTTTCACCTTATCATCTATTTGCATTTTTGGTCTAGGTTTCTACTTCTGCAGTTATGCTTTTATTAATTTCTCTTTCTATGTGCCGGGGGATAGTTGCTCCTCTCTTCTGTCCTTTGAATTGCCTCAAGTATTCTCTGAAGGGTGAATAAATCATTTTTAATGAAGATTAGTTGCATCTATTTTTAAACTCTTAAAACATTACTATTTCAATTATCATTTGGAAACAAGACTGCATGAAGAATATAGTTTGAAAAGAGTTGATTTTAGCATATCAAAATATTTTACCTAGCTCTTTTTCCAAATTTCACAGAAAACAGCTGTACTCTTCACTGACTGGGACTGTTTAAAAAAAGTTTTTTTTTAATTTTGTTTGTATGGGTGTATTTCTTGAACATGTATAAGTGCAGCAATGCTGTGCAATACCTGTGTATCCCAGAAGAGGGACTCAGTTCCCCTGGAACTGGAGTTATAGATGGTTGTTAGCTCTCATGTGGGTACTGGAAATCTAACCAGGGTCCTCTGCAAGAGCAGCCAATGCTCTTAACTGCTGAGACATTTCTCCAGCCTTTGGTTTTGGATTCATTAAAGACTTGCTTTCTGCATGGACTTCTTATTAGAACATTTATGTTTCTGTTTTTTTCGTTTTTGTCTTTGTTTTTTTTTATTTTATTTATTTTTTTATATGTGTATGAATGTACTGTCTGCATGTAGGTTTCTGCACCCATGTCGTGCAATGCTGTGGAGGTCAGAAGAGGGTGTTGGATTCCCCTGGAACTGGAGTTCTCCTGGAATTGGAGTTACAGATGGTTCTTAGCCACCATGTGGGTGCTGGGGATTGAACCCGGGTCCTCTGCAAGAGCAGTCAGTGCTCTTAACCAATAGGCTATCTCTCCAACCCTTATGTTTCTGTTTTTTAAAAATACCCAAAATTTTTTACCCATTAGATGACATTTGGGACAACTTCAAAATAGAATTTTTTGTTTCAACATCAGGATGTTTCAACTTTGATAACAACCAAATCAATAAACTATCTGGATTTACATTCATACCCACAACACCACGATTAGAAAGTACTAATCTTACTTTTATTATTAATATTTTTGTTGTCGTTGATGTTGTTGTTGCAGATGAAAGTACTTTTTGTGCAATCTTTTTCCTATGTCACTATGGGTTTTGCAGTGTTTTTAGGGTTTAGAACTGCTAGGTGGAAATAAATAAAATTAAAAGAAAATTAAAAAAATATTTAAAAAAAAAGGGTCTGGAGAGGTGGCCTAGTGGTTAAGAGCGCCGACCGCTCTTACAGAGGACCCGGGTTCGATCCCCAGCACCCACATGGCGGCCGAGAACCGTCTGAAACTCCAATTCCAGGAGAACTACAGTTCCAGGGGAACCCGATACCCTCTTCTGACCTCCGCGGCATTGCACAACACGGGTGCACAAACCTGCATGCAGACAGTACATTGATACACATACAGAAATAAATAAAATTAAAAAAAATTAAAAAGAAAAAGAACTGCTAGGTGATAGCTACGAACGAGAAATAATCCACAAGAAGGAACCAGTTATGACCTCTTAGGAGAGGGTTTTGAATGACTCTTCTCAGATAAACTAACATTTTTGGTTGTAGGTTAACAATTTCTCAAACATGAATTTGCTATATTTACCTTATGGGTTTGGTGGGCTTTTTTTTTGGTCTTTTTGGTGGGCTTTTTAATTATAGTTTTTGAGACAGTCTCAGTCTGTATCCCAGTCTGCCCTGAATCCACTCTGTAGCCAATCTGGGTTGGACTTTGTGGCAACTCTCCTGTCTCAGCCTCCTAGGTCCTGAGATTACAAATATATATATATATATATATTACTTTCTTAAAGGAAGACCTCAATAGCCATTGTTCTTGTATACACCCACTAACTTCATGAGTAACTTCATGAGATTATTTCACTCAAATATTAACCTCAGTTTAAGTGCTTGATCTCTGGCCAGATTCTGGAATATAAACATGATTAAGACCGACCACCTTCTCTTGAGGAACTCATTGTTTAGTTAGAAAAACAGTTGAGCATCATATACAATAGTAAGTGCTGTAAAATATGAATGTATGAGTAATTAGGAGTAATAGCTCTAAAACCATCTGTGGTTGTGTTATACACCTTTCTTCCTATGACAAAATACCTGAGGAAAGCAATTTAAGAAAACATTTTCTGGGGCTCACCATTTAGGGTATATGCCATCATGTTGGGGAAGGGGTGGCAGCAGGAGCGTTGGGTGGCTGTTCACACTGTGACAGAATTCACTCAAGTCCCGAGTCCCGACTCTACATTGCTTTGTCATCTTCATTTCTAATTCTAATTCTTCTCATGCTCATCTTTTGGTTATTCCCCAATCAATAGGCACTATGGAAATACTCTTCAGGTTCCTGTCCCTGAAGTTCTAGCACCCAATGCCAAATGAAAATGAATGTGCTGGACAAAAGCAACCCCTTTTGATGTCATCAGTCACCTGGCCCCAGTGTGACCCCATTGGGGTGTAGTATAGACTGCTTGATCTTGGTGGCGGGTCCCTATAATTGATGTTTATTTCAAATCCATGAATGTATTTCTGTGTTCTTGCTTTTGACTTTCCAGGGTTTGCTTTCAATTGCAAATTCCCTGCATAATGGTCATGCCTATGACAAGTCAATGCAAATTCCCTGCACAATGGTCATGCATATGACAAGTCAACACCATTGTGAACATCTCCCAGTACCTGATTCCACTGGACCCCATCAAAAACAAGACAGGTTAGGCTATAGCCTGAGTCTCCTCTCCATCCTATGGACTCAAATACTTTTCTTCTGTATAAATCCGGTCCTCCTTTGACATATTATTGTTTGGCTTCACTTAATTTGTCACGATTTAGACCCAGCATTCCAAGCTGCATTTCTTCATATGAGTTCAAGGCATATTTTCCTGCTTATGAGTTATTCTAGTTGCCAATTCATGTAGCCATTTCCTATAGAAACAGGTGCACATAAAAATCAGATGCAGAGAGATGCCAAAGATAGAATACATTAAAAGACTTTAAACCTCTCAGCTTATTTTCAGAAGACTGACCTTAATAGAATGTTGTTTCCTTTAGGCATTCAAATAACTGGAGTAAAATCCAACGTTGTGCAGACATTTATCATAAAGAATATCAACCATCAAATCAAGTCCCTGAATAATAACAGCTGCATATTCTAATACCGTGTAGTGACATGATTAAATTATGGTCATTCAATCTGTTTCCTGACACCAACATGAAAATGGGTTTTTCCTGTACTATGGAAAACTGAATAATTTATCTTAGTCATTAACAAGGGAGGCCAATATTTATCTCCTTGGAATGATATTAAATATTAACTAAGTGAAAATTATTAATGCCACTGTAACAAAAAGAAGAAAAAAAAAGTCTAAGTTGAAGATAGTAGAAAACCCAGAGCTAGGCTGGAGTTAAAATATCAGGCTGTGGGCTGGAGAGATGGCCTAGCAGTTAAGAGTGCCAACTGCTCTTGCAGAGGACCCAGGTTCAATCCCCAGCACCCACATGGCAGCTGAGAACTGTTTGTAACTCCAATTCCAGGAAAACTCCAGTTCTAGGGGAAACAGACACCCTCTTCTGACCTCCGCAGCATTGCATGACCCGGGTGCCCAAACCTACATGCAGACAGTACACTCATACACATAAATAAAAAAAAAATCAGGCTGTATATGCTGTCTTGCATGACAATTCAAGATAGTTATGGAAGCAGCATTCAGAGAAAGTTCAGGAAAATTGTCCTCATAGATAGAATCCCAGCCAAAGGACACCTTCTTTCTGACACTAAATGCCCACTGGAGCATCTTTGAGAAAATACTTCATTGAAAATGACATTATTAATTATTATTATTATTGTTGTTGTTGGTTCTTGAGTCAGGATATCATTGTATAGCCCAGGGAAGCCTTGAGCTCACTAAGTAGCCCAGACTGGCCTGAATGTGCAGTCCTCTGTTTTGCCAAAATGCTAGAAATATAAGCAAGTGCTATCACACATGACTCATGAAGTTAATTCTCAAGACTGATTAAAAGCATGCATCATATTAAATCAACCAAATCAAGTATATTGGTTATTCATGTTAAAATGTAAAGAAATTGTGTTGTCCTAGGTTCTTTCTTTTTTTCTGAGTGGATGGAACTGGTAAATGAAAAGCCGAAAGGAGCTTTATATATATACATATATATATGTATATATGTACACATATATGTATATATACATATATACATATATGTATATATATGTATATATACATATATATGTATATATATATATATACATATATATATATATATATAATACAAGTTGGAGAGAACAACAACAAAGGACTGGAAAAAAACTGACTGAAATAGTGAAGTTCTAAAAATAATAGGCCTCTGATTTGAAAAAAAAAACCCTGGAAAGACTCAGAAAAAGATGCAAGTGCATGAACTCAGGCAGGGTGGGGGGCATGGAAAGGGAAATGACTTTAAATTGGATGGAGAAATGATGTATAATGTATGAAAACGTTTAATAAAAATGTATTTACAATGTAAAGAAATTGTTTTGTCCTAAATCCTTTTAAATTAAGACATAACTCTTTTTGGAATCAATAAACTACTCTTAAGAATTCTTGGGCTGGAGAGATGGCCTAGCGGTTAAGAGCACCGAGTGTTCTAGCAGAGGACCCAGGTTCGATCCCCAGCATCCACATGGCGGCTGAGAACCGTCTTTAACTCCAGTTCCAGGGGAATTCCGATACCCTCTTCTGACCTCCGTGGCATTGCAGGACATGGGTGCACAGACCTACATGCAGACAGTACATTCATACACATACAAAAAAATAGATAAATAAAAGAATTCCTGTAGAGTGTTATGTACCCGCACACCAGCATGCTTACCACTTTGCCTGCAGAACAGGTCTAACCTGTTCTCAGAAGTTAACCGTGGCAACAGCAGCTGAGTAGGTGACCTGGGCCAATGATCAACACCTGACAAGTTCGCGGAAGGAGCAGAGATGATTACATATATATCCCATGTTTATGAGATGCCCTTTCCGCAGTTCCGGTGAGTAGACCCCTTTTTGTTTTGTGTGCTTACTGCTACATGAGAATGAGCACGTGGCCCCCTTCCCTTCTCTTTCAATTTGTTTGTCGTCCTGTTTGTTCATTGCTAGGGAGGTACATACTGCTGTGCTGTGCTGTGCTGGATGGCACTGGCTGCTCCACCTCTTGGTTCGTCCTGGTGAGTCTGCATAGGAGCTGATCCACTCAGGACTCGGAACCTGGCCCTCTGTATATAAAGAGACGCCACTCCGGAGACACTGTGCAGACATACCACCAAGGTGGGTAATAGCCCTTGGAAGTCTTCGGCTAAACATAAGACATTTTTGGATCCAACACAAACTCTTTATCTGTCCTAGTTCCATCCAGGCACTTGCCTGCCCACCCCCTTCCTTGCTGTCATGGGCAACATCCTCACCCCAATCGTAAGCCGTTTTAAAGGCCTTGGCAGAGGACAATCTACATGAACATAACTACAAAAACACCAAAGAAAAACCGGCCCTTCCCTGTGTACCTGATTTTCAATGGAATGAGGAGAATTCCCTTCCTGTTCCTGACTCTCAAAAACTCCCTTCATCTTCCCTGGCTAGGTCAATATACCACCAGAGGGAGGCCGAGGAAGCTCTCTGACATGTTCCCCCTTTTCCCTCAGCTCCCCCCTTATCCCATTCCTCTCAGAACCTATTCCTTTATCCACCCTCACATTTGCATACGTTCCTTGTTAATGTGGGTGCCAATGCTGCTGCTGGTCCCTGGATCCCCACCCCCCTTTCTGACCTATCCCTTATTCATAAAGCAGCACAAGAAGGTGGCTCTGATTCCCCTTATATCGAACAGGTTCTCGCCTAATGGACCATTAACTTTCAAATACAGTATGATTGGTATACCTTGGTTAAGGCGGTCCTTGACCCTGCAACATTCCTTCAATGGAAGGCGGTGTGTGATGACATGGCAGAAGGTCAGGCCCACACTAACATACACTATAACATCCCCATAACCTTGGACATGCTTACCGGTAACTTTACTGACACCGTGAGCCAATCCCTTATTGGTATCCCTCAATATTTTTGATCAAATTAAAGACATGACCCTACAGAGCCTTAAGTCCTGCACTCCACAAAAGCCTGACTCTTACTTCTGCAATTTGGTTCAACATGCAGGTGAACATTTTTCTGATTTTCTCATTAGGGTCACCGTGGCTCTCGCTCAGCCCCCATGCCGGCAACACTGTGGCGTCAGTACCTAATGAAGACCTCCATAAATGGGTTGTTGCCACCGGTGATCTTAACCCGGCCTCAGCTCCTTTTGAGGTGCTCATTGCCTCTTTACATAGAAATTGTGTTGTGCTAGATTCTTTTAAATTAAGACATAATTCTTTTTGGAATCAGTAAACTACTCTTAAGAATTCCTGAATTCTGAAGCGTCTCCTTTTGGCCCACTCTGCATGGCTTCTGTGGAATAAAATACATTTCTTTGTGTTTTATTACCTATTAGTGGTTTGTTTAACTTTCTTCAAGATGAGAACATGAAAAGTAGCATGGGATTGGAGATGTATCTCCATGCTAGAGTGCTTGCCTAGTATATCTGAGGCCTTGGCTTTGGACAAAATGTGGACAAGTGACACTGTGGAGTTAGGATGGCTGAACGTTTTGACGTTGACTCTATTATAACTGTGATTAATTGGACCAAAAGGAGTCTATTACAGTATTATATAGCAGGCAACTCAAAGCTTGATATTTATAAAGAAATTCCATCTCTTGTGCTTTTGAGTAGAAAGTTACTTATAAGGGATAGAATGAAGGAAAATCCTGCACTCACCCAAATATTCACTTGTACTCATGCATAAAACCTAAAATGTCCTCATTCTAGATGAGTCCTTTGAGTAATGATTTCATAGTGTTCAGTGGTACCTGAGATGAAATAGCACCGAGGTATTAATTTAGTTACCTGGAGGTCCTCATAACTAAGCTCAGAAGCCTCAACTTACATTATTACTATTTATGATATCTACTACTATTGTCTGTGCATGCCTTAATCAATGAAAAGTGCAAAGAATGAAATTCCTGTGTATGTTATAAAGATGGGAAGATGGAAGGTCTTCTGTAAAAGAGAAAATACCTTTCAAAAATTGTGAGAGAACAGTAAAAGGCTTTCTACAGCATCCAACGTCTTTAATTTACTTATTAGGCATTTGTTGAATGTTTAACATGTGTCTGCAAATAGCAAATATGCAAATTCACAATTATAAAGCCATGAGGCACCTGGCTTTTCTGACCTCTTCATATTTGGAATCTTGTGAGTCTCATGTTGACACAGAAATGAAGATTTGACTTTTTTTTACATAAGATATTTTTTATTTAGTTATTTTTTAACATTTTTATTTAAGTCTTGTGCATTTCATACATCATTTCTCATTCCAATGTAGACTCCTCTCCCCTTCCATGCCCCCCATCCCACCCAAGTTCATGCACCCTGCCATCCCTGCCCTGTATCTTTTTCTGATTCTTTTCAGAGTTTTTCAAAGCAAAGGATTATTGTCCTTGGAGGAACTTTACTGTTTCAGTCAGTTCCCTGTCCCAGTTCCTCTGCTGTTGTAGTTCCCTCCAATCTGTATTGCTTCAACACATATATATATATATATGACACCTATACTAAACTTATATCATCTGTAAACAAACTGTCATTTCAGGATTCACATTTTTTTCTTTTTAAATTTATATTACTCTAAAATATGCCTACATGTCCTCCACCCATATACCAAGCTTACAAAGTCTCAAAATTAGTGGTGGGTTAATTCTAGAGCCTGTTAAGGGATTTACATTATAAGAGCACAGTTTCAGGGAAAGGGGTATATAACGTTGGTGTTGCTCAGTTTGCCTTACAACTCAGTGCTTGGTGCTAGCATCCACAAATGAGGGATCCCATTCTTCCTTTACTTCTCTAGGACTGTGTTACTTCACTTAGCATATCTTCTAGTTGCAAAGTTCATGATGCCATTTTTCTTTACAGCTGCATAGAACTCCATTGTGTGGATGTACCACATTTTCTCTATCGACTCATTAGTTGAGGGACATTTGCATTGGTTCTAGCTCTTCATTATTGTGAAGAGAGCTACAATGAACATGGCTGTGCATGTACCTCTGTGGTTGGATGAGTCTTATGGGTACATACCCAGGAGTGGTATGACTGGGTCATGTGGTAAGCTCATTTTGAGTCTTTTCAGGATTCTGAATACTGCGTTCCATAGTGGAGTTTACATTCCCACCAGCAGTGGGAGTATTCCCCTTTCCCCACAATCTCTCCAACATTTGGTATCATTTGTTTTCTTGATCCTAGCCAGTCCAGGTACGATGGTACACAATTTTAATCCCAGCACTTGAGAGACAGTGGCAGGAGGATCACTGTTGAGTTCAAGGCTAGCCTGCTCTACAGAGTGAGTTCCTGGCCAGATGGGGCTACCTTTTGAACACACACCTTTAATCCTAGCACTTGGGAGGCAGAGGCAGGAGGATCTTTGTGAGTTCAAGGCCAGCCTCGTCTACAGAGTGAGTTCCAGGACAGCTGGGACTACAGGGAGACCCTGTCTCAAAAAGACCAAAGAAAAAGAAAATGTGTCTCAAAAACCCAAAATGAAATTATCTGAATTCTAGAAGATGTGGAGGGTCTGTCTGACTCCTGGCCCTTACAGCATAGCTTCATCACATGCTCTGACACCTTAATGCTACATTTAAAATTTTATTTCCATATAGACAAGCAGTGGTTCTTAACCTTCCATTACTCTTTAAGATAAAAACTTGTTGACCGAGTCTACCACAGACCTCACAGGTTATTACCCCATCCAGGTGGGATCTTCAGACTGCCCAAGAGAAATTATGCTAAAGAGACACGCCTGAGGGGTCTGGGATTTATTTGGAATGGAAACAGCTCATAAAATAATGAGAATCTTGTCAAAGAGGAAGAAGCTCTGAGCCAAGGGCTTTCAGTCTTGGCTACGAATCCGAGCCACCTGCACATGAAGACAAAGGAACGTTGACAGCAGGGCTTATTCTGGAGACTCTGATTAGTTGGTCCTGGGTGTGGCCTGGACACTGAGATTTTGTTTTTAGTGTTCTCCAAAGAATTTTACTGTGCAGCTAAAGTTGAGAACCACTGCTTAGAAAGAGAAAAGATTTGAACATTTAGACTTAGGAAGTACAAATGACTCAAAAAATAAAACAAAACCTAGCTATTATATTGATATTTGTGTTTATATGAGCACAAAAGAAAGGAAAAAAGAGCCAGACTATATTAAGAAGGACGTAGTAGATGTGGCCTCCTAATTAGACTAGTTAAAGTTATTTTTTTTCTAAATCTGAGTAATTGTGTTTACTATTATTAGTATTATTGCTACTGCTACCACTATTATCATTAAATTCCTTTTATGTGGGTTCTATGGGAGATTGATAGATTTGGTACTTCTGATAATAAAGGTTCTGGTGTATCATATTGTAGAGGTTTTAAGTTTTATAAAAGCTCAGCTCACTAATTGCTGCCTCATTCCCATTTTTGTGGCCTCTCTCTTTAGCCTACTACTGGTCTAAGCTGGAACTCAGTAATGCATAGTTTTCTGGTTTCTTTTTTAATTGCTGTGACAAAACACTCTGACCAATTCCAAGTTGGGGAAGAAAGGGTTGGTTTACCTCACATCTCCCAGGTCACAGTTCATCACGGAGGGAGCCCAAGGCAGAAACTCAAGAACCTGGAGGCAGGAGCTGATGCACAAGCCATGGAGGAATGCTACTTACTGACTTCCTCCCCTGGTCCATGCTCAGCCTGCTTTCTTACACAATACAGAACCACCTGTCCAGGATTGGCACCACACACAGTGGGCTGGAACCTCCCACATTACTCAAAAATACAGGCCAGTCCAATAGAGAAAATTTCCCAGTTAAACAACTGACGATCCCTCAACCCAACTGTTTCAAGTTGACACTAAAGCTATCCAGCTCGCATAGCCATTTCTTTGTTTAGGAAGCTTGGGATTCAAAACAACTGTGGGATATGTTTTTTAAAAACCAAGAAGGAGAGATAGCCTAGCGGTTAAGAGCACCGACGCTCTTGCAGAGGACCCGGGTTCGATCCCCAGCTCCCACATGGCGGCTAAGAACCGTCTGTAACTCCAATTCCAGGAGAACTCCAGTTCCAGGGGAATCCGAGACCCTCTTCTGACCTCCGTGGCATTGCACGACACGGGTGCACAGACCTGCATGCAGACAGTACATTCATACACATACAAAGATAAAAAAAAAAAAATTAAAACAAAACAAAACAAAACAAAAAAAACAAAAAAAAACAAAAACCAAGAAGGAGAGGGGCTGGAGAGATGGCCTAGCGGTTAAGAGCGCCGACCGCTCTTGCAGAGGACCCGGGTTCGATCCCCAGCACCCACATGGCGGCCAAGAACCATCCGAAACTCCAATTCCAGGAGAACTCCAGTTCCAGGGGAATCCGACACCCTCTTCTGACCTCCGCGGCATTGCACGACACGGGTGCACAAACTTGCATGCAGACAGTACATTCATACACATACAGAAATAAATAAAATTAATAAAAAAAAACAAGAAGGAGGTATGGAGCGCATATGCAAACAGGGGGACAATTAAGGAAATATAGTTCACGGTAGATAAACTTACAATGAGGAATGAGACATGACGGAGAATCTCAGGCTTTACAGTTGCCTAATGATTCTAATCCAGTCTCCAGCTCAGGGCCAACATTCTATTTGTCTGACATAATTATATACTTATTCAGGAATGCAAATGGTCCCATCCAACAGTGTATTAAACCAATAAATAGTAAAAGGGATGCACAAAATAGAAAGAAATTGAAGCAATATTAGAGGGAACTTAGCAAAGAAGAAAGAGGCAAAGATTCCTCCATTGCTGTCGAAAGGAACTTTACAAAACAAATTCAGAACTACTTGCTCAAGGTTGCCTGAGACCTCAGGGCAGAATGAGAGAGAAGATCATCTTAATGTTCTATCTACCAGACCATGATATCTCAGTAGCAGTCTACCTGCAGGCTAAAGCCATTCTGTAGCCTAGTTAGCAGAGAGCATACTGCAGAAACTTGAAGACAGCAAAACACCATTTCAGGAGAGAGATTTATAGCCTTGCTTAATGAACTGGGTAGTTGTTTTTCCAAGTCCATAAATATCCTTAGCATGGGGAAGCAGAATTAAAGCTTGAGAGTCACCTCAATGCTGACTAGAAATGCTCAGTTGGTGACAAGTCTAGCTAGAAAGGAAATGGGATATTCATTAACTGTCATGACAAAAGATCTCTGTACAATCAAGATTAACACTTGCAATATAGAGCAAAAAGGGCAATCTTATGGATTATTCAAGGGAATAGTTGTGGGGACTCCATACTGTGATGATTTGAAAACTGCCTGCATAAATAGTCAAATGAGAATAATTGTGTCTTTGTTTGGAAAAAGTCATTTTGATTTTTTTTTTCTTTTTGAGACAGGGTCTCCCTATAGCCCCAGCTGGCCTGGAACTCACTCTGTCAACCAGGCTGGCCTTGAACTCACAGAGATCCTCCTGCCTCTGCCTTCCTAGTGCTAGGATTAAAGTCATGTATCACCATGCCCAGCTTAAAGATGGTTCTTAGCAGCCATGTGGGTGCTGGGAATTGAACCCTGGTCCTTTGCAAGAGCAGTCAGCACTCTTAACTGCTGAGACATCTCTCCAGCCCCATTTTGATTTTTTAAAAGACTATCCAAAATATATTAAAATGGATATTATCACTTGTGTTTTTTTTCCCTTAAAACTATAAAGAAACTTATGATATAATATAGGAGGACAGTACTGGTCAGTAGTTATATTCAAAACTAGAATTAAAATTTATAAGCAGGTGCACACACTCATATGTAAAGACTCCACAGTCTGTATATTTCTGTCTCTATTGACCTATATCATCTGTATCTATATCATATATACACCATTTATACATCTACATAGCTTAAAATACTACTTTTATAATATTCCTTATTACTATTTTAAAGAGGTTTAAAAAAGGCCAAAGCTAATTCTGATATAATATCAAAGATTAGACCTATAAATGACAAGGTCATGGTAACTCCAGAATCTTACAGAATTGAAAGAGAATACAATTGAAGGACCTCGTTTCTGCTTTATCTGACCTTAATGACACACTTGATCTAATGCAGGCCTTTGTTACGTTTTCTAGCAAAGTACTTTCTGCCTGTCTTAAAATGATAATGACATTCTTTATGAGACCATTAGATTAATGGTAATCAGGAGCTTTGGCAACAAGTTGGGGCTAGGAAGAAATAAACAGAGGTAAGAATGACTCATTTTCCAAGTAAACATAGATCAGGAAAATATTTTCCTAGAACTCTCAATTGCCCTGGCCTGTCATCTGAGTGCTTCTTCATGCAGATTACTGCACACTGCCTGGTGTATTTTTAATATGGTCCTCCAGCCCAATTCCTCTTTTAGTAATTTCTCAGAACAACTAAAGGAAGAAGGGAAGATAATCACATCCATCGGTGCTCCCATAGATAGCATCTCTGGTCAAGGTATGAGTCTGGTACTCCAGAGGATAACTAACTTGGGCTCTTGTGTGATGAATGCATCCTTGAGACATGCCCAAGATAAACCAGAACTGACCAGTGGCAGGATCTGTGCTTTGTTTGCAAATACAGACCTGGTTATGGCCTGCACCTCCCCCCTGGCTTTCCCCTAGCTGTCAAACCCCTTCTGAAACCAGCTTCTGCCTGTTGGAGGGACATCTCACGTCTCAGAGCCCGCCATCCCGCAGGGCTTTCCTTTCACCACCTGGTTTTGACTGTGGCAGAAATGTTGACACAACATATGGTCTTGATATTTCTGAAAACCAGAAGTGTCTTTGCATTTTCTACCCCCACGCTCTTGGCTGCTGTATCTCCTTCAAGTGGCTTGGGCCATTTTTAGGAAAACTCTTTGTTCTGATGGCTTTTCTTATATATCAGAACAGAAATAACATAATACAGGAGAACTGTATAGGATACATGCAGAGATGCAAAAGGTTTCTCTTCACTTTCAAAGAAAACTGAAAATTTCTACCTCCCGTGATAGATTCTGTGATGAACTTAAAATGAATAGGCTTGGGCAGATTTTAAGTGTTTGAAACATGGGCTACTTAGGCAATAAGGTAATGGTGCCTGTGGTAAGAATTAGAGTGCTTAGAGCCCTTGTAGAAAAGACTATACTTACTACAAAGTGATGTTTATCCTTACTTAACACAAATTGGCTTGAAAAAAGGTGTTGTAAAGATGGGTTGCAGGATATCCTTTAGCAGTGACTCAAGAGCCAATGCAAAACCACGAATCTGTAACACCTGGATGAACTGAGATGAGCTTAGCTGTTCTTTAAAATTAATGCGGGCTGATTTATTTCTTCCTTGCTTGCCCATGCAATCAGCCACATGAACAGTCTCTTAAATTCACTAGATAATGTTTCAAAACTTCTGCTTCACTTGGGTACTCTATGTACTATTTTAGAAGATACTTCTTGAAGAGGATCACAGAGATGGGGAACAGGCGTGAGTAATGGCGGCATACAAGTATCAGCCACTTTCTGAAGTCAGCACCTTCCTCCAGGACTGGCAGTGGCCTTTGAATTGGTTAACAAAGAGCAGGTGAGGACCCTGTCTTCAGGATGTCACAGCTGAAAGAGCTTACGAGCCCAATTATCTTTATTCTCATAATGTTGGCAATGCTTACAACAGTAGTGAAGTGCTCAGCTAATTGATGTTTGGAATGCCAAGGGCTGGTCTTAAGGATGAGAAGACAGTAGAGACAGTGGATAGAGTGTGTAAAAAGAACAGGAAGAATGGTTTTAAGGATGAGCATGGGATATGTCAAGTTGGGCAAGCTGGGTGAGGAAAACCAAGTTGGGTGTCAGGTGCATGGTCAAATGGGAAGGGAACTCACATGGCACATGAGAGTAGTAAGGACCAGCTCCAAGGAGCATCATGAGAAGCAAAGGTCAGAGAAACATGGAGAATGTGAGCTTGTTCTCAGTTCCTGCCTGGTCTGCTGATTACCTTAGTGTGGACTTACTAGTAATACAGAATTTGACTTGGAAGGCTCATTCCATAATGGAATACGGCTCACAAAGAATATTCTGCCAACACTACAATCAATCTGGCTCATTATTTCCAAGCACAGAAGACTAAGTATAATTAAGAGAACTGAGATAATGTGGAAAATATTTAACCGCAAGTGGAATTGGTGCCAAGCAAACCAGAACAGAGGCAGTCACAGGACTGGATTATTTTCTGGATCATTGGGAGGTTAGAGGGATTCAGGGGTGGAGGAGAGCAGGATTGGGGATAATTCTAAGGCATTAATGAATTTCAGTAGTTTCAAAATCAGTCATCAAATGCAAGCCCTGAAGAAAACCAATACTCATAAGCTTTGTACTGAATAGTTTTTCTTGTAACAGACCAAGAGATGATTTCAGAGGTCTTTTATGAAGTTTGTAGAGTCAAGAAAGACCACATATGTGATGTCCTGCTTCCCTACAAAGACTCCTTACTTAGAATCATACTGTACTTGTTAAAATAACAAAATAATAAAGAAGGAGCCTCACACAGTTTTAATATTCCATAGATGACAGCTACTTCAAGGAAAAACAGTGTAAAGATTTGCAAAGCCTCTGAATACAGGGCTGGCCAGACGGCTCAGTGGCTACAAGTCTGATGACTTGAGTTTGGTCTATGGAGACCAAGTACAGGTGGAAAGAGAACACATAGTTTTTCTCTGACCTTCACATGTACACTGTGGCATACACCTCCCCCCCAAGTTGTACATACACACAATATAATAATAATAATAATAATAATAATAATAATAATATTTTCTAAAGAGTTCAAATATATATCACAGTAAACAAAAGAGTATTGGCACACATATCTGTTGGATCTGGTCCTTTCAGATGGCCCTCCGAATTCTTAGTATTTAGCAGTAAATGCATATTCAGAGCAGATGTTGGTCACCACTGGGAATGCAATAGTGGCCTGTGAGCCTGATCATTATTGGGCACTTGATGTCTGTGAAAGCAGTGCTAATTATTCCAGAGCACACTGGGTTTTCAAGCATTATGGGAACATTTGGTAAATATGTGCAAACATACTATATGTGTAATTGTTCTTGAAAACAGAACAATCAGCTTGGCTATTGGGGTAACAATATAACCTGGTTTCCATTGTCTAAGAAACAAAACATGTTCAAAATTTTAGGGAAATATACCCCATGGTTAGTCTTTCCTGGTTAGCTGAGATTCCTATGGACAGACTTTAAGAAAATTGTGATTGCTTTTGGAGGAAGTTGTCTCAATCAGACAGGGGATCTTTTAGGAAGATCACCTTTTAGAGCTTAGAAGTGAAATGGAAGCTTAAAGACACCTGAGCACTGAGATTCTTTCTAGCACGTCAAAGCTTTACCCTTTGAGATACGCTTTTCTGAGCTCTAATAGTATTTCAAATAAAGCCTGTAAAAAGGTGTATGTGGACAGGTTGGGACAACATTGTGGAGAATGGGGCCTGTTTGGGAGAGGTAGATTCTAAAATTAGAAAATACTGTTTTCCAGGCTTTTTAAGCTTTTATTTAGCAGATATCCCACCAGAGTTCTAAATTTATTCCTGCAAGGAGCTGAGCTTCTAGGGAAAATGGATATTGCACAGCGAGAATCTATAAGGAAGGAAACAGAAACTCCTTCAGGAATCATACTGACTGCCATCCCACAACCTTAGAATCTACTAGAATTTCAGGTGTGGTCAGTCAGTAAAGATATAGAATTAAAGTCATGCTATGAAAATTGTGAATTGATAAACAGCTCCTAAAACCCCTCTTCAATAAACCTATGGCTTTGGTCAACTTTGATATTACAGGTACTCATTTATAACACTGGTTGAACTTAAATCCAAGCAGTTTAATTTCATATTGAAAAATCTGAGGAAATACATTTCATCTATTACATCTTTGCTTCTTTTCCTTTTCTCTGTATCAAGGTAGAAACCAGGCTTTGAAATTCTTTGCTGCACGGATGCTAACCTGGAAGAAAGCATAAGCAATCATAAAGCTAAAGCTTGGTTTGGGTTTTTCTTAAAAATCTCAACATGGGGCTGGAGAGATAGCCTAGCGGTTAGGAGCACCGACGCTCTTGCAGAGGACCCGGGTTCGATCCCCAGCACCCACATGGCGGCGGGGAGCCGTCTGAAACTCCAATTCCAGGAGAACTCCAGCTCCAGGGGAATCCGAGACCCTCTTCTGTCCTCCATGGCGTTGCACGACACGGGTGCACAGACCTGCATGCAGGTAGTACATTCATACACATACAGAAAAAAAAAATCTCAACCTTTATTTTAGAATGTAGCCATAGAACTGGGAAAGGAAAAGGACGGTTCTGTAAGCAGGAAAAGAGCAGAGTCAGCTCTGCAGACTAGCAGGACCAGAAGGAGTGAGAACTCTCAAACAGATGGTGCTGTGCTTTCTAGTCACACCCAAATCACTAGGGGTTCCTCAGGAGATAGAGAAGATGGCAGTATCCTCACAGGTAAAGTGGAAAAATCAAAGCATCACAGGAACACCTTTGCAAACAGAGAATCTGTGTCTTTCCTCTTTGCCTTCTCTGAGCTTTACCTACAAGTGTTGCAGAATCTGTCTGCATTATACTCATGCAAGGGGGTAGGGATTAGAGGAGAGGAGGGAGCTCTGCAGAGTAGGAATTCCAGGGGTTGGGCTGCAGAATTGAAGTAAGTGATCTTAAATAATGGGATGCTATTTCTCCCATACCGAAGTACATAGGTTTAACCCATCTTGGCTACACATGACTATACATGATTACAGATGAAGAACAAAACTTCTAGGCTTGAATATATGAATAAGTGGCAGTGTTTGACTATCTAGGAAGGTAAGTACATCATACTGGCATATTTGCCTTCCAAAAACTTAACCTCGTGCCAGATTGTGTATGTAATATTTCTACAGTGAGGTCATGTGTTGTTTTGAAACCTTCACTACTAGAAAAGTGAAAGTTTGCTAAATCTCAAATGTACCAATTCATGCCACACATACAGTTAGTGTCTATGTTAGACCAGGCACTGAGTCACTTTCTGGGATGAATGACAAGTGCACAAACATTCAGTTCTCAACACAGTCAAAGGCCTAATGCAAGGAGTCTGTGTAACTCCCAAGTCCTCATAGAGACCAAGCAACCAGCATTGTTCCACACTGGAAGGACAGTATGGGAGAGGGAGAAATGATGAGATATCTCCCCCTGCAATCTGGCAGCTCCAGGAACCAGTGTTCATAAAGGAGTCCTTCAGTGGCTGCTGGACTCTAGCGTCTCTTATGACCAGCTGAGCCCAGGAAACTGCCACCCTTCCCATAAGTCTTGAGGACAAATTCATTCCTGGACCTTTCAGTGCTGGTCCTTCCCCATCATGCTTCCAGCATGCCTGCAGCAGGCATAAGGAAGATGGGCAGATCATTGGACAGACTGTAATTCGTCAAACCTATCTTTGTATGTCAGAGGGTCTTATCCGTCTATGTGCTATGACCTTGCCTTAATTTTATTATCTAGATGTGCCATCTCTGAAATATTAGCTATACTGGTTCATATTTACCTCACGTGTGCCTGTTCTCTTGAACCTATAGGATTGCCATCTACAAATGCTTCTAATCTTTTATAGTCATTTAGCAATCTTTATAAAACAAAAAATGCCAGGAACTAGAGCAAGTGGTAGGAACTAATAATGAAGAACACCCTCCCTACTTTTGTTAAGCTGGACATACTTTCTTCACTATCATGAACTTTTTCTACCCAACTTCTTTGATTTAAAGGATGAACTTCATTGAAAAAATATTTAGGTGTGCTTCAGTAGTATAACGACATAGTGAGGTAAAATTTATAGATATTTTATAAGTGACACTCTAAATAAAGCTTCTATCAGGAAGACTTCTCAGTCTCATTTACTTTGTTTCCAGATGTCTGTAGCAGAAAAAAAAGGATTCACAGATTAAATGTCAATATTATTTTAAAAGCAATCATCTGCAAAATTCAGATTCTCTTTGTGATGTCTGACTTGAAAAATGAAAAATTCAGCTACACAATTGGTTCTTTTGTATTCAGAATATCAAGCACTGTTTATGACTGAGTCTTGCTAAATTGACTATTTAGCCACTAGGGAATGATGTGCCCTTCGATAGGACAGCCTGGCGGGGGGTCTTTCACCCCAATTTCCAGCACAGCACCACGACCACCTACTTACCTACCAGGTATCTTCCAGGTACAGACATTTCCATGAAGCAGGTTTGTTACTGTCCTCCCCATTGATCCTTCTGCAGAATGTACTTCAAGTGCTTATTTAAAATGCTGGGCTTCTAAGTGCTTTTCCAGCTCATAGTACAGGGGCTTTCTCACTTCTGTACTAATCAGAGGTCAGAATGTGTTCCCTCTGTTCTTTAGCATTTCCATTCTGCCATAGTCATTGTAACCTGGAAATTGTCTACAGGAAAATTTAATGACATACATTGGGCCTGTCCCTTTCCTGGTTGTGATAGCTCTAGTTGCATCAATTTTAGTTGATGACCAATCAGCAGTAGTGGAATACATGAGTGAAGGAATGACTTATTGAGTTTATTCTGAGACTCAGTCTGCAATTATGTAGGGAATTACTAAGAAATTAAATAGCAATTGCTTAAATTTTTTTAAATCAGTGTGCTGGAAAGTTTTAGTGGAGGAAATCTCAATTGAGGAATTTCTTCCATTGAATTGGTCTGTGGTCACGTCTGTGGGGGTATTTTCTTGATTGCCGAGTGATGTATAAAGGTTCAGCCCACTGTGGGTGGTGCCACCCCAGCAGGGGGGGTCCTCTTTTGTATAAGAAAACAGGCTGAGCATGGGCGGGTGGGGGGAGGGGAGGGGCAAGCCAGTAAGCAGTGGTCCTCCATGGCCAGTGTTTTAGCTCCTACTCCAAGCTCCTGCTCTGAATTCCTGGCTTGGCTTACTTTAGGCATGAATTTTAATCTGGGAGATGAAAGATAAAATAAACTCTTTCAAGTTGTTTTCACTCAGTGATTTTATCACAACTATAGAAAGTAATTAGGACGAGATTGGATTTTTTTTGGTAAACTTTTGTAATTTCAAACAGAACATTTCAATCAATCAAACAATCAATCAATCAATCAATCATCAATCATTTTAGTCCCAACTGGCCTGGAGCTCGCTATGTAGACCAGGCTGGCCTTGAACACACAGAGATCCGCCTGCCTCTGCCTCCTGAGTGCTGGAATTATAGGTGTGTGCCACCACGCCTGGCCCTTCAGTTAATCTTAATCATCATTATACCCCCTTCCCCAGTGGCCGCTACTATAGTCCTCCACCCCTGAATTCATACATTCTTTCACTTGTGTTAAGGCCCATCATGTCAAGTTAGTGCCCTTAGATGTTTCTTAGTACAAGTTTATCCACTGGGGTCTAGTCACTTTATATACAGTCCTTCCCTTTATAAAGATCAGCTGTTCCTCACCCAGCAGTAATCAGATGCCAAGAATTCTTTTAAGAATTCGATTAAGATTGGGGCTTGTTGCCCATTTCCACAGTTCCATTGCCGGGTGTCACCATGCACAGGACCTATGGAAACGCAAGCAGACAGATTACATTTTCAAAAATTTTTATTTATTATAATAATAATAGTTATTTCATGTGTATATGTGTATTGCCTGCATGGGTGTATGTGCACCCATGTCATGCAATGCCCACAAAGTTCAGAAGGAGGTGTCGGAGTCCCCTGGAACTGGAGTTATAGATCGTTGTTAGCCACCATGTGGTGCTGGGAATTGAACCCAGGTTCTCTGCAAGAGCAACTAGTGCTCTCAAGTGCTGAGCCATATTTCAAGCCCTCCCCCCCAGATTATAGTTGTTAAGAAGTAACTCTCAGCCTCAACATTTACCAACTCAGAGTATTCTAATATTTCATCTACAGCCCAGAGAAGAAACAAGAGACTCAAACAGCCTTCAAAGAGAGCTTAGCAAAAGTATTTCTAATCAGGTGGGCAGAGTTAATCCCAGGGTTACATGAAAGAATAGCACAGTACTCCAGAGCAGTGGCAGTGGAAAGTTAGTGAGATGGCAGGACAGCAGTTGCTGGGATAAGAGAATAAGAGAACCTTAGCTCATTCTCAATCTTTCAGTCTCTGTGGGATATTGTCCATTGACCAAACAGGATACTACAGGTCAAGAATGCCACAGTGCCTGGAGGTTGGGATCTTGGGGCCCACAGCAAAGCAGAAATGGATAAGATGGATCTGGAATGATGAATTCAAAATATCCAGATATCCTCTCTGCTAGCTGAGGTGACTGATGGTCTTCAGCACCTTCCTTCCACTCTCTATACAGACAGGCTAATTACAGGTAATACAGTAGAAAACATTAGTTTCAACCATGAAAGTTTTACAAAAAGAAGAAAGTATTTTGACAGAAATGAAATCCTAAACTTTAATGTTTTTGATTCGTAATAGCATAAATTATAGATCAACAAAAGAAAAAGGGTACTGATCTCTCTCAAATTTTGTTTGACAAAGGTATAAAATTGTCAGTTTTTCCTTGTATCTTTAAAATGAAAAAAAGTTCCTTTAGCTTCTGTTTTGTTTTGTTTTGTTTTGTTTTGTTCTTTTTGAGACAGGGTCTCCCTGTAGCCCCAGCTGTCCTGGAACTCACTCTGTGGACCAGGCTGGCCTTGAACTCACAAAGATCTGCCTGCCTCTGCCTCCCAAGTGCTAGGCTTTAAGGCATGCACCACCATGCCCAGCTTAGCTTCTGTTTTAAAAAACATTGATTTCTCTAAAAGTGATTGCTAGTAAATGTATTCTTCAAGGAAATGATTTCAGGAGAAACTGGTAAACATGTGCAGAAAGCAGGGTGTCATAGAGGAGGCAACTCAGAAAGTATTCCAGCTGGTGGGTAGACATAGGCTGGTCTTAAGATGAGCTCAAAACTTCTGTACAGTGAAAGAAACAATTAGAGAAGTGAAGAGAAAACCCACAGAGTGGGAGGAAACCTTTACCAGTGATACATCCCACAGAGCATTGACTTCCAGAATATACAAACTACTCAAAAAACAAAGAAGTAAGAAAACAAATGAATCATTCAAAATATGGAGTAAAGAGCTGAACAGAGACTCACAAGTGATGGCTGAGAAACATCTTAAAAGTGTTCAACATCCTTAATAATTAAGAAAATGCAAATTAAAACAACTTTAAGATATCTCACTCCGGGGCTGGAGAGATAGCCTAGCGGTTAAGAGCGCCTACTGCTCTTGCAGAAGACCCGGGTTCGATCCCCATCACCCACATGGCGGCTGAGAACCGTCTGTAACTCCAATTCCAGGAGAACTCCAGTTCCAGGGGAATCTGACGCCCTCTTCTGACCTCGGAGGCATTGCACGACACAGGTGCACAAACCTCCATGTAGGCAATACATTCACACACATAAATAAAAAAAAAAAAACATAAAAAAAAAAAAAGATATCTCCATCTGTGTGAAGCACGGGCGAGGGGCAAGGAAAACACGGCAGACCAGGGTGGGGAGAGGGGGGGGAAAGGGAAACACGAGCCAACTGCTGGTGAGAATGTAATACTTGTACATAACCATATGGAAAGCCAGTATGGAGAAACTTGAATGATGACTCCGGATGCACTGTACCACATGACCAGTCCATACCACTCCTTGTGTATATACCTACATGATTCATCCTACCTCAGAGATACGTGCATGGCCACGTTCATTTCAGCTTCTCTTCAAAACAGCAAAGAGCGGACTGGAACCAACCCACATGCCCATCAAGCAATGAGTGGACAGAGAAAAATGTGTTGGTACTTACACAATGGAGTTCTATGCAGACGTAAAGAAAGATGATCACTTGAAGCTTTGCGGGTAAATGATGATGGAACTAAGAAGCATATATGCTAAGTGCATAACACAGACTCAGAAAAGCAAACGATGAAGCAATGGAATCCTCATTTATGGATGCTAGCACCCAGCACCAGTTGTATAGCCGAAACTGAGCAACATCAAATATTATATACCACTTTTCCTGACAGCAACTGTGTTCTTGATATGTAATCCCTTAACAGGCTCTAAGAATTAACCTACCCACTTATTTTTAGACTTGGTTAGTCCTCGGTCATATTGGGTGAGGGAGTATGTAGGTCATCAATTTAGAGTATCGTATATAAGTTTAAAAATGGAAAAAAAAAACAAATGTGAATCCCGAATATGATATGGAAAATAACAAAAAGTTTCTGTATAGATGATATAATGTTTAGTATAGGTGTAGAAGTCTATATATGTATATGTGAGCCGACTACAGATTGGATGTTTATATAACAGCTAGAGGAAACAAGTGGGAAGGGAACTGACTGAAACAGTAAAGTTCACCCAAGGACAGTAATCGTCTGCTTTGAAAAAACTTTGAAGAGAATCAGAAAAAGCCAGGCGTGATGGTGCACGTCTTTAATCCTAGCACTTGGGAGGCAGAGGCAGGTGGATTTTGTGAGTTCAAGGCCAGCCTGGTCTACAGAGTGAGTTTCAGGACAGCTTGGGCTACAGGGAGACCCTGTCTCAAAAAGACCAAAAAAACAAAAAAAAAAAAAAAAAAAAAAAAAGAGAATCAGAAAAAGATACAGGGATGGCAGGGTGCATGAACTTGGGTGGGGTGGGGGGCATGGAAGACAAGATTAGTCTAGATTGGACTGAGAAACAATGTGTGAAATGGACATAAGTTCAATAAAAATGCTAAAAAAAGAAAAAATCATTCTGATCTATCTACTAAATGAAAAAAAAAGAGAGCCATGAGCATGAATGATGTTCAAAATGATGCTAGCCCTTCAAAGACAGGAGGATCAATGGGGTTGCTGACCAGCAAGCCTGCCTTACTCAAGAAGCACCAGGCCTGTTAGAGATTCTCTAAAAAAAGTTTGTATAGTACCTGAAGAAGGACATAAGATTGTTCTCTTGCTTCCACATACATATGAGCACTTGCACACACACACATACAAACACACACCAACACACCCACACATCAACACAGCATGAATCCTTGGCTGTAGGCTGTGGTAGTGGTAGGGAAGCTCACCTCTCTCAGGCACATCCAGGGAAAGGACCTTTCCTTGGGTAGGGCCAGTTATCCAGAAGAAGGAACACTAGAAATCAATACTCAGAACAGCTGGAGGATGAAGGCTCTGGCTAACAAATCAGTCCTACTCATAAATATTCCCAGTGCTAACCTCAGTTGCTGAATACACTTCAGCCATGCTGTAGAGCATGGTACAGCATCCCATCCCTGAGAAGAACCAGTAGAGGAATTGGGATGTTTGTAGAGATAAAGTTGGCATGACAAAAATGTGAATTAGACATTTGCTTACAAACACAACTGCCTTTTGAGGCTGTTCTCACCAAATTCATCTACTCTTCCAGGATGATATTCTCTTCATAGCTTCTGACACATCTAAGCATTGTTATGAGACCAACTATGTTAAGGCTTAAGTGTCCCTGAAGGTCAATATATAAAGAGGCTTGGCTGTCATGATAGAACTGGGACCTTCAAGAGACAGGGAGCTCATGGGAGGTCATTAGGTTATTGGGAGTCATGTCCTAGATAAGAATTATGGAGCCCTGGGAGACTTTCATTTTACTATTTGCTTTACTTGGAGATATAACCATTGTTCCTCCACATTAACTCCCAGCACAATGTGATGTCTTCACAAAACTCCAAGTCAATGAGGGCACCCATCTTGGGCTCTATTTCTAAAACCATGGAAATCTTTTCTCTGTATAAAGTTAGTAGCCTCAGGTATTTCATTGTAGTCATATAAAACAATCTAACCCACATTCTTACTTGATGTTATTGTCATAAAGGTAGTGAGAAATTAGATGTGATGGGCACTGATAAACTTTATGAAAAAATGATACTAAAAATGCTTACTAGTGAAAAACTCTGGTGTGGCTGGGGGAGGATGGTCCCCTGAGGGACCACTCCTAGCAGAGAAGCTATTGGTAGTTGATGGGTGCTGAGGGAGTGAGAGACACTCCCTTTTATGGATGTGGCTACTGGTAGGTTGTCTAAGCTCTAGTGGATGGGTCCATATCCATGAGTATATGGATATCACTAATTGGACTCAGGGACTTATCAGAAAGAATAAAAGAAGACAACATTAAGTTCAAAGGGAGATGAGGTGAGTGCCACTGGGGTATGTGGAGGAGGTAGTGGTAGATGGATTTGATCAAAGTATATGCATGTATAAATTTTTCAAAAAATAAATAAAAGCATTATTTAAATAATATATACTTATGAATAAGTTGGAGCTGGGCATGGTGGTGCATGGGAGGCAGAGGCAGGCGGACCTTTGTGAGTTCAAGGCCAGCCTGGTCTACAGAGCGAGTTCCAGGATAGCTGGGGCTATAGGGAGACCCTGTCTGGAAAAGACAAAAAACAAAAAATAATAAGTTGGAGCCAATTAGAACATGCCATGGTTGGAGCGCTCCAACTGGGCCAGTTACTGACCTTTTAATTGTAAATCATTAATCTATGTAGGGGTGAGATATCCAGGTTCAGTCACTGAGCAACTAGTTTGGGATGCCCAGGATACAAAATGATTTTCCACTTGCCCATAGTGTTGCGCTTAGTATCTCAACCAAAATTCATCCTGAGAGAGTTTCTTCTAACATTGTTTTTTGTTGTCTGAAGTAAATCCTTAATCACTGTGACTTTCAACTAGAGACTCATAGGACCAGTTCCATTTGCAATTATAACCTTATCTATAACTTAACATGAAGTCAAGATCCTTGTGAAACTTCTGTGTCAGGCATGACAACAAAAGGTTTTAGCTAATAGCAACATAAAATCATACTTAAGACTTGAAGTCAATTTTTACTATACAGTTTGATAGCAAGGAGGATAAGAACTTTTAAAAAGGTCTAAGCTTGAAATAAAATAATAGATAGTAGCAGTCAGTCTTAGCCGAATGTAAACAGTCAATGTTCTTACGATTTGTAGCATTTAGCACTGTGGCACTTTAATATGGAGCACTGTTAATTAATTTTTTTCTGGTATCATTTGTACAGAGTCTCCTAAAATCCATCACAGCTGAGAAACTGTCTAGACAGTTATTATGGTACAATCAAAAGGAAATCTGGCAAAAAAGAAAAAAAAAGGTAAGTGAATAGAAGTGCTGATTAAAATGACAGTGCTGTTTATCTGAGGTTTCTTTTGAGTTGACATTTCCAAATTTCATTTTTCAGAAGACTCAGATCACATGAAAATATTTTGAGTACTGGAAATCAGTTTTCTTTACAGGTCTAACAGGAGAAAGAGTTGCATTTATATCACCAAAGAAAGATTTCAGTTATCTAATTAAATAAATGCTATGGAAGTACATTTGAGTAGCTTTTTTTTATCAGTAAGGAAAGAGATTGCTTGCTCTCTTTCCCAGAAGCCAGGCAGTTCTGTCCCTGTTGAAGAAGGGAATGTGGACCACTGCTGAATGAATTCTTTTGTCAAGTCTTTATCTGATCCGATGAACTCAAGTTTTTATGAGAGCTAAAATTGTGAACTGCACATGAATGCAGCCCCTGCACTTCTTTTCTCTATTCAATAAATCCTGGTTTAGTGTAGTGCCATTGTCTACTGCCTTTTACCACTAAGGATGCGCCTAGATAACTTCTGGTACAGTTAAAAGCATATGGAAAAACTGTTTATACTATAAAGGGATCGAAAAACTAGTCTAAAGAGTAATATCTGTGCAAGGTATAGAGAGAAAACAGAAGTATGCAAATGAGTCACAGGCCATCAAATAAAAGCCCAAGTTAAAAACAAATCCAAATCCCCCCCCAAAACCAAATCAAAGAACAAGAAACAGCAACCAAGCAGTCACGTGTCATGAAAAGGCAAGAAAATGGCTCTGAAAAAAAAAAAAAANAAAAAAAAAAAAAAAAAACAAAAAACAAGAAAGGGCAAAGACAGCTCTAGAAAACAGCACAGCGCCAACCCAAGAGGAATTAAAAAATATGCTAGAATCTTCTGATTTCAGATTGGAAATGACCCATTTGTTGACGTTCATTTCACTAAGTCCACATTATCATCAAGGAGATGGTCCTGGCCTCGTAAGGCATTGGCAGGAGAACCTTGGAGCATTTCCTTTCCGGGAGGTGGGCTTTAGTCCTTCATTGCTTGTCACAAGTTTGGCTGAGTGTGAAGAGATTTAATTTCACTAAAAGCTTATAGCTGAGGTCTTGTTCTCATATTCAACACAAAGGCTGCCTTCTAGACAATTAATGTGACTTTTACATCCTCTTCAATTTGGCTCTCAAGTATCTCTTTCAATTACCATAATTCTCTGACTGATATCTTTAACATTTCCGGATGGACTGTTTGAAGCACTTTTTTTTAACACTTCAAACTAATGCTGAGGAAGGTTTTTATTAAGTCTTTGTCTTGGTAGAAAATCCTTTGTTATATGCCTTTGGTTTTAAGCATCTTATTTTTAGGACCATTCTGACCTCAGCCAGCACACTGCAGTGTTGGGACCACTAGTCCTGAGCTCTGTATTATGCTAGGGAGGGAACATCTATTGGCGGTATTTTTGCATCTACATCTGCCTCTCCTCTTCTTCAAGGACACACACCTTTCTCCCTCTTTTAAGGCTCAATTCAAATCTCATCTTTTCCTTTAAATCTTGCATATTAGTGCTTATTGCACTGAACATTTACTGCCTACAGCTGTAAATTTTCTCACCTATGATGGGTTTGGGCTCTCAAACTCTAGCCTGCTTTCACATCATCCACAGAATTTTTGAACACAGTCAGTTGAGCCCCACTCCAAGAGTAGGTGAATCTTGGAGACCAGGAATCTGAATTTCTAATAAGTCCTTACAGTAGGCTAAGCTTGTCTATGTGAGGACCACACTTGAGAATTACTGCTATAAAGACTGCCCTTCCCCCTTCACTACTTGTCACATTTTACATCACCAGTGGATATCCCCTACCATAATGGATGTGGGGTACCTTCCTGTACTCCCAGCTAATAGTGAGGCTGAAACTAAAAGGTCACATGAACTCAAGAGTTTGAGGCAAGACCTTATCGATAATAAATAAATAAAACAATTTTTAAAGTGACTGCTAAAAAGACTACTTTCTGTCTAACTTCCTTTGTGGAAGCAAGCTATCCCTTGTCCCTGCCAGAATTAGGTCTCTTCTCTCCTATGTTCTTAAAGCTTTTTCTTCCTCAATTAAAGAGATAGTAAACTAGGGCCAGATAATATGCAAATGTTCATCTGTTGAAATGAAAGACATGAAAATGATAAGTGATTCTACCTGGGCCAGAACATGACTTTATCAAAGGATGGTAAACCTGTTCTGACATGCACACATTGTTTAGACAGGAGTATTCTACAAGCAGGTTTGGGATAAGATAGTACAAAATCACATTGCACAGATCTCCCTTTCTGTCTGTAACTTTTATCTACAACAACTCAGAGCTTGTCTAACCTTCCTGCCAGCCTCCTCAAGAAACATATCAACCTGCTAGCTGCAAAAGCACCCCATTTCTTGATAGCCTGTTTCAGGTGTGGTACTGGAATCTTTAAATTCTCTTTGGAATCTTCTGGACCACTCCACTTCCTGTAAGAAGCTCCCTTTGACAGTTCCTCATGGCCCAAGGAACACTGGCATATCTCCTGTGCTGTAGCAAGGTGTGAAATCTTTTGACTCCTAACTCTGTTCCTGGTCAGTGGGTTTTCCAGGCAGTAGGGATAATTTGTCCCATCCTAGCAGAGATTTCTTTCTTTCTTTCTTTCTTTCTTTCTTTCTTTCTTTCTTTCTTTCTTTCTTTCTTTCTTTCTTTCTTTCTTTCCTTTTTTCTTTCTTTCTTTCTTTCTTTCTTTCTTTCTTTCTTTCTTTCTTTCTTTCCCTCCCTCCCTCCCTCCCTCCCTCCCTTCCTCCCTCCCTCCCTCCCTTCCTTCCTTCCTTCCTTCCTTCCTTCCTTCCTTTCTTTTTGATTAAGTTGTATTGGAAAATTAGAACATCTATAAGAAAATAAGTAGTTATAAAAATAAGAAGTAGTTAGCAAGAATAGTAATGGTTTTATATCATTTGGCATGGGCAACAAATCAGTGTCCAGCCATGTCCAGTCATTTGTTAAAGGACAACTGGGTAGGTTCTATTTCCTTGCTATAATGATTAGGGCAGCAATAAACATGGGGTACACATATTTCTATTGGAAGACATGAAGTTTTCTGGTTATGAGAGCATGGCTCTCTAAAAGCATTCAGAATAAACACAAAATTCAACATTGTATTATTAGATGTCCCCTCTTTTTTTAAATTTTATTTATTTATTTTTTATGTGTATGTACTGTCTGCATGTAGGTCTGTGCACCCGTATCGTGCAATGCCGCGGATGTCAGAAGAGGGTGTCAGATTCCCCTGGAACTGGAGTTCTCCTGGAATTGGAGTTACAGACGGTTCTTAACCACCATGTGGGTGCTGGGGATCAAACCCGGGTCCTCTGGTCTTAACCACTAGGCTATCCCTCCAGCCCCTAGATTTCCCCTCTTATCTGTATTAGCCAGCTTTCCATTACTATAAAAATATACCTAAGATAATCAACTTTAAAAAAAGACAGGTTTGTTTTGACTTATAGCTTCAAGATTTCAGTCCATGGTCATTTTGTTCTGCATTGCCTTGGAGGCCTATGCAGAGGCAGTATATTACTGTAGAGATCAAATGGCAGAACAAAGGTGCTCACCCTATAGGAGGCAGGAAGTAAGAAAGAAGGGACTGGAAGGGGCTCCGGTTCCAGTATCCTCTTCATCCTGGATGACCTAACTTTTTCCCCACTGGGACTCCCCTCTTAAATTTCTAGTATGTCCCCAAACCACTATGGACAAAGTTCTAAGGCTTTAAGCAAAGGACCTTCAGGAGACACTTTTCCAAAACTTAGTGACATAGAAAAAGAAGAGCCAATATTTATACTGTTCCTTGTGGTTTGCAAAGCCACTTTAATTTTTATAAAATAAGTGTAAGCTATGTAAGGTAGTTCTGGTTCAAAGATACAGAACTTCATCCTCAGAGATGTGGGTGTCTTTGCCAAAGTCACATCAGTAATAGGACCAACTTTGGACAGAAATGAAGTTTAGAAGTCAGGCTTGGAACTCAGTTTCCAGTGTTCTTTTGTTGCACAAAACTACATCAGCCTTTTAGGAGCATGCAATTAGGTAAAAAGCTATTCTTCTGTGTTCTTGAATGTTCTAGTTTCCTTCCTCTCTAGCCCATAATGTCCTCTAAGTTAGAGACTGTATTATATATTTCTCAGATCTCCAATAGCTCCATCTAGTATAATTCTGAGTGCATAACAGACTCTCAGTAAAGAACTGCTGATTGATTGAAACCCACAAACATTTCTCAGAAAGAGACAAAGGGAAGACATTGTTTTAAAACAGAAGAAATTTTCTCTCTTAGTCTCATGATTGCAAATCCAGAAGCTATTGTTAATTCTTCAGGGTTTCTGACATCAAAACATTTTTCATGCTTGGCAAATTTTGTTTTCCTGTTATGGTTTCTGCATTGAAAAAGACCTGAGAGTTCAAACTGCATTTGCAGATTTGTTTTTGATAGTTTCCTTCCTATTTAGAAAAAGCAGATAGAGCATGTGGGAGTCAATGCCATAGGCACCCCAGATCTCCCTTTAAGGGGAGGACTGTGTCTGCCTTTTGGAGAGTTATTGGTCTTAGTCTTCAGCCATTAGACCTTCAAGGACTGCCTTGGGCCACAGTGAGCTGCCCTGACAGAAGGCTGCCCCATTTCCAGAATGGAACATGGATGAGGATCAGTGTATGTGTTAGGTCTGGGCCATCTTGGCTCCACACATCCTTGCTCTGTAGGGGCAGCTTCACCACAGAGCTCTCTGTGGGCTAGTTGACAAGTTGGTGTCTTTTGCCAATTCCTACTTCCTTTTCCTTTCTTCCTCAACTGCAGAACCAAGGCTCTCTTATGACTCTGGGGTAGAACTCTGTCTTACATCTGGGGATTTTTTTTTATTAATTTTTTATTTCTGTATGTGTATGAATGTACTGTCTGCATGCAAGTCTGCGCACCCGTGTCGTGCAATGCCGTGGAGGTCAGAAGAGGGTGTCAGATTCCCCTGGAACTGGAGTTCTCCTAGAATTGGAGTTTCAGACGGTTCTCGGCCGCCATATGGGTGCTGGGGATTGAACCCGGGTCCTCTGCAAGAGCAGTCGGCGATGTTAACCGCTAGGCCATAACCAGAGACAGGAATGACTAGTGAGAAGCGGGAGAAGAGAGGACTTTCTTGGTCCAAGAAAGTGAACAAGAGGAATACTCTACAGATCACCAAGAGCAACTGTATCCATAAGCAGAATGTATGTGTTACCCAGGGGTTGTTTGGATGTGTCCTGTTTCTCTGTCAGCATCCTTTGTGCCTCACTACTCTCTGAATGATAAATGGTTGACAGCACAGACTGGAGGAGAGTTCTTCAGGGATGTTCAGAGCTTTTTAGTGTTAGCTCAGCCCCTGGAAGGTTTCCCACATCTTCTTCCCTTAAAGCTACAGGATTTACTTGCTTTGCAGTAACTGTATAATGAAGTCTGGTACAGTGACTTAGGTGCTCACTGGTTAACTCTGAGAATCTTCCTTCTTCCCCAGAACCAAATGCACAGACGCTCTCATTAGTGTCGCTTGGGCTGTGATGTCCACCCTGGCTGCCAAGCAAGAGGTTGTTTGCTGCTCTAAGTGTCCTGTCACTTAGATAAATTTCAGGGCACTCCTTGGCTCCAGGCCTCTCTGGAGTTTCCTCAGCAGGACTAATTTGATATATTGCCTCAGCAAATCCCATCAGCCCAGCCCGATTTGGAACTGAGGGTGAGGATGGTTTATAGGAGCAATAACAACAGAAATGTCTTCTCTAAGACAGGCAAATAATTTCTTCTCTGCTCCAGTCCAATACTATTTCCCTTAATCTTTTTAATGCCTGGGAAGTGGCGGCTTCCTCCGTCCTTAAAGCCAGTTTTCTCCCCTGAAGGTTAATGTATTGTAAGAGAGCAGGCCCATTGTTCTGCTCCTCTGGGCAGGCACCCTATTTCCTTTGGTTTCATTTGTCAATATATTCAAATGCTTTAGAGCTGAAAGGCATGATTCATAGTCACTGGTGGCCCAGGTTAGGTTAAGGACCTGGGTTAGAAAGGAAACTGGCTACCCAGTCTTCCCAGATGGATCTTTCGTTCATCTTGCAAGGCTGCTGATGATTTAGGAGACTATGCTTCTGACTCGGGCTCCTAATCTTGGTGCCCTTTTAAGCCAGGCTCCGCCTTATTCTTTTGTTTCCCATTTCCCTGTAGAGTCTTCTTACAACAACTACCTGTCTTTCTTTACCTGCCAAGGAAAACACCTTACCTGAGATTTTGAACTGCCCTGCAGAAAGCTGATATCTTCCTCCCCAGGACCACCCCAGGTACTGAAGGCAGGTGCCAGAGCTGCAGCTTCCGTTAAGTGACATCTACTATTCTTCAGTGTTTAGTTAGCATCTCTGTTCTAATATTTGAAGAAAAGTCCTTTCTTTTTTGAGACAGTTCCTGAATTTAGTATAGATAACTCACCATTCTGCCATGCCTGTCTAGTCAGTCTTGATTTTTCTCAGCTGTTTCCTGGGATAAAGAGATCTGCTGCCAACACTTGGATAGAAAAGGCAGGGAACCTTCAAATTTGATACCCCCTGCTCTGCCTGCAACCAATATCTCCAGGATTCCACCATTATTTTTGCAGTTGTTTTTGGTTTTATAAGGACTAGGATTTTCTGGTAAGTTTTTGTTGATCATCTATGTTAACTTTAATTATAGACCATTTTTCTTGCCAGTTACAGTTTCCCAAACCATTTGAATTTTCACAGAATTGCTTAGCATAGTTCACAAAGGGGAGAGGTTGCTGTGGTGATTTTTGAGTGAGTTAATCACCTTTTCCTCTCTGTAGTAAGGACTGGAAGTAGGACCTTGTGCATGTGGGGCAAGTGCTCTGCCACTGAGCTTCATCCTCACTTCTCTTTAGCAGACAGGTCTCTAAGTTGCCCAGGCTTGAACTCTGTAATCCAAGCATACCTTTGGTTTATAATCCTTTAAAAAAGCTAGCATAATAGCAAACAGCCTCATAGGATTAACTGGGTCAAAAGTAAAATCTCAAGTTTTTCTGTCAGAAGACCTATCTTTCATTTTATTGGTCAACTACCTGGTCATAGGGCCATGCCTAGGAAGGAGTGGTCAGCTTAAGTCATGTTAAGTAGAGGGGCAGAGCACTTAGGGTTAATGAGAAAATGAACTCTTCCTGTCTGGACTCCCACCTCCCAGCACAGTCTTCTGGCCCTGCCACTGATATGTGGCTCTTTGTAAGTCTGCCTGCTTTTCGGAATTATTCGGAGACACGTACTCTCTCTCCTTTTCTTCTTCTTATCCCCTTTCTAAACATGCTTTCTAGAATGCTTTGGTCTGCCCTAGCATCTTGCACTTCTTTACCTTTTCTCTTAACGCTTCTCCTCCCCTCCTGTGGCTGCCAGTCCTCCAAGTGTCCGACCTCCATCCAGGTTCTAAACCAGCACCGCTTCATAGTTTTTTTCCTTCTTCTTTCCTCTCTCTTCCTCAAGGCAGCTGCTAGGAGACACAGCTTGCTTGCCTGAAGACTCTTCTTTACATCCTAATAATATTGGTCTAAAGCATCCATTTGAGTCCATTCTTAAATTCTTTTTTAAATTTTTTTTTAATTTTTAAATCTTATTTATTTCTGTATGTGTATGAATGTACTGTCTGCATGCAAATTTGTGAACCCATGTCGTGCAATGCAGCGGAGGTCAGAAGAGGGTGTCGGACTCCCCTGGAACTGGAGTTCTCCTGGAATTGGAGTTTCAGACGGTTCTCCTTTTATGAATGAGACTTAAGACCCTCTAGCAGACACTCTTTCTTTCCTATATCAGTGCCACCAGGCCCAGCTAGTTAATCATCCTTTTACTGATATTCTTTTTTTAATTTTTTTTTTTTACTGATATTCTTTGCATTATCTATTAATGTTTGGACTCAAGGGCTTACTGGAGTTATTTGAAAATTTTTGAAAAATCTCCTGGAGACTTTTTTCAAAGAAAGTTGGGGCTGGGAGCATAACCGCAGCTCTCCTTCCAGCTGTGCAACCCCATCGCCGTGACTACAGTGCTGCCTCTCTCTTCTCAGGACTTCCATTGACTTATGATCAAACTAAGCGTCCTTTACTACATGGCTGTGGCTCTTTTCTAAGTTTGGCTTTCTTGGCATCTGTTATGATCATCGGTTCTTCCTTCCTTTCTTCCTTCTCTCTTTCTTTCCTTTCTTTCTTTCTTTCTTTCTTTCTTTCTTTCTTTCTTTCTTTCTTTCTTTCTTTCTTTCTTTCTTTCTTTCTTTCATTTCTTTCTTTCTCTTTCTGTGTCTTGCAATGCAGTTCAAGGGAGACTGACTCACTGTGCAGCCCAAGCAGGGCTTCAATGCCCAGTCCTCCTGCTTGTGGAGTGGTGGGGTTTCAGGTGTGCATCACCATGCTTAGAACATCATCACCCACACTTTATCGTTTTGAAATCACATTTAAACCTACCATGTTGAAGAACATTATCATTTCATTTGTTTGGAAACTCTTTGAAGATTTGCTTGCAGGGAGATCTCTCAAATGAGACTCAGGTGATAAAAGAGAAAGGACAAGTTGGATAAGCGCGGAGAAGAGGAAAACTGCAGAACAAAGGTTAAGAGTAAGCATGTGGAAGATAGCCTGGTGGCAGGACTGAGTGATGGTAAGAGTTTCACTGTTGGCTCTTTCCCTGCATGGATATCATTGCTAAGGATGTCCTCCCCTCAAATGACAATCTTGTGTTCCTAGACTTTAATCCTCTCCACATTCCTTTCTTAGAAATGTTTGGTAGGGGGCTGGAGAGATGGCCTAGCAGTTAAGAGCGCCGACCGCTCTTACAAAGGACCCGGGTTCGATCCCCAGGACCCACATGGCGGCTGAGAACCGTCTGAAGCTCCAATTCCAGGAGAACTCCAGTTCCAGGGGAATCTGAGACCCTCTTCTGAACTCCGCGGCGTTGCACGACACGGGTGCACAGACTTGCATGCAGACAGTATATTCATACACATACAGAAATAAATAAAATTAATAAAAAAGTTAAAAAAAAGAAATGTTTGGTAGAACGTATTTTACATGAATATAATATTGTACATGAATGTACACTATATGTTTGTACAAATGTATATGTATGTATGTGTACATATGATATAGGTAAAATATAAATATATATATATATATATCTAGGTATATATAAGCATAGAGAGCATACACAAATACCTATGTATTAGATATCTTTCTGTTTTGGTAGCTAAATTATAGCATTCTACTATATTTGTAGCTAGGAATATACAGCCTCCTGTGGAATGGAGTTGGTTTTTTGCATACATTCATTTTCCATATCACATTCTTCTATTCTTGCTTCTAATCTGAATCTGGGCAGTACCTTCTTTTTTGAAGCTCAGATAAGTAATGACATTTGTTCCTTTGAATGTAATCTCTTCAAACCTCATAATCCAGTGGAGAATGTCTGTGTGACATGTCGAGCAATAATTAATTCACTTAATAGGCATTTTCACATTCAGGGCTTTCTCCTTCCTGGACCTTTTCTAACAGTCTGGAGCATTTTCTTTTGGCAGTTGCCTACAGCTTTCAAGACATTTCTTTTCTTTTCTTCTTTTCTTTTTGGTCTTTTTGAGACAGCTAGCCTGAAACTCCTTATGTAGACCATGTTGGCCTTGAATTCACAGCAATCCACCTTGCTCTGCGTTCTGAGTTCTGGGAGGAAAGGCATGTGTCACCATCACACCCAGCTACCAGTTCTTAAAATTTTTTTTTATTATTTTATATTATGTGTACGTATGGATTGCCCACATGTGTATAAGCATGCCCATGTTGTGCAATACCCAAGGAGGCCAGAAGAGGGAATGGGATCCCCTGGAACTGGAGTTTTAAATGGCTGTTACCTGCCATGTGGGTATTAGAAATTGAACCTGGAAGAACAGCACGTGGTTTTAACTGCTGAGCCATCTCTCCAACCCCTCAAGGCATTTGTTTTTTAGACCTGGTTTACTTCTGTCCGCTGTTGGACTTTCTGTGACCCCTGCTTTGCTTCGGGCTCTCTATCCTCTGTCCCAGTCCTATTTCCAACATTTTAGTCTCTAGTTCAAGTATCACATTTTCTTGCCTCACATATTTCTTCTCATTCACTCTTAATTTTAACACTTTTAAATATTTCCTTTCTAATGAAAGTAATAATGATTGCTTCTACCTAACACTGGAGTAAAGGTGTATGCAATTATATTTGGGCTATTCATCCGCATATATGTCAGGAAGAGATATTTCTTCATGGACTCTGAAAGAAAAGGCTTTCTTCTAGAGTCTGATGCTTGACTATCTAAATGAGACAATATTTAAGGATAACTTATCTTATGGTTAGGAGTGTAGAAGATTCTCCACAAACAGGGATTCTTTTCAGTGTCACTGTAGAATTGTTAGTCATAGGGTAACTCAGGGAAGATATGTATGTAAGAAGATGCTCTTCCCCAAACCCCTCCCACCAGACTAGTGTGTATTTACAAAGCCAGACATTGCAGAGGGTGGGTTTTTGGAATCTTGCATCTGTATGTAATAGGAAACAAATTCAAGCTATGTTGAACAAAGTAGGCTGAGAAGGTAATAAGAATGCCTTGCAGTTCAAAATTAAGGCTCTCAATGCAACAGGACTTTCCACTGTTACTTATGTGCAACCTTCCTTCTTTGAATACATTTCCTTTTCATATGATGTGAAAGAAGGATTTATGTTTCCACAAATCAGGCATTCCAAGAGAGAGCCAGCAGGTCCCTTCCAGGTCCAGTGTTCACATGGGAAAATAAATATTTGCCTGTATTGTATGAGATCTTGACCTCTAGATATATCTGGGAGGTTGAGGTCTCAGGGGATACCCTGTTATGCTTAAACAGGGGATACCACGTTCTGGGTTTTCTTCCTTCCCCATCACCCATCCTTCTGAGTCCCTGGCCTCCTTTACTGAAGGCCCCTCATTTCCTGGCTGGAATCCCTGGAGGGTCTCTACTCCAATGGCTTTCCTGTCTGAACTTACTCCCTACATGATTTCTTTAGGTCTTGCGGTTTAAAATATTTTTTTGTTATTATTTTTTATTTTATGTGTATGAGTGTATTGCCTGCATATATGTGTACCCATGTCATGCAATGTCTATGGAGATCAGAAGAGGGTATTGGATTCCCTGGAACTGGAGTTATAGATGATTGTTAGCCACCATGTGGGTGGTGGGAATGGAACCCAGGTCCTCTACAAGAGAAGCCAGTCCTCTTAACCACTGAGCTCCTAGTCTTGTAGTTTTAAAGACTGAAATTAATGTTGCTCACATTGATATCTTTGGCTGATTTTTTTCCTCTTTGAATATATATATATATATATATATATATTCAATATATATTAAAAAATATATTTTTCCCCCAGCTGCGTATTTGTGCAGAGGACAGAGGACTAAAAAGGAGCAAAAGAACACAGACTTTGGAATCATTATACCTGGGTTTAATTCTCATTGTCTTCAGCGAACTTACATGAGCAAATTACGTTCTCTGTACTTCATTTTTCTCATCTGTAAAATACAAATCATAAAGACTCTACTCCAATGGGCTACTATGTTGGTTAAACAATTTATGTATGCAAGCAACTTGGAATCATGGTTAGCACATAAGAATTGCTAGGGAAGCGTTCTACCACTGAGCTGTATCCCCAACCCTTACCTGGGAATTATTATATTACAAATATTTGCTGTTACTATTTTTAGAAATCTCAGCTATACCATATCTAAAACTAAAATATTGCTTTCCATCCTCTTTCTGCCTTCAAGCCACAGATAGGAAAGGTAATTAAATGCTTTTCTCAACCTCCAATGTCTTTCTTTTCTTTCCTCCCAGCTCATAACCCTGTTTCTTACTTTCTTGAATAGATCTACTACTCTTTGCTAACTTTCCAACTCACATAAGATCAACTCTTTTTCTCCCCAGGTGCATTGGTGGTATCATAATCTCACTTATTAAGTGGCCTATTTTCTTCATAATCAACTACTAATCTGTTTTCAGGTACAGTTCACATTCCTGAATTCAGGACATTATGCCAACACTACCACTCATGACACACCTGCTCACTGCTTCATTATGGGCCTCAGGTGGATCACTGTTCTTCCACTGGCCACCCTTGCATCTCTCCATTCTGTTTTCCACAGAGTAGCCCAAGTGTTTGTTGTCTGCTTTCCTTACCAGCGTAACATCTTCACAAGAGCAGGAACAGTGCCTGGCATGGAGTAAGCACTCAGAAAATTGATGAAAGAATCCGCAGCTCTGTGAGTTTACTGCCAAACCAGTTTCAGTATTCTGCATAATACACTGTCAGGCAAAGAGCAGGCACTCAAAATACATTTGTTCAATGAATTGCTGGATCACTGGGAATTGGTGCAAGTAAGTCACACATTCCTCTTTTGGCTCCTTTCAAGTGTCCTTTTGTTCTTTTCTTTGTAAGGGCACCATAGAATGTCACAGAGATAAATCTTTCCAGATTTAGTAATGGACCATTTGTTAGGAAGATCTGCAGATCACAGTGCATAAAGCAGAGCTGGGTTTGATTGAACAGGAGATATAGAAACAGAGCTGCCTGAGTGATGGTATGCTGGAAAATGAAGGCATGATCTCCGCTTGGGGAAACACTAGCTCCAGACACAGGGAAATGGGAGTCTCAACTTTTAGATGAATTAAAAAACGACCCTGGCATTTTAGCATAGGGTGAGCTCCATGTATATGGAAAACTGAACACATGAGGGGGAAGAGGAGCTGGAGGTAGGCAGAAGACAAATTATAAAGCTTCCAGAAACTAAAATTAAATGTCAGACTTCTGGGAGGAAAATTTCAAATTAGGCCAGGAAGGAAAAACATATGTGTTTGTTATAGTAAGGTCACATCAATAAAGGGAGGTCCTCTTTAAATATTGAGGATTTATTGTGTGTCAGGGAAATACATTAATAACTCAAGTAATATTTCATCTAATTCCTCTAACAAACCTCTGAAAAAAAGTAATATTAGGTTCATCCTAGAGTAAAGGGAAGGTCAAGATCAGAAAGATCCTGTTGGCTTAGGCTCTGAATCCACAAATTCTATACTTTAATCTAAAACTGCTTCTTTTGAAAATAATATTTTTATTAATTATTTGAGAATTTTATACTGCATATACATTTTTTTTGGTCTTTTTGAGACAGGATCTCCCTGTAACCCCAGCTGTCCTAGAGCTCACTCTGTAGACCAGGCTGGCCTTGAACTCACAAAGATCCACCTGCCTCTGCCTCCCAAGTGCTAGGATTAAAGGCGTGCGCCACCACGCCCAGGTCATATACATATTTTGACCATATTCAGGCCTACTCTTTTCTCTAACTCCCCAACATTCACCCCTCTCAACTTCATGTTCTGTCTTTTATTCTAACACACTGAGCCCAGCCCATACACATCCCAAACCTCTTTTTTAAAATTTCTTTTAGATTTTCAAAAAATGTAGATGTATGTCTAGGTATCTGTGTGTGTTCATACCACATTTATATGTAGATGTCCCTGTGGAAGCTGGAAGAGAGCATAGGTCCTCTGGAGCTGGAGTTCAAGCAGCTATGAGCCACCTGGCCTGGGTGTGGGCAAGAAACCAGCAAGAGCTCTTAACCATAGAGCCATTTCTCCAACTCCTCCCTAAACTTTTTTTTAAATGAACATTTGTATTGCATTTTTATGCATTTCATACAATAAATTTTAATCATATTTAAACCGTCTCCTGCATCTCACTTAGCCTCCCAGTATAGGATATTTCATTAGTCTGTCATATATGTTAAAGCCTATCTAGTAGAGCATTTGCATCCAGATGTTCCTCAGTACAGGCTCATCCACTGGAGTCTAATTAGCTTATCTAGTCATTCCCTTAAAGAAAATCAAATCTCCCTCACCCAGCAATAATCAGTTGCCTATAGTTCCTTGTCTAAGGTTGGGGCCTGATGGCCATTCCCCAAGTCTTACAGGTTTTTATATGATTGAATCAGCATGGGTGTCACCACTGCTGCCAGTTCATGTGAGCAAGCTCCAAATTCTATTTCCTTATGCAGCAGCCTTGTCTCTTGCAATCTTTCCAACCCCTCTTTCCCAATGGTCCCTGAGCTGTGAGTGGGTGAAGTTTAATATAGGACATGCACTCTTCAGTCTCTTATTCTCTACACCTTGTCCAGTTGTGGCCTTTTGTGTGCATCAGACTCCATTGCATGAGAAATCTTTGCTGGTGAGAGTTGAAGTATGCATTAGTATTCTCTCTACCCCCTGTTTTATGAACCTTAGGTATAGAGATGTGTCACTTAGGGCTGGGCAGTTCTCTGACACATATTCTCTATCTGAGACCAGTTGTTAAACTCTGTAATAGGGTCCATCAGTTGCAAAAAGAAGCTCTGATGAGTGGAGAATGGTATGCTTGACTGTAAAAATAAGGATCCCTATTTAGCATAGAGTTAGAAATTACATTTGTCTAGAGATATGCCAGAGATAGGGTTTTCTCAAGGATCTCTGACCGCTCCAGCCATGTGTATTTGGCTATTTACAGTGCCCCAGGTAGGTTTCCTCTCATTGAGAGGGCTTTAAGTCCAATTAAACATCTCTAGATAAAAGTACCACAACTGCACTGCTACAGTGTATTGTGCTGGTCATTGTGGTTATTAGGCTTTAAAGCTGGGGTTAGAACATTGATTGATTTTCTCTCTTAGAAGATTGCATAGTATCTTCTAGAAATATGAGAGCTAGTCTTCAGGGAGGTGGCTTCCAGGTCGGTTCCAGCTCAATTGCTCCAAGTCCTATGTTTGAAGTATGTCCTGCCTTTGCAATAGGATCCTACCTTCAAGTTCTCGGGGGGGGGGTAATCAAGGGCTGTGGCAATAGTCTGTGTTATTTTGGGAGTCTCTTGGGCTACCCTGATCAACAACTCGAAGGGAGGTTCTCCTATCTGGCACTGTGTTTCATGTTATATATCCTTCGGCATACATGCACAGACACTCATATTCAGTTATTCTATGTGTATTTTTCAGTAGGTTTTTGAGTTAATACATTTTCCAGTGTTATTCACACTACCTAAGCTTTATTTATCTCTTCTCTCCCTGTCTAACTTCCTTCCTCCCTCCCCAGTTAAAATACCCTAATTTCCCCTTGATAATATCTGTCTCCTATAGTCCCTCATCTCTTGAGTTCCTTCTTCCCCTTTGTCTTCCTGGTTCCTTGTATGTTCTTTCCTCCCTTCCCCATTAAATGTTCTCCTTCTCCCATTTCCCCCTTGGTAACATCTGTTTCCTACTATCTCCCTCTCTTTGAATCTTTCTTTCCCTTTACTTCCATGGTTCCTTCTCATTTTCCTGGCTCCTGCAGGAAACATCAGGATATATATTTACATATAAGGATTTCCCACCTCAAACTTCTCAATCTTCATTGTTATAGCTGTGATGAGAATAGAGGTTGAAGAGCAGAGTAGGCAAGGGGATACAGAGAGACAAATTAGCTTGTGTGTGTGTGTGTGTGTGTGTGTGTGTGTGTGTGTGTGTGTTTTCACCAGGTCCAGGTGAAATAAGAATGTGGACTGAAATAATGGCAGTGGGAACTGGGGAAAAGGTGAGTTTTAAGACAAATACAGGAGATATAATTTATGGAGTGGAAACTAACTGTAGAGCAGAAAGTGAGAGTGTTTAGCTAGGAGGTGTGCAGTCATGGCAAGCAGGAGCAATGTGAAACTTTTTAGCAAATGCTTAGATGAAGGTGACTTGGGAGGATTAGAGTGTGCTGAGTTTACAAACTTGCAGCCAGTTGGATGTACAGGCTTAAAACCTAGAAGAGAAGTCTTAATTCATAGACACACATCAGCTTGTAACATGGACAAGCTGGGCCATGGATAAGTTTTAGGATAGAGCTTTTGACATCAAAACAATAATAGTGTGACTAGGAAGAGCAGGGGAGGAGTGGTAGAGTAAGGAGAGGGTGATAGTCTAGAGCTTAGGAAGAGGAGGCTGTCAGCATCTGGGAAACCTCACAACCAGACCAGTAAGGTGGGAGAGGTATGTCCTTTTAATTTAATAATAACAGGACCATCATTCTGCTTATCGAAGAAAAACTACTCAGTGTTAAACCTGAGTGAGAATTTTGTTTCCAGACCCCAGAGACAGATTATTGACTTGTTTCAAGTGGGTGTATGAGGTAGAGAGAATAGATGTTGTCTATAGCCTTGTCTGTAGCCTTCTGGTCTTATTCAGACTCGCTTGCAATCCGGACCTCTTTATGGTAGAATTTTTTTCCTTTTCTTTCTTTTTCTCTCTGCCTCCTTTTTTATTAACTAAAGCACAAGAGCTTGCAGAATAGAAGTTCTGGTCTTAATTCCCCATTGATTTTTTTTTTTTTCTTTACTGAAGTCAGTTTCTTCTTTCAGTAAGCTAATATTAACATCCCTCAGTACAATGCTTCCAGGAGAAGATTTTCAGCTGGGTTAGGATGACCATTGATGGGCTGCTGTATCCAGAGTTATCAACAATGTCAAACTGACTTTCTATTTCTGAAAGCCTTGATTCTTTCCTTAGAGCAAGTTGAATGCTTTATTCTGACTTCAGCTCTTTGCAATTGAAAGACTAATCAGTGTTGTGATATTTCAGGTATTTCAAGTAAAATAAAAGAGAGGGACCTGGTGAACATTCTCTTTATTGTTTTACTCAAAAGTAAAATCTTTAAATATGTTGGAGCTTTCTGCTTTCCGAAGCACTTGATTGCATTGTGTATGTGTGTGTGGGTGTGTGTGGCAAGGGGAAGACTGTGGAGAAGGTGGTCAGGAAGCTTCCTCAGGCAGAAGCTGGAAGGTACAAAACCCCAGGTTGGCCCTGCCCTCTGGAGATTTGATGGGTGAACTAAACTTTCCAGAGCCTAAATATTGCAACTTGAACTTCTTCTCATCTTACTGCCAGTAACATCACTTAGTTAGCAAATGGCCTGGAATCAATCAGTGGCATTGCTTTGTCCTACTGGTGGATTACATTAGGCCACCTGGCACCTGAGATTTTTCTGATAGGGAGAACTTAGACCACTGGGACTGAGTAAAGATTCCACAGACTCTGTAATGCTGTTTATAGATACACTATGACAGTGAACACTTGGGGCAGCAGTAATTGAACTTAGTGCATGGTCAAGAAAGAAAAGAAAGGAAGAAAGGAAGAAAGGAAGAAAGGAAGAAAGAAAGAAAGTCCGGAAAGGAAATGGGGAGATACAAGGGGGGTGGGGGGAATGAGGGGTACATATGATCATATTTCATTATATACATGTACCATGTATGAAATTCTCAAGAATAAAGAAAAATTTAAATTAAATATACTATTCAAAAAGCTGCTACTAATTGGGCTGAAATATGTAGTTAGTCAATTAATAAGCAGTATTTTGTAGACTTAGCTCAATTTGAGAAATGTGTGAATGATTACAGAGAATCTTTTCTTGCATGTTTTGTTGCATGTTTGCCTGCTCTCCCATTTTCCTAAGAATCCCAAGGCACCGAGGCTGCTGGTGACTTGCATTCTTGCACTACTCTTGGTAATTACAAACTATCCCATTTTCCTAAGAATCCCAAGGCACTGAGGCTGCTGGTGACTTGCATACTTGCACTACTCTTGGTAATTACAAACTCTAATGACTGAAAGTTGTAGTTTGCTTTTTACTTATTTATTGAAATTTTATTTATTATTTTTATTTTCTGTGTATCATATTGTCTACATGAATATAAGTGCACCCTTGCCATGCAATTTCTGCAGAGGCCAGAAGAAGGCATCAGATCTCCTGAAAGTGGTTATTTATCACCATATGGGTGCTAAGAATTGAACTTGGCTCCTCTGCAAGAGTAGCCAGTGCTCTTAATTGCTATGCCATCTCTCCAGCTCCCTGTTTATTATTTGTAAATTATTCCTCTATAAATCTTCTCAATTGAAACTCACAGCAATGTTGGGCAAGATTAATTATTACTGCTACTTTAGAGATGGAAGAAACCAAGAATCAGAATGTTGTGATACTGTTGCTGATGTCACAGAACATCAGAGGCAGATGCAACAGGGGAATTTGGCTTCCTGTCTCTCACGCCTTTGCTTTGTATGGTTGTTTCCACCCTAAGAGTTTTAACAGCTACTGGGCTAGTAGCCCCCCCCCTATAGTTGAGAGATCCAGGTAAAGAGAGTTTAGAGGTAATAAAGAGTGGGAGCCTAGGGGTGCTGAGACCACTCAAAAGCCATCTGCTCTTCCAGAGGACCTGGGTTTGGTTTTCAGCACCCACTTGGTGGCTAACAGCCATCCATAACTCCAGTTTCAGGGGATCTGACACCCTCTTCTGACCTCCATAGGTACTGCATGACATGAATGTACATATATACATGTAGGCAATATACTTATACACATAAAAATAAAAATAATTAATAAAATATTTTTAAAATAGTAGGGTTCTTAACATTGGCCAGCCTTGAGGACAAATGCAATCAGTAGTTTTGCTATCCATGGGTAATTAGTACTTTTATGAATTAAGGCCTTTTCAGCTCCTACCACACTTGGATTAAATGTGTTCTTAGATTTCATGAAGTATGACAAATCTAACAAATTATATTTTAATTAAGGCTTGAAATTTATGACTTTTATGTGCATTTTCAAAAAGAATGAAAATAAAAATAATAAGAAAAATAATCCAAATAGCATTTTTTTCTGTGATATGGGTATAACCTTTATCTCATTGGTTAATCTTCAAAAGTAAGAAAAAAATTTGAATTAAGTAATATTCTAATATATGCTGATTAAGTAATGTATTAGTTAAGTAAATAATGCTATTTCCATGTGATTAATCCCTACTGAACTTTTAAACTTGCATTTCTGATTCTATATGTGTTTGTGTGTACGTAGAGAAGGAGGGGGGATAGGAACAGGACTTCAAGGATGAATACAAAATCTTAGTATCAGAAGTGTAGGCACGAGGGTATGCTACTTGGCTCATGCAAGAATCTGACAGTGGAATGCCTTAGGAATGCAAAACGATTATGGGGGATTCAACAGATGAAACTGGGGAAACTGATATCCACATGGGAAGGAGTGAAGTTGAACTCTTCTTTACCTTATATCACATATAAAGACTATCTCCAAGTGGATAAGAAGCCTAAACAAAAGACTTGAAACTATAAAACTCTTCAAAACAAACAAATGGATAAACAATAAAACCAGGAAATGATTGATGGTATTTTATTTGCCAACATCTTCCTGGCTATTACACCAAGAATACAGGCCACTAAGATAAAAGCAAATGAATGGTACCTTACATGCTTCAGGATATCTTCTGTGAAAAGCAAAAAGAAAAACAAAGCAAACCAGGAAAAGCAGTTGACAAAGGTGTAGAGATACTGAAACCCCCCTGCCTGATGTGGAGGCAGATGCAGAAGATCACAGCTGGGGACTGCCAGCCGCTTGCATCCCGCACAGCTGAGTATCAGGGTTTCTTCTGAAGGGGACCTGAATCTGAGTGGTGGATCTTCGTGTCTGCTGCATGGGAAATAAGGGAGAGTTCAATTTTCCTTCAGCTTTTCTGTGTTTCACACTTCTAATAATGAAACAGTAAGATGAATAGGGACCCTGCATGCTACCAAACCTGCCAGGCAAGATGTGCCACTGGCGCAGTAGAGGCTGGACAGTTTTCAGGGTGACTAATTACTTTCCAGCTGGAATTGAGGCCTGCTTCACAGGTGGAAAGTCATTCCTGGCACCATAAACCTGCTTGAAAACCCACAGCTGGGGAAGTTATAGGCCCTAGGAGGGGACTTAATTTAACAATGATGTTTTGCTAGGTAGACATGTTATCAAACTGACCTGTAAATATTTGTGATATTAGATAAGAGCTGCTGTCAGCTTTGGTCAGTGAAGCTTCTCTTTGCAGTGGGCAGTGGTGAATACAGAGACTCATGATGGAATAATGTGAGGAGAATAAGTGACTGTTTTCCTGGTCAGTCCTAAAGAGACATTTCTATCAACCCCTCAATGTTCCAGGAACTTCCTGGAAGAGGGCAAAGAAACAATGTCAGAACCAGAAGATATGGAGTGGTGGTGTGAACCACTGTCTTCTAGGCATGACAGGGCCATTTCACTCATGAATCTCAGTGGCTGTTGTTGCCAGCACAAGGACTGCAGAAAACTGGGCCTGTCCACAGTCCAGTGTGGAGGGCAGAGGTGCTCATGAGGCACTGTCCTGCCCTGAGAAACTATAAGGTAAACAACTGCTGGGCATAGCCAGGCTAAGTAGTACTTTTTTTTTTTCATGCCAGCACTTGGGAGGCAAAGGTAAATGGATGTCTATGAAGTTGAGTCCAGTCTGGTCTATGTAGTGACTTCCAGGATAGCTGGGACTATACAGAAACCCTATTCCAACCCTTCTCTGTGCTCAAAAGGAAGAGAAGTCATTTTCCTCAGTAGTGTAATTGTCCTTACTCAAGTAAATAATTCCCTATCCATGTTCATGCAAGCAACCTAATTAAATGCACACACACACACACACACACACACACACACGTGCACATGCACACACAAAGATATGCAAATAGGTGGAGAACTTCTTGGGGAAAAGAGTTCAGCAGGAGAGAGTGGGGGATAAGAGAAAATATTGGGGTGTATGTGTTCAAAATAGTTTATATACATGAATGAAATTGTGAAAGAATAAATTCATAAAGTTAGAAAATAAGTAAAAGTTTTTTTCTAATATATAATAACAATCTTAACTGTTGAGGAATTATTTCTTTATTAAATATCAATTTTTAGATTATTACATACAGATCTCTATCAAGTAAACATACCCATCAATTTAAATCAGAAGTTTTAATTCTCTTTTGACACCAATAGAAAATGACTTTCTTGTGTATTGGTTGACATTTTCAGTTCAACTGTAGGTATTGCTTCACATATTAACTGTATCTTGTGGCTACACCAAGGTGTACAAGGTTGTCAAATAGACCATTGAGAAGATCCTTGAACACAGGAGGTAAGCTTTGGAAAGCGTCATCCCATCATCTATTGCAATGCTGGAGTTCTCTTTGTCAGCTCAAGGCAATGACAGGGACTTCCAAAGTATCCTGGGTAGAAGCAGGATGGGAATTGGGTATCATGATTCAGTAATGCTGATAAAAGATTGTCAGGTGCTCACATGAAAGGGACCATCATAAAACAGGATGTACTCAGCAGGTTAAAGAGCTGGCTGCTAAGCCTAGCAATCTGAGTTCGATCCCAGGCACCTGCATGGTGGAAGGAGAGGACTGACTCTGAAAGTTCTTTTCTAGCTTCCACTCATACCCCCTCTCACATACACACAAATAAAATAAATCACAAATAAGAATAAAATTCCTGGACCTGCCCTAGATAGAGCAGAGTGGTTTGGGCTGGTGCCCCAGGAATCTGTACTGTAACAAGCCCCAGTGAGATCCCACAGTTGGGATCCACAAATCCAAGAGAATCTCAGATGAGATTGCTCATCATTCCCACTGCCCCGGGACCAGCCCTCAGGGCATGGTTTTCAAGGGACTTGGAGTCAAAACAAGGTTTCAGTCCAGATTGCTGTGCCATATAAATCATACTGCCATCTTCAAGAAACTTGGAGATAGTCCAGAGCCTAAGCCAGAATTTTCAGAAGGAGAAAGAGCCCTTCCAGGGAGGTGATTAGGGATGAGCAGTGCAGGGCCTCTATAAGAGAAGGCACCAACTCTGACCCCTCAGGTGTTTGGCAGATGAACTCTCCCCTCTGCCTGTGTCTGCAAGTCATCATTGCAGATGAGCCTTGATTTCCAGGGAGCTATCTGCACAGGGTCATGCCCTCCCCACGATGAACAAGCAAGTACACCGCACTCCCTTCCCTGGGGATGGTCTTACCCAGCTGTTCTCACCAAAGATCCCTCCTGGCCCTGCTCTGAGGAGACAGTCCTCAGCATCACTGACCTTGGCCACAAATACATCCTTAAGTTAGATTCGGGTGTTTGAGCAAAGGAGTAGATAAAGGAAGAGGGTGTTAGGAACAGTTAGTTTGGGCTGGAGAGATGGCTCAGTGGTTAAGAGCATTGACTGTTCTTGCAGAGGACCCGGGTTCGATTCCCAGCACCCACATGGCGTATAAAAACCATCTTAGGCAGGACATGGTGGTGTGCGCCTTTAATCTCAGCACTTGGGGGGCAGAGGCAAGCAGATCTCTGTGAGTTCAAGGCCAGCCTGGTCTACATAGTGAGCCTCAGGCCAGCTAGGACTAAATGGAGAACCTGTCTCAAAAAGACAAAAAAAAGGAACAGTTAGCTCTGGAGAGCTCTGTGAGAAGGTCCTGCACCCCAGGGCTGAGCAGCAGACTACAGATGGCAATGTGATTCCCAGCTGTTGTCCAAGCCAAGGACATGTTTTTTTTTGTTGTTGTTGTTGTTGTTTTTTTTTCACCACTATACTAACGAGGAGCCGAGGACATCTTAGGAGCTTCTTTGATCCACACCTTCTGTCAGACAATTTGGCTCCTTAGAGGTACCTTTTTAAATTTTTATTTTTATTTTATTTTATTTTATTTTTTTGGTCTTTTCGAGACACGGTCTCCCTGTAGCTCCAGTTGTCCTGGAACTCACTCTGTAGACCAGGCTGGCCTTGAACTCACAAAGATCTGCCTGCCTCTGCCTCCCAAGTGCTAGGATTAAAGGCGTGCGCAATCACGCCAGGCTATTCTTATTTTTTTATGTGTATGAATGTATGTAAGTGTACCCATGTCATAGAGTGCCTACAGAGGTCATAAGAGGGTGTCAGATCCCCTGGAACTGGAGTTACAGATGGTTGTTAGCTGCCCTGTGGGTGCTGGGAGTTGAACCCAGGTCTTCTGTAAGAACATCATGTGCTCTTAACCAGTGACCCATCTTTCCAGCCCTTATTTTGTTATTGTTGTTGTTGTTTTGTTTGTTTGTTTTTGTCTTTTTGAGACAGGTCTCCCTGTAGTCCCAGCTGGTCTAGAACTCACTATGTAGACCAAGCTTGCCTTGAACTCAGAGATCTGCTTGCCTCTACCTCCAAAGTGCTTGGATTAAAGGTGTGTGCCACCATGTTCAGCTAGCCCTCATTTTTTTTAATATTTAAAAAAATTATATGTGTATGTGCATATACATGTGTACATATAGATGCATGCCTGCTTCATGTGGAGGCCACAAGAGGGCAGCATCAGATCCTTTGGAACTGGAGTTGCAGGCAGTTGTAAACCATCATTAGATGCTAAGAACTGAACCATGGGTCCTCTGCAAGACCAGTACATTCTCTTAACCACTGAGCAATCTTTCCAGCCCTCTTTTTTATGAAACTAATATTGTCATGTTTATTTATCTATTGTGTGTGAGCATGCACATGTGGACATGGTACAGTGCACATACAGATGTCAGAGGACAAATTGTGGGAGTTGGTTCTCTCCTGCCATGCAGGACTCAGGGACCAATCTAAAGTCAGCAGGTTTAGTGGAAGGACCCTTACCCACTGAGCCATCTCACGGCCCCCAACCCTTTCTTCTTTGCTCCCTTTACTCCATTTATACTCGCTCCCTTTCTGGCCCCTAAACATAAACCTCATTCTTGCTCCAGGGCCTTTGCACTTGCTGTTTCCTACTAGGGATTCTTTTTCCCAGGAGCTCATAGCTAATTGCTTTTCCTTTTTCTTACTCAGTTCTCAGCTGGGATGTTACTTCTTCAAAGAAATCTTTTTTTGTGGCCTCAACATCTAATATGTTGCCCTGCCCACTGCTTCGCTTTCTCTCCATTTGGCCTGTTTTCTGTCCCTTGGAGGTTTTTTGTCACTTTCTCAAATGACTATGCATACATATATGTATATATATATATAT
>VZQC01012723.1:0-87192 GCA_009823505.1 Rhizomys pruinosus | reverse complement strand
CATCCCATCATCTATTGCAATGCTGGAGTTCTCTTTGTCAGCTCAAGGCAATGACAGGGACTTCCAAAGTATCCTGGGTAGAAGCAGGATGGGAATTGGGTATCATGATTCAGTAATGCTGATAAAAGATTGTCAGGTGCTCACATGAAAGGGACCATCATAAAACAGGATGTACTCAGCAGGTTAAAGAGCTGGCTGCTAAGCCTAGCAATCTGAGTTCGATCCCAGGCACCTGCATGGTGGAAGGAGAGGACTGACTCTGAAAGTTCTTTTCTAGCTTCCACTCATACCCCCTCTCACATACACACACATAAAATAAATCACAAATAAGAACAGGATACAAGCAAAATTATTTGAGGGATAGCCTTTTTTTTTTTTTTTGGTCTTTTCCAGACAGGGTCTCCCTGTAGCCCCAGCTGTCCTGGAACTCACTCTGTAGACCAGGCTGTCCTTGAACTCACAAAGATCCACCTGCCTCTGCCTCCTGAGTGCTAGGATTAAAGGCATGAGCCACCAAGCCTGGCTGGGATGTCTTTTTAGACTTCATTTATGAGTCATGTGCCTAGATCCTGGGTAGGTTGGTATCAAAAGTGCTTCATTTATAAAGGAATAAGTTTCTGAGTGAATTAGAGACTCAAAGTCTGAGAGAAATGTGAGGCTGTTGGTTTTTCTACATCAGTTATGAATAACTGCACCGAAATACTGGGAATTCATCCATGCAATGCTAGTGAGTAAAAACTGCCCTTTCCTGCAGACACAAAATAGACGATCAATAAACTGCCAGGAGATAGAAAACAATGAGTGATCACATGTGTATCGGACCAAAGCTGTTACTGCTATGCACTTTGAAGGGCTTGCTCCATGTCTAATTAAATGACTGAAGTGATTTATGGGCTATACCATGTAACTTAACAGTAGAGCTCTAAAAGCAGATCTATCTTTCCTAGACCAGTGGTGAGATTCAATGACTTACCTGGGCTTGGGCAAGAATAAACTGACTCCGGACTTATTTATGGAAACATGAAAATTCTTTAAGCCCTCTTAGCCTTATAGGGAGTTGAATGGGTTTTGTTGTGCATGTTCAGTTTTTTTTTCATTTTGCATACATTAATAAAAAGCATACTTGTTGCATGACAGCCACCTGTAACAAGGCCTAGTTCTAGCTGCTCATGATTCAACTGATAATCAATCAAACAAAGCAGTGAATAAGCTGGTGTTTTAAAGAGTGATGGCACCTTGGATAAGAATAAAGTAGGAAAGATATATAAGGAGCAGGAGAGGGAAGTGAAATTTCTAGTTAGAGAAAGAGAAAAGGCCTGAGAGGGTAGCATTTGAAGAAAAATATGAGTGATATAGCGTATCTGACATGTGTATCTTAAGAAGAGTGATGCAGGTCAAATAAACAGCAAGTACAAAGGTCCTGGATCAGTCAGAGAAGGAGACAGGTGACAAAGCACGGGCAAGTTCTGAGGAAATGGCACAGCTGTGGGCAGGTTATAAGGAGACAGTGCGGTATTCATCTGTGTCCAAATCCTGGACAAAAAGCCACTTTAGGAAGGAAGGAGTTATTTGGCTCTTGGTTCAGAGGAAATAAATCCATTATGGCAGGGCTAGCAGGGCAGCAGGAGCAGCTTGGGCCACAGTGCTGACCAAGAAACAGAAAAGGAAATGCCATCTCTGCACTGTCTTTCTCTATCCCTTTCCCATTCAATCCTGAACTCCAGCCCCTGGGACGAAGTCACATGCATTCAGGGTTAGCTTTCCCTCTCAGGAAAAGCCTTCAAGACAAACCTAAGGACGAGCCTCATTAATGCCAAAATACATTAATGTACAGAATCAATGCCCTAGGTCTTTGTTTCTTTTCCTTTCTTTATTTCCTTTCTTTCATCTATTTATTTATTTTTATGTGTATGAGTGTTTTGCCTGCATGTGTGTAAGTACACTCACATCTTGCCTGCATGTAAGTACAATGCCTGTGGAGACCAGAAGAGGGCATCAGATCCCCTGGAACTGGAGTTTGGATGGTAGCTGCCATGTGGGCAGTAGGAACGAAACCCCAGGTCCTCACAACAGCAGCCAGTACTCTTAACCTCTGAGCCATCTCTCCAGCCCCACAATGTCCCAGGTGATTCTTAATCCAATCAAGTTAATTAAAATGAACCATCACAAGAGGCAGAAACCTTGCATGAGGGGGTGATAGGCAGGAAGTTAAGGGAGCTTGAGGATGAGGCACTGTGTTGAAATGCTTGTCTGGAGCTGTGACCTTGATGGCTCCAGCATCCAAGTAAATTCTGCAAAGAAGAATGCCTGCTCTGTTCTTCATACTTCTGCTGGGTGACCAACCCTTGAAAGCATCTGGAGGGTCAGGGAGATCATTTCAGTGATTTGAGGAGTTCATTTTTCCAGGACTCAGAGCAGAGTCAAGAAGGATAGAGGGCATGTCTGGAGGGATAAACAGAGAACCCGTGGCAGGAGCTCAGAAGTGAGGAGGGATAGCAGAGATGTCACTGTGATTATGAGGAAGCTGCTGGGGAGGACAGTATCAAAGATGAGGTTAGATGCATAGCAGACTAGCATTTCATGGGCACTGTCAGGCCTTGTAGTGTCCATAGCTCTAACCAGAAGGGAAACAGGGATCTACTGGAGAGATGTGTTCAAAAATGACATGTGTTACACACCTTAATCATCTCTCTCTAGCTGCTGAAATAAACATAGACTGTGGTGGGACAAGGGTGGCACTGTGAGACCAATAAGGATATTCTTTCCTAACTTGGGCAAGAAAACCAGTGGTCTGGACAAGTAAATACAGTGGTGGCTATAAGAAGTGACATGTTTCTGAAGAAATTTGAAAACAAAAACGCTGGGGAATAGGTCAGCGACAGGATGCTAGCCCAAGCATGCATGAAGCCTACTTTCAATCTTCAGGACTGTATTAAAAGTAAACAAATGGGCTGGTGAAGTGGTTCAGTAGGTAAGGGCACCTGGCACCAAGACTGATGTTATCCCCAGGAGCCATGTGGTAGAAGGAGAGAACTGACTCTGGGTTGCTTGATGCCTTTGATTCTGACCAGCAGAAATAAAGCACCTCTAGCTCGTTCTTCTCAAAGTGGTTTATTCAGGCACATTACAGCATTTTTACTTCCTCCTCTTCTTCCTCCCAAGAACAGAAAGTCTCCTCTATTTATCCCTCTCCCGCTCCACCTTCTCAGCCTAGGTTGCGTGGCCTCAGTCTATTGGTTCATGTCATCTGGCCTGATCTTGCATCCAGGGTGTACCTGTGCAGCTCGAACGGTGGACGTGGCTTTACTTTGAGGTAGGAGGGAATCAGGTGTTAGTCATAAGACTTGACTAAAGTCCCGGGCGCCATCTTGGGACTGTCACCACACCCGCTCTCCACATCTCCCCCTTCTTTATTATTTTAGCAGAGAGAATGCCTGTCTTAGGTAGCCCCGTGCAGCAATGCCCCTTACCCGTCATCGGGAGACAAACAGCACTGGTTTGTTCCCTGTCTTAGGTTGGTGGCATGCCCAGAGAGCCTTACCCGTCTTTGGCTACTTCTCTAGCATGCTAAGCCACACTTGAGGAGACTGTCCTGTCTCCACTGCTGCGAACGCCTGTATTAACAGGGCTTGCATTTTATGTTGACGAAATCGCAAACGGCACATGCACCAAAAGGCCAGGGAACTAGTGAGGACCAGGCATAGGGCAAGTCCAACAATTCCCGCCCATTCTTTCAGTCATGAAGCAGCGGTAGTAATCCAGTTTGTCAGCCCACCAGCCAAGGACACATCCAATCGGGTGGAGTTGATGTGAGCTATGGATTGTCTGAGGTCCCGCAACATGCCATCAAGATCCCTGGACCAGTTTCCTGTAAGATACTGAGACAGGTTATGGGACAATTGAGCGGCATGGCTGGCATTTACAAACGGTATGGAAGTTACACACAATCCAGAAAATTTCCATTCACATCCCAGCACATGCTGTAAAAGCAGGTGTTATTTGTACAATTTAAGATTCTTGTGGACTCGAAAGATGTATTCCAACTAAAGCTTGCATTACCCCAACCCACGTCCTTTAGCATACTGAAAGCAGAAATATTTGTACAACTACCATTCACCCCACACAGCAACCACACATTATATCCTGAGAATGATTTATTATGAGTTGTATTAATATAAGGGGAAAATGTAAAATACTTACGCACTTCCACAAGCAAAGCAATTACCTGTCTTTGGGCTAATTTTTCCTTTGGACATTTGCATAACTGCAGCAACCAATCCCGCACTGGTCAGTGGGCCTCCTAATTCTCTGCACACCTTCATCCAGACCTCCAGCCCCTTGTTCTTATAAGGAGTAATGGCGTGTCTACATTCTTTAGTACATTGCTCAAATATAAGCTGTTTTAGTAATGGCATTGCGGTATCAGCGTCCCCAAAGACGCAGCCCCCAGCTTCCATAATCCTACCTACAAAATCTGAAAAAGGTTCTGTGGGCCCCTGAAGGATTTTGGATAGATTTCCCCCCACCTCGCCTCTATTTGGGAGAGACTTCCATGCTCGGATGCCTAATGCATTAATCTGATCATAGACCTGAACTGGATAGTTTGTCTGCACTGCCGCAAACCTTCCTTGTCCCATCAGCATATGTTGGTCCCAAGCGGCCTGAACATTGCGCGCATTAAGAGCAGCTTGTCCAGCGGCAAATTCAAGATAAAATACTTTCCAATCTAAATATTGGCCTGTGGTCAGACACGCTCGGGCCAGATTTTGCCAGTCACTTGGAGTCATACAATACCGATGTAGAGACTCCAGCTGAGTCACAACAAAGGCAGCATTGGCTCCATAGGCACATACTGCCTCCGCCAGTTTTTGAACAATCTTCCAATCTAGCGGCTCATGATAGCAGTTCCCTTGTTGATTTTGAAATACAGGGAAGCACTGAGCCTCTAGTTCTCTCCAAGTTTCAGGATGTAAACTATTCCCTCCTGCTCCATTGCAAGAATAAGGAGGTGGCAGGGGCGGTTCTGGGGCTGATGGTTCTATCTTTACTTTCACTTTCTCCAAGCTGGTGGCAAGGCTTTCCACATCCCCATCTGACATGTCCCCTTCACTAGATTCTTCTTGAATTTCAGAGTGTTGAGAGCGCTCTTCCTTAACTTGGCCTAAGGCTTCACTCCCTTCTTTTATCTCTTTTCCGTATCATTCCTCATCCCCTATGCAATTTCTTACCAACTTCCACACCAGCAGTACTCCCTTGTGTAAGTCTCCCTGTTCCTCAGCAAACTTTAGGTCCCTCCCTAACTTTTCCCAACTAGGTATTGTAAGGCATCCCGTCACTGGGAACCATGGAGCTACCTGATCCACCGCTGCCAAAAATCTGTCTAGAGTTTCTCTCCTCAGCTCAATTCCTTTTGCCCTCAATAAAGCCTTAAGGGCACGGTGCACCATCAGAGCAGATGTTGTGTTTCCCATAGTGCTAGCTAGGGCCCGTCCCGGAACTGGGAGCTTTATCGTCTCACTCTGAGAGCCTTAATTGTCCCCTTTTCCGGGGAGTTTTATCATCTCACTCCAAGTGCCTTAATTGTCCTGCTTACCTGGGAGCTTACCGACTAGTCACCCTGACCGCAATGAGTTCTGAATGAGAAAGGAAGAAGAACGCATCCCCGTACGGGCCACCACTTGATGCCTTTGATTCTGACCATCAGAAATAAAGCACCTCTAGCTCGTTCTTCTCAAAGCAGTTTATTCAGGCACATTACAGCATTTTTACTTCATCCTCTTCTTCCTCCCCAAGAACAGAAAGTCTCCTCTATTTATCCCTCTCCCGCTCCACCTTCTCAGCCCAGGTTGCATGGCCTCAGTCTCTTGGTTCATGTCATCTGGCCTGATCTTGCATCCAGAGTGCACCCATGCAGCTCGAACGGTGGATGTGGCTTTACTTTGAGGTAGGAGGGAATCAGGTGTTAGTCATAAGACTTGACTAAAGTCCCGGGCACCATCTTGGGACTGTCGCCACACCCACTCTCCACAGTCGCTAACATCCACTCTTGTAATGTGACCTGTATGTGTCCCCCTCTCTATATATTACAAATATATAATAAAAACAAGTACATGGTAGTAACTTTCAAGACATACATGTAGGAAAAGACTTTATAAATCACACAGCAGCTGTGATAAAAATAAGGTCAACAATTGACAAGTGGGACCATATTAAACTCTAGAGCTTCTGTACAGTCAAAGAAACAATCAAAGAAGTGAAGAGAAACACACAGAGTGGGAGGAAACCTTCACCAGTGATATGTCTGATAGAGCATTAACACCCAGAGTATATAAACTATTCAAAAAACAAAGGAACAAGAAAACACATGGCCCACTCAGAAGTTGTAGTAAGAACTGAACAGAGTCTTCACAAATGAAGAAGTAAAGATGGCTGAGAAACATCTAAAAAACTGTTCAACATTGCTAATAATTAAGGAAATGCAAATTAAAACCACCTTAAGATTTCATCTTACTCTGGTAAGACTGGCTATGATCAAGAAAACAAAGGATACCAAATGCTGGAGAGGTTGTGGGGAAAGGAGAACACTCATCCACTGCTGGTGGAAATGCAAACTCATGCAACCCTATGGAAAGCAGTGTGGAGAACTCTTAAAAGACTCAAGATGAGCCTACCACCTGACCCAGTCATACCAATCCTGGGTATATACACACAAGACATACTATCACAGACATACATGCACATCTATGTTTATTGCAGCTCTCTTCATGATAGTGAAGAGCTGGAAGCAATCCAAATGTCCCTCGACTGATGAGTGGACAAAGAAAATGTGGTACATCTACACAATGGAATTCTATGTAGCAGTAAAGAAAGATGACAACATGAACTTTACAGGTAAATGGATGGAACTAAAAGCCATTATGCTAAGTGAAGTAACAGTCCCAGGAAAACAAACCATGTATGTTGTCCCTCATTTGTGGATTCTAGCACTAAATCCCTACTGTAAGGCAAACTGAATAATTCTTTTTTATTTCTTTGTTTTTTTTTTAGTAAATATAATACCTGATGTTACTCATCAACTTGCTATGTAATATAGGAATGTAAAGTAATATTGTTCCATTACCTGCATACAACTGTACTATCAAAATGTGAACCCATAAACATGTTTTGGAATTAACCTATAGTTTATTTTCAGATGTCATAATTTTGGTATATATGTAGCATGTATATATGCATATTTTAGAGCAATACAAATTGGAAGGAACAACAACAGAAAGACTTGGTCAAAGAACTGACTGAAACAGTATACTTCTGCCCAAAATAGTGAACTTATGCATCGAAAAATTTAAAAAAGACTGAAAAAAAGATGCAAGACATACATGGCAGAATGCATGAACTGTGGTGGGGTGGGGGGCAAGGAATGGGGAATGGGTCTAAATTTGATTAAGAAATGTTGTATGAAATGCACAAAACATCAATATAATATTTTATTTAAAAATTACATGAAAATGGGGGGGGAGATTACTAGGGAGTAGGAAGGCGACCAATGGTGGTAAGAGAAAAGTGTGGGAAATATGGGAGATAAGTATTAAAGAACCTTAAATTAATCATGTGAGAATCCCACAGTGAAACCGACTATTCCATACAATTAATACATATGGAACCTTAGCAGAGCCAAGAGGAGGTTCTGAAAGATTGGAAGGAGATGTGAGAGAAAAGGAATCTATGGACTGGACGTGCCTCCAAGCTGGAAGGATGAAGTTGGTACTCATTGACTGGAGAAGTCTGAGGAAGGAGGGTCCTTTCTTCAGAAAACTCAGTAATCAGGTTTGTGGTGTTTCTTAGGACCCGGTACATTGGCAGGTGGTCTTACACATCTTGCATTTAGGATTGCTGATAAGGAGATTAATAACAACAAGAACAAGCAAGAAAGAGTGGCTTTCTTGGTAGGATTCACTGTAGCAATGTTCACACAAGAGGCATGAGGGCATATATAAAAATAAGTTGCTGTGAGAAGGAAATCACTTTTTAAAAATTAAATTTTTTCCCCAAAGCCAAAGTTTTATTGACGCTCTATGCATTTCATACAAAATTACATTACAAATCAAATCTAGACTCATGCCCCCCTCCCTACCTCCCCACCCCACCAGAGCTCATGCATTATGCCAAACATGTTTTTCATCTTTTTCTCAGTCTCTCTCAAAATTCTCGATCCAGAAGTTTACTGTTTCAAGCAGAAGTTCACCGTTTCAGTCAGTTCTTTTTTTTTCTCTTTTATTTGTTTATTTTTTTAAGGGATTCTACAATATAATAGCACAGTTGTTTTCAGATAACATTGATGTTACTCAGTTTGCCATACAATTAGGTAATTGGTGCATTTTTTTTTGGATTGAGCCAAATTATTAAGCATAAGCAATGAATGTAAGTAACATTCATGTAAAACCAATTTGCAAGTATCTATGTCCAAATTTTGAACAACTCAAGGTTCCCATAGTCCAGTTGGAGAAGCTTGTATGCACAAGCATGGTGATCAAATTGCTGTAGTCTCACAATTCACCCCAATCTCTCCGCAGCCCTTACATTCTACCACACCTCCTCTTCTGCAATTTGTTCCCTAAGCTTTGGGAAAGGGGCACAAGTGGGTGAAAAGCAAAACAGTCTACTTCTGTGGAGATTCATTTGGACTCTAGTCTGTTCGGGTTGATCCCCTTTATTGGGTTGACAGCTTATCCAGTGAAACCTTTTTTTTTTTTTTTGATATATAGGTATTTAAGCAATTAGGTATATAGGTTTTTAGACAGTACTAATTATTATGGCATGCTAGGCTGTGAGCATAGACAAAGATGTTTGTATGGTATGCTAATCCTCAACTGTGGTTTCTCTTATAAAGGGTGACAAGTTTATCGTGTCCATATAACTATCATCTCTTAACCAGTAGAGGACATAAGCGTGTGGCATCTGCTGTGAGTTTATTCCTCTAAAGGAGAGAGCTAATAGCCAAAAAGTTTTGGATTATATATATAGTATAATATATATATATATAATATATACACACACACACACACAACACACACACACACACACACCACACACACACAGTTTATGGCTGCCACTGTGCACAGTATCTCCAGGCAATTAAGGTGTAGTAGTATAACTGATGGAGTATTCTTTGCTTGATTCAAGGAGACCATATTTGCTTAGTTGTTTAGTGCCTTTGTATGCTCTCTAGGCATTTCCAGAGTCCCAGTATGATATTAGCAGTTGACATCTAAAATTTTTTCATGGTTTCACACCAGGGTCTTTGAACCAAAGACTTACCGCCTTTCTCTCTGCATATATCCCACTTAATAGGCAAAAGGCCTTTTATAAAACTGGGGGGCTTGGATCCCTAGCCAACATCTCCTAGGCCAGAATAATTCATTGTTGATATCAGAGCTTTCCTTTGCTAACAATATATTTTTACTTAATTACACAGCTTAAAAAAACTTTACTATTGAATTTGGTGCTACTATATAGTAGAATTCTCATCCTATCACAGATTTCTATGCCTATATGTCATAAAAAGCGTAAGTTATATAACCTGTTTTATAGAAATTCCCTATAAACAGTTGGCTCTATTATCAGTGATAGGGAATAGCATTATTCAGTATACATTCATGTTTTTTCTTTACCGCTATAAAGGGAGAGAGGTATAGGAGGTTTCTCAGCATTGTGAAGGTAGTAAACTTCATTTAGGCCCATTATAAACAGTTAAATCCCCAAAGAAATTCAGAGAGATGGGCTCAGTGTCTGTGAACTCAGGCAGTCTGAGATTCCACTTTCTTTAAAGTTAAGATGGGTCAGTCTCTGATGGCATTTCCCAGTCCATTCTTCACAGCCAAAAGTTGTACGTGTTCAGGGGCACTTAGAATGTAGTGTATTTTTACTGTGGTGGGAACATTGACAAATTCTCCGTCCATTTGTTAGTTTCCAGATCTCCAAAATTGAAGATTTTATCAAAAGGTTTGGAATACAATGTTTTCCATTGTATCCCAGAAGGGATACTATACACCGTCCATTCCCTATTTTTTTTTTTTTTTTTTTTATTTATTTTTATGTTTTTGACCTAAAGATGCCATTAAGTATAGTATTACACATACCCATAAATGGAGCCAAGGCATAAGCTTTTCTTACATTTACCCAAACTGGTCCTCATTGACTGTATGCTACTATTTGGGATTAGTAAAATTCAAACTGCAATTCCTTTAAATGTCCAAGTAAAAGATAAGCGTACAAGGTTATATTGTATAACACAGAAAATTATAGAGACAATTTGTGTACTTTAACCCCAAGTTATTGTTGGAAGTTCATCTTAAAAAATTTAAATAAAAAGCCAATAGACATTGTATTCCCAATTGTTTCAAATGTATTACCATTTTTCACCAAAACCTACACCAAAATTTAACTAATCTAAAAATTTCACTAAGCCTTAAAATTTCCTATAATTTGTGGACAAAGCTTGGGCAGAGTTGAGACCCTGCTAAATAAATTTTACCAAATAAACACTTTGCTCTATAACACAGCTTATATGATAGACTATGACTCAGAGGAAAATCATATCCATTCAACTTATGGAATTTGTATTTTGTGTAAAATTCTACTGAAATACCTCTCTATATAAATGTATATATACTTAAAATATAATAATTGATATATATAAATATAAATGATATACACAACTTATGTATATATTTTTATTATTTTTATATGAAAATTATAAATTTTCAATACAGTACAAAATTTAGAAAAATTATAAAATAATATAAAATAAAAAAAAAAAATTTATATATTTATATATTATATTATATTTAAATAATTAAAAATTTTTCCACGAAGAGGCATGAGGGCATATATAAAAATAAGTTGCTATGAGAAGAAAATCTCACTTTTTTTAAAAAATTTAAATTTTATTCGCCCAAAGCCATAGTTTATTGCACGAAAGCTCTGTGCATTATACAAATTAACCATTACAAATTTCCAAATTAGACTGCATGCCCCTCTCCTACTCCCCATCCCCACCATAAGCTCATTTGCAATTTGCAAATGTCTTTTCATTTCTTTATCTCTCAGTCTCTCTCCAAAAATCATCGATCCCAGAAGCTTTACGTTTCAAGCAGAACTGTTCACCGTTTTCAGTCTTTCTCATTTTTTTTCTCTCTTTATTGTTATTTATTAAGGATTCTTACAATACAAGTAGCACAAGTTGTTTTCAGAACATTGATTGTTTACTCAGTTTGCACATACAATTAAGGTATGGGCTCTGCATTTTTTTGGAACGGAGCCAAATTATTAAGCTATAGAGCAATGAATGTAACATTTCTATGCTAAAGCCAATTTGACAAGTGATCTTTGTCCAAAAATAATATTTTATAAAAAATACTATTAAAATAATGATAGTATATATACTAAAAATTATACTTCAAGAAAACAAACAATATTAAATATATGATTTATATATATAAATAAAATATATATATTAATATTATTATTTAATATAAATATTAAGATATAAATATAATATAAAATATATATATATAATTATTATATGTTGTTTTTAAGTATACCCTTTTAAACTGCAAATCTTACAGAGTGGATTTTAATGACTATCTTCCTCCAAGCTCTTGGCCTTCTTCAGGCCTGGCATGAAAACCTGCTTTAAAGACTTTTCAGTATCTAGCTCCTTTTTTTTTTTTTGAGTACAAGCATCCTTCATATAAAACCAATTTGCAAGCAGTTGTGCCCAAACCCACACAGCCCAAGGCTCCCACCATCCAGCTGGAGGGGCTTGTATGTACAATCAAGTTGTCCAGTCTATATTGCTATAGTTTTACCATTCACCCCAATTGCAGCCCTTACATTCTACCATGCCCCCTCTTCCGCAGATTGTTCCCTAGGCTTAGAAAAGGGGCACAGGTGGATGAGAAGCAGAACAGTCTTTGTCTGGAGATGTCGTTTTGGACTCTGATCAGTTCTGGTTGTTTCCTTTCATGGGCTGACAGTTTGTCCAGGAATAACCTTTCAATCTTACTTATAAAGCACAAGCGATTAGATGTATAGGTATTTGAACAGTGCTAATTATTATGGTAGGTTACTTTGGTATAGACACAGATGTTTGGATGGTGTGCTAATCCATGAATTACGTTTTTTTCTGTAAAAGATGACAAGGTCTTACTGTGGCTTATATCATCTCCTAAACACTAGAGGATGTAAGCTTGTGGCATCATCCATGAGTTATTCCTCCAAGGAGAGAGCTAATAGCCTAATAGATTTGGGATGTAAAGACATATGGCTGCCACTGCTGCACAGTATTTCCAAGCAGGTGAGGTGTAGCTGATGTTGACAGAGGAGTCTTGTTTGACTCAAGGAGACCAACATTTGCTTTATTGGTTCAGTGGCCTTTGGTAACACTCTCTGGTATTCCAGAGACCAACTGTACACTTGCAAGTGCGGTCTCAATATAACCTTCCCATGCAAACATCAGGTCTTCTACAGCAGAGCCTTACCACCTCTCTTCTTGCAGGTATCCCAGTTTACAGGCAAGAAGCCTTTACCTTTTGGGGGGGGGGGCTTGGATACCCTGGCCAACATCTCCTTGGCAGAATAATCCATTGCTGATAACAGAGCTCTCCTATATTAATATAGTTTGCTTATATGCACAGCTTAAAGAGACTTAAGTATTATATTTGGTTCTGAATAGAGAATAATCCTTTTCACAGTTCCTCTGTGTATTAGTCAATTAAAGAAAGCAGTTTTACCAGTTTTATAAGAGATTACCTCTGTAAAAGTCAACTCTAATTTACAGTTAGAGAATGACTTCATTACCACCATGTTTTTCATTGTTCTATGAAAAAGAGGTAAGGAAGTCTCTCATATTAAAACTGTGTAGCACCTAGAAGGTAAGGGTCATTAGGACTCACTATAAACAGTTGTTACACATATGGTCCTCAGAGATGTTTGATGCCTGTAGCCATCTGAGTCTTTTCTTCCTTTTAGTGTTAATATGGGCCAACTTCTCTGCTGGTATTTCTTGGTACAACCTACACAATAGAAGGCTGTATCTTTTCTTTCTTAGCCATTAAGTTGGTGACGTTTTGACCTGTGGGAACATACAAATCTTTTCCCATAGTTAGTTTTAAGATTAAATTGAAAGTTTTTGACAAAAAGGTTTAATATATAACTATATCCCCCCCTTTTTTATTTTAGGGTTTTATTTTTTGACCCATGAGTCTCAAAAAGGCAGTTGTAGTACACATACCTATAGGCAGGAATCAAGGTGTTAATTTCATTAAATTTGTCCAAGATTTTTTGGGTGACTGTATGTTGTTAATTTGGGAAGCAAACTTAATTCCTTAAGTTAAATTATCCTACAGGTAAAAGAGAATGTTACAAGATGATACCGTATAACACAAAATTTATAGAGAACATTTGTATATGTTAATTCCAAAGTTATTGTTATATAGATTCTAAGTAAAATGCTATGTAATTTTAAGTAAAATACCATGCAATTTTAAATTAAATATACATTAATAGAATATAGACCCGTGTCCCTCTCCTGCCCCTCCCACCCCTCCTGGTTCACCATTTCAGTCAGTTTTCTGATGCAGTCTCTCTGTTGTTCTTTTAATATGCATCCCTCTCCACAAGACATATTTACAACTGGGTTATTGATGCTAGTATCCACAGATGTCGTTTGTTTTTCTGGGACTGTGTTACTTCACTTAATATAATATCTTCTAATCCAGGCGTGGTGGCGCATGCCTTTAGTCCTAGCACTTGGGAGGCAGAGGCAGTCAGATCTTTGTGAGTTCAAGGCCAGCGTGGTCCACAGAGTGATTTCCAGGACAGCTGGGACTACAGGGAGACACTGTCTCAAAAAGACAAATACATATATGTATGTATGTATGTATATAATATCTTCTAGCTTCATCCATTTACCTGCAAAATTCATGATGTTGTCTTTCTTTACTGCTGCATAGAACTCCATTGTGTACAAGTACCACATTTTTTCTATCCATTCATCAGTTGAAGGGCATTTGGGTTTGTTCCAGCTTTTTGCTATTGTGAACAAAGCTGAAATAAATATAGCCGTGCATGTATTTCTGCAGTAAGATGAGTCTTGTGGGTATATACCCAGGAGTGGTTTGACTGGGTCAAATGGCAAGCTCATTTTGAATCTTCCAAGGGTTCTCCACACTGCTTTCCATAGTGGCTGTACAAGTTTACATTCCCACCTGCAATGGATGAGTGTTCCCTTTTCCCAACAACCTCTCTAGCTCTTGGTATCATTTGTTTTCTTGATCCTGGCCAGTCTTATTGGAGTGAGATGTTATCTTAGAATGGTCTTAATTTGCATTGCCCTAATTATTAGTGACATTGAACAGTTTTTAAGATGTTTCTCAGCCATCTCTAATTCCTCCTCTGTGAAGTCTCTATTCAGTTCTTTGCTTCATCTTTTGAGTGATTCATTCGTTTTCTTTCTTCTTTGTTTTTTGAGTAGTTTGTATACTCTGGAAATGAGTGCTTTGTCAGATGTATCTGCAGTGAAGGTTTCCTCCCACTCAGTGGGTTTTTTTCTTCACTTCCTTTATTGATTATTTTGATGTACAGAAGTTTTTGAGTTTAATGAGGTCCCATTTGTCAATTGTCGATCTTATTTCTTGTGCAGCTGCTGTCTGATTTAGGAAGTCTTTCCTTATGCCTATGTCTTGTAGTGTGCTTCCAAGTTTTTCTTCTATTACCTCCAGAGTTTTGGGTTTCATGTTGAGGTCTTTGATCCATCTGGAATTGACTTTTGTACAGGGTGAGAAGTAGGGGTTTAATTTCATTCTTCTACAGGTGGTGATCCAGTTTTGCCAACACCACTTGATGAAGATGCTGTCTTTCCTCCAATGTCCTCCTGGCCACCTTGTCAAATATGAGGTGGCTGTCAGTCAGTTCTTTGATTCAGTCTTTTCTGTTGTTATTATTCTTTCCAGTATGCATCACTAGAAAATATGCATATATGCATGCCACATATATCATAGGTTTTAGCATCTTCAGCTTATGATTCTTTTATTAGTGTGAAAGATGTCATGTTTGAAGTCTACTCCTTGGCAAGTCCAAACCACCATCAGTTCTGCCCTTGTGTTGGAAATCTCTTTTTAAATTACCCTAAAACTTTAGAATGCATAGGAATCCTCTGAGGACTTGTTAAAACACAGACTATTTTCATAGTAGAATTTTTGACTAGAAAGGACTGGGAGAGTCTGAGTTGGCATTCCTGACTTCCCTGGTGAGGCTCACCACAGGGATCTGTACTTTAAGCATCATAGATGGTTAGTATTAGGAGGGAAACAGTAGTACATGGGGTCTGTACTAGCAATTTAGTCTACACAAAAGTGCTGGAACCTAGAGAATTTCTCCTCTGATCATTAAATATTTTCAGTGAAGTTAAGAGGGAATGAGAGGTAGTGAGGTGTTAAAGATTTGAGGAAAGAAGAAACAGTACGTTATGCTTTGAATATGAAATACTCCCCATATGCTCATGTTTTGAATGCTAGGTCCCCAGTTGGTGGCACTATTTTGGGAAGTAAGGCCTAGCTGTATGAAGTTGGTACCTGTGGGAGGTACTTAGGCGTACCTTGTCTTTGCTTCCTTCCTGTTCACCATAAGGGAAAGCACTCTTCTGTCATAGGCTCCTGCTGCTTCGATGTTGTACCCAGGCACTTGATACCAAGTGATTATAGACACTTGAAACCATAAGCCCAAATAGTAATTACTCCCTTGAGTTTGTTTTTGGGTAATGTGGTCACAACAATATAAAAATAACTAATATATGGTACAGTAAAATGATTTAGTAATGAGTAAGGAAGTGAACGGAAGGCCTGCAGCATAGCTCTTGCATAGCTGTAAGGACCAATTACAGGTTGACTGGTGTGACTTTGCAATTGAACACATCCAGTGTGCTTAGACATCTTGTTATAGGAGTACTTAGTTTTGTAAAACAAAGGTGAGACAGATGGGGACATGAATTTGATAAGCATGTAAGCTTTGCTAACTGTGATGAAGTAGGAAGGTGCAAGGGACCCATTGAGAATAATCATAAGAGAGGATCTAGAATGACTGAAGCAGCACTTAGGTTTGGGTAAGGAGGAAATGAGAGATAGCCGAAGAGTGAGGGAAAGCAGGAGCATGGTTAAGGGAAAGAGGTTTTATTAATTAGCAGTACTAGAGAACAGGAGGCTGGAAATGCAAATAGAGGAGGCTTGCATTTATTTGGTGATTTATGACATTAGAGTATGTGGTTGAGGAAGTATGGATCAAGACTATAAACGAGGAGCCAAAGAGATGGCTCAAGGATCAAGAGCACTTGCTTCTGTTGCAGAAGACCCAAATTTGGTGCCCAGCACTCACATGGTGGCCCACAGCCATCTGTAATCCCAGTTCCTGGGGGATCTACTGCTCTCTCGGGCTTCTGTAAGAATCAGATATGCGTATGGCATACTTCAGGCAAGTGTCCATACACATAAAATAAAATAAATATGATCTATTTTTAAATAAATAAGATCTAAAAACTAGGTCCTAAGTGTACACAAATCATTAATATAAATACTTAAAGTATTATTAAGATTGGAGGGATAAGTAGTTTTTGGAGAGAGAATAACAATAAGATAGCTATTAAGAATTTTGAGAAATGAAAGGATTCACGGCTGAAGGGGTTAGGAAGGACTGAAGGATAGACTGGAAGCAGCGATAGAAGAAAGCAAGGAGTAACATGTCAATTCCAAACAGGGTCTGAGAATCAGAGAAAAAATAAAACCGGCCATCTTCTGGTCTCCTGGGAGATCCAGGTTTCAATTAGCCTAGGAAGGTCAATCATCTGGAGAAGAGGTTGAGTGGGCTGGTGTTTTGGTGATGCCTGACTGTAGCTCCAGAGGGCACAAAGGTTCAGGGATGGGGAGAGCTAAGAGGGAAGCCAGGGGTGTGGAGAACTGGTCACCCTGGATTCAGCTTCTTCGAGTACCTGATGTAAGAAATGGTGAGAGATATCATTTGATGAATCCTGCTGGTTTTAAGACAGAGAGTGGTGGTGAGACTTTGAATGTTGAGAGGTAGGGAGGAGTGGGGTCTGGGGACCCCCTATAAACAGCACTGCCTCTGAGCCTGTGTTGGGGTAACGTGAGAGTAAGTGGTTCTCTTCAGTCTCTTAGAGATGGAGTCTTGGGTGTACAGGAAGGAATGCCTGACCTGGAATGCATAGCTAAAATGATTTTAATTAGAGGAAATGATTTTTTAAATGTTGGCAGACTAGGAGAAGACTCAAACAATTACACAGAAAATACAAGAAGTATTTAGAGAGGGTTCAGTGTTCCTCACATACAGAGCATAATAAGGCACAAATATAGGGGAATCCCCACTATCCACCATTCTCCTAATTGGTGACTTTTTTCATTTTCTTAGTTTTTGTAGAAATTTAAGTGTGCTTCGCTTTTCCTGATTGTCTGTGTAGTAACAGTTGTTTTGGCTTGGTATACTATAAAACAGGGCTATTGAATTGCATGGGCAGAACTCGCTTTATAGGTAGCATCAGAAACTTTCTTTTAGTGTCACTTTAAGCCTTAATTTCTCTGGATCTGGTGGCACAAAATTGGATCCAACTTGTGTTTATTGAGTGTTTCTGGTGTGCACAGTAATTAGTCGCATCCTCTGGGAGAGGCAGATGAACTACTTCTAAGATGCTTGGTGGCTTAAGTGAAACTAAATTTTGCTTTGTGCTTCTCAGCATTTTTTCCTGCAGAATGTTTCCAGATAATTTGAAAAGTGCTTTCTGAGAAGAAATGTGTTTCATTATGTCCATTAAGAAAATTAAAATCTATGATTTAAGAGAAGGCTTATACATTTACAAACTCTTACCTGTGAACACACTGTCTGGATGTCTTCTCTCCATATCTCCCCAGTTCAGTGAATGACAATGCTGTCTACCTGTTTACTCCAGAGTCCAGCTAAGATACATTAGTAAATATGTTGGCTTCATCTCTGAAATATGCCCCCAACCACCTGCTTATCATCAACCCTGTGTTAGCCATCACCTGGACTGCTGCCAAAAAGGGCTTACCTCTTGTCTTTCCTCTTGTTCTCCTGGAGACTGATTTACATACAGGAAACAAAGTGACCTTTTAGAAATACCAATCGCATTCTGTTCCTTCCTATCTCAGAAACCTCACACTCTCCATCCCATTTATTATAGAATGCAAAGAGAAAGCCATACATTTCCAATTCATTTCCCATCACACACTGCCTCTGTCCCAGGCACCCCAGCCACATGGCACTCCTGTCTGTTTGCGGAGTGTGCTAAATATTGAGTTCTAACCAGAATCTTTGCTTTACTGGGCCCCTCATCTGCAGTACTTTTTACCAACATATAGGCAGCCTCATTTCCTAATGTTATTCTAGTCTCTATGCAAATATCATCTCAGAGAAGACTTTCTGATTTTATTATTTAAATAGCAATTTCACATCCCTTATTACCTGCTGTCTCTTACTGTGTTTTATTATTTTTCACTGGTTCACATTATATTACATATTTACTTGTTTAGTTTTGTTTCTTCCAAACAAATGAAAGCTTCCTGAGGTTCACTTTAGTCCTCTGCTGTGTGTAGGGTAACTACATTACTTATAACTAGAGAAAAAAAATTAAATTATTGCCAGCAAACTGAGCTAAAGTTGTGCCTCTTTTAGGCAGAGTTTTCATGTTGGTAAACTTTTGACAGATGGCCAAGTGTTGGTATTTTCTTCTAAGAGCTATTGTGAGCTAAATGAAGATCTGAAAAGGAAATAGAAAAATTAAGCCCTTTGTCAGGCTGACTTCCAACATCAACTTGACACACCTGGGAAGAACAAGCCTGGGTTGGAGAATTTGCTCTATTGGATTGGCCTGTGGGCATGTCTGTGAAGCATTTTCTTGATGAGTGTTGTGGGAAAGATCAGGCCGCTGTGGGTGGTACCACTCCTGAGCAGGTGATCCTGGGTTGTATAAGAAACAGGCCAAGCACACCAGAAAGCATCATTCTTCTATGGTCTGTGCTTCAGTTCCTGACTCCAGGTTCCTGCCCTAAGTTCTTACCTTGATTTCCCTCAAGATGACCTGTGATTTGGAAGTGTAAGATTAAACCCTTTCCTACCCAAATTGGTTTTGGTCAGGGTGTTTATCACAGAAACAGAAAATATTACTAGAAATCTTTTTATATTTTTATTTCTCAAACCTTATGGGGGTAAGTCAGGCCTGTAATAAATGCCCTATAAAACTTTATTTAATAATCAATTAAAAGAATAAATAGAGGAATTTATGTATGTATACTAGATACACAGAGAACACATTACAAATGACAAGGTCTTCAGAGAGTTTGTTGGTTTTTTTGGCTTTAATGTTGAACAGTTTATTAAATGAGGCAACTAAAATACATTCTACTTTATACAAATATTTGAATGCTATGACCCTCTTCTCTAGGCTGAAAGCCAAAGGAAACGTTTTTCATAATTGAAAACAAAAATAAATATATTTTAATTAACTAAAAAATGAACTCTTACAAACATACTCAAAGTCTACTTTGAGTATCATTTAAGACAAAAATCTGTGTCATCCAAACTCTCACGCAACTGCACATTGTAGAAATTTGTTGGACAAATACAGTACTGGTAAAGACATGTCGAAATGTGAATAATAGAATTCACTCAGCATTAAAATAGCTAATTTTTCCCCTTTTGCACTTTTTTCCCATGAAGAAATAAGATTTGACATTATTGGACATGAAATTCTGTCCAGTGCTTCCTGTGGTGACCATGCTTAATTTCTCTCTCTCTCTCTCTCTCTCTCTCTCTCTCTCTCTCTCTCTCTCTCTCTCTCTCCATTATATGTACTGACTAGCATCAAAAATTAATATGGTCAGAGCATGAGTGAAGTGTCAGGAACTTCAGTGTCTAGTCTCCACTTTAACGTGACCTTGATCAAAGAGCTTGATTTCTCCATATCTCTAAAAAGAAGCTAATGCCCTTTATGTTTTCTATGTTGCCGGGTTTATGAAGTTTCTAACCACTCATTCCAAGATTGTTTCTTCAACATTGCACTTGACTGATAAGGCAAAGAGGTTTAAAACAAAACCCCTGATGTTGACTATATTTTCATTTTCGTTGCATCTTATTATCTTAAATGTATGCATATGTTTATTTCCCTATAAAGATTCATTCTTATCAGAACTCACTTGACTAAAATATGAATATCGTTCAAGAATAATCAGTGACATTGTCACATATGACAGTGTGAATGGAACAAATGGTGTCTTCTGTTGAACTCAACATGTGGGATTTAATACGGTCTGAAAAGAATGAAGGGAAAATAGCTCCAGTACTCTTGGGGGAGCATTTGAAGTTCTGTTTTAGATCAATACACATTTTACAGATATCTGATGTTTCTAAACTTAACTTTAATGACGTTAATATATATATATATTATATATATATTATATTACATTGTAATATAATATATATATACATTGTACATTGTAATATATATATATATATATATATATATTACAATGCACATATTTTAAGTGTACTGCTCTGTGAGTTGTGACAAATGTATAATCACATTTGTGTGGGAGTATGTGTGTGTGTGTGTGGGGGGTGGTGTTTCCATGTACAAAGTGTGGAGGTCAGAGGTCAACCTCAGGAATCATTCCTCAGGTGCTATCCATCTTGTTTTTTGAGGCAGGGTTTGAAATGGCATTGACCTTACTGGTTAAACTTGGCTGGCTGGCTAGGGAGTGGCAGGGATCTGCCCGTCTCCACCTCCTCAGCACCGGGATTACAGACATATGCCACCACGGCTGACTTTGTGTTCTGGGGAATGAACTCAGGTCTTCCTGCTATAAAGCAAGCATTTTAATGATTGAGCCATTTCCCCAACCTTTTATATTTTATGGATATTTGGAGTTCTTATGTAACTCTAGCACTTCAGAATGTGACCTACGCTGGAGATAAGGAAAAAAAAAACCAAAGAGCTAAATTAAAGATGAGGTCATTAAGGTAGGCCTTAACCCAATATATCTGGTGATTTATAAAAAGTATCATCAGAAACACAGGGGGAATGCCAAATAAAGACAAGAGGTACATGCTTCTGCAGGCTGAGCAGTGACCGGAATCCAGGAATTCTTTGCCTAGTCCCTCCAGAGGGAACAGAGCCCTGTGACACCTTGATCTTGGACTTCTACCTTCCAGAACTGGGCTGTGATAATATTCTTTCATCAGCTCAATTTGTGGTTCTTTGTTTTGGAGGCCCTAGGAAACTGAAACCCATACAGCTCTCTAACCATTCCCTAGATAAGATATATTATTTCCGTCACTCCAGAAAATTCTCTGTTGTTTCCTTACAGTTTGTACCCAGTCTCTGCTTCAATGAAGCATGATCCCGTTGCTGTTTATACCCTTGTTATTGGTTAGTTTGAACTTCTCTCATACTTCATACAAATAGGCCTGTGTGCTTGTTCTCTTTGGTGTCGCCTTTGTTTTGAGACTTTGTTTTGAGACTTACACATCTTGTTGAGTCAGTGAGTGGTTCTTTCCTCAAGTTGTTGCAGGTAAACTGATTGATTGTAAATATGCCCATTTCTGGATTCTTTATTCCCCAACTATTTTGGAGTACTATTTTATATGTTCTGTTACTCTAAGTATAACATGAGAATCAATAATTGTGATGGCTACATAAGTCACTACTGAAACTCAAATCTCAACCATAAAGAAGTGAAATAATTTTAAATAATATGCCAGTAAATCAAAATAAATGAACATTACCAACACATTTCATTGCAAATATGGCAAATGATGCCATGAAAGGGTCCATTCAATAGCCTCATTTTTCCAATGTATGCTCTGCATAATGAGCTCTGTTATTCCTACGAGCTGAAAGTGTATTAAATAATTAGAGTGGGCTGGGGCGAAGGTCAGTGGTAAAGCGTTTACACAGCATGCATATGACCCTGGGGGTTTGATTGCCAGCACTAGGCAAAGTATGACACATCATGTAGTTTATCCTTAATTTTTATCCAACATGTATGAAAATAAATACTCTCTAAAAGTTGCTATGGAAAATCTTTTAATGTTTATATGGCAACAGATGCCTGCCTTGTATGCTAATTTATGTCCATTACAACCATGTGGTTTTTGAACCTATTCCCCACCCCCATATGTGTGTATACTTATGACTCCTTCTGTGCTCTTTCAACTCATTTGGGATATTCTTTTCCTTGCTATTTATGGGCTGGACTTGGATTTCCATCTTAAACAGTCCTGGTTATTACTGAGTATTCACCTGGTCTATTGCACTAAGTACTGTGAAGAGAATCGTATCATGTTATAGTGGTCTGTTTGAGAGTTGGTAATGCTTTAGTACTCTAGTGTAAGTTCTAGTAGGACTTTTTTCCTCAGAGCTCTTCATATGATAATTCCAAAGTGATTTTTAAATGATCTTTTATTTAAGAAAATCACACTCTAGTAAAACTTACAGATAGTCTACAAGAAAGTCTACAAGACTCATGATAGAAGGATGCTAATGTCTTCTCCTGGGTGTCTGATTTGACTTAAGGCTTGAGAGATGTTTTGTCAACCATTTGGCAACAGGAGATCATTAGTGGCCTTTAACTGGAGAACTTGATGACAGCTGGAGGAGGGCCAGGATGAATGAAGTTCTCAAAGAAGGAAGAAGTTAATAAAAGTACTGATGGTAATTAAAGAGAGAAGGGCCAGAATGGAAATATATTTTAAAGAGCAGTTTAGTGACCAATTAGATATATGGGATATGGGAAAGTAGGATTCTAGAACTATTAGAGGCTCATTAACATTCCTGAATCAGTCACTTTTCTTTATCTTTTGATAAGATACCAGAAAGAATAAATTTAAGGGAAGTAGGACTTCTTTTGGCTCATGTTTTGAGGGGCTATAGATAGATAGTGGTGAGGAAGGCATGGTAGCCAGACTTAGCTTGTCTGTGTTGCTGGGAGCATGAGGCAATTTGCTCCTACCCCAGAGGACCAGGAATAAGAGTGAGGTGAATGCTGGCCCTCAGCTGGCTTACCCCCTGTTTCATCTTTTTTAATCCCAGGATCTAGTCCATGGGTGTAGGGAGGTAACGTTCCCACATCCAAGTCAAGTTTCCTTCCATTAGCTAATCATCTCTGGAAAAGCTTTCTCATATGCACTGTCCTTTCTTCTTTGCCTGTTGCTGTGATAAAATACCCTGACAGATGTCATCTTTCTTTACTGCCGAGTAGTACTCCATTGTGTAGATGTACCACATTTTTGTCATCCAATCATCAGTTGAGGGGCATTTGGGTTGGTTCCAGCTCTTTGCTATTGTGAAGAGAGTTGCAATAAACATGGATGTGCATGTATCTGTGTGGTAGGATGAGTCTTGTGGGTATATACCCAGGAGTGGTATGGCTGGGTCAGGTGGTAGGCTCATTTTGAGTCTTTTAAGGGTTCTCCACACTGCTTTCCATAATGGTTGTACAAGTTTACATTCCCACCATTAGTGATGAGTGTTCCACTTTCCCCACAACCTCTCCAGAATTTGGTGTCTTTTGTGTTCTTGATCTTAGCCAGTCATATTGGAGTGAGATGATATCTGAGAGTGGATTTAATTTGCATTTCCTTAATTATTAATGATGTAGAACACTTTTTAAGATGTTTCTCAGCCGTCTTTACTTCCTCACTGGTGAAGTCTCTGTTCAGCTCTTTACTCCATCTTTTGAGTAGGTCATTTGTTTTCTTATTTCTTTGTTTTTACATAGTCTATATATTCTTGACATTAATGCTCTGTTAGATGTATCACTGGTGAAGATTTCCTCCCACTCCGTGGATTTTCTCTTCACTTCTGTGATTGTTTCTTCCGATGTACAGAAGCTTTTGAGTATGATGAGGTTCCATTTGTCAACTGTTGACCTTATTTCCTGTGCAGCTGCTGTCTGATTTAGAAAGCTGTCAATCCATGAAGGGAAACAACCTGAACAGACTGGAGTCCAAAATGACAACTCCAAAGAAATTAGACTGTTTTCTTCTCACCCACTTGTGCTCCTTTCCCAAAGCCCAGGGAACAAACTGCGGAAGAGGAGGCATGGTAGATTGTAAGGGCTGCGGAGAGATAGGGGTGAATCATGAGACTACAGGAATATAGTCTGGACTCCTGATTGATCAACATGCCTGTGCATACAAACTTCTCCAACTGGACTATGGGAACCTTGGGTTGTTCAAAATTTGGACATAGATACTTGCAAAATGCACCAATTACCTAATTGTATGACGTACTGAGTAACATCAATGTTATCTGCAAACAACTGTGTCATTATATTGTAGAATCTCTTAAAAATAAAAATAATAATAATAAAAAAAGAAAGTCTTTTCCTACACTATGTCTTGTAGGTTGTTACCAACTTTTTCTTTCTATCACCTTCAGGGTTTCAGGTTTTATGTTGAGATCTTTGATCCACTTGGAGTTGATTTTTGTACAGGGTGAGAGGTAGGGGTTTAATTTTGTTCTTCTACAAATGGTGATCCAGTTTTGCCAGCATCATTTGCTGAAGATCTTATCCTTCCTCCATTGAGGGTTTTTTTTTTTTTTCCCCTTTGTCAAATATGAGGTGGCTGAAATTGTATGAGCTCAAGTTGGGATCTTTAATTTTGTTCCATTGGTCAATGGGTCTGTTTTTGTGCCAGTACCAGGCTGTCTTTATGACTATGGCCCTGTAATATAGCTTGAAGTCTGGTAGAGCAATTCTCCCTGTATTGCATTTTTCACTCAGGGTTGCTTTAGCTATTTGGGGTCTTTTGTTTTTCCATATGAATTTAAGGATTTTTTTTTTCCAAGTCTGTGAAGAAGCTCATGGGGATTTTGATTGGGATTACATTGACTCCGTATATCAGTTTGGCTAAATGGACATTTTTTTACTATATTAATTTTTCCAATCCATGAGCATGGGAGATCTTTCCATCTTTTTATGTCATTCATGAACTTTGCAGGTAAATGGATGGAACTCAAAGCCATTATGCTAAGTGAAGTAACACAGTCCCAGAAAAACAAGAACAGAATGGTCTTCCTCATTTGTGGATGGTAACACCAAATCCCCAGATGAAAGGCAAGCTGAATAACATTATTGTTATATTTCCGTTTATCTGAAAGCAACTATGTTGTTATAATGTAAATCTCTTAACAAGCTCTAGAATCGATCCACCACTTACTCTCAGACTCTGTAATTACCGTATATAAGTGGAAGTATATATGCATATTTTAGAGTAATATAGAATTAAAGGAAGGAAATGTGAATTCCTAAACATAAAAAAAAAAGACCGAGAGAATGATGCAGGACAGTTATGGCAGAGTGCATGATCTGGGGTGGGGTGGGGAGAAGGGAAAGGGGAATAGGTCTAATCTGAACTGAGAAATTATGTCTGAAATACACAAAACATCAATAAAAGTATTTAAAAATACCCTGACAGAAGCAACTGAAAGGAGAAAGAATTGATTCTGGCTCACAGTTCAAGGGTACACGCCATCAAGTTGGGGAGGTGGAGAGAGCAAGAGCTTGAAGCAGCTGCATCCACACACAAGAATGGTGAGAAACGAATGCATGCTTGTGCTCTGCTGGCTTTCTTCATTTAATATAGCCAAGGTCCCCTGCTCAGAGAATTATCTCACCCATCATTACGATGAACCATCCTACATTGGTTAATCAAGACAATCCCCATAGGCATGTCTACAGTCCCATCTCCCAGGTGATTCTGTATTCTAGAAAGTGGTCAACATGAATCATCACACACACATACAAAGATGTTCCTTATTAATGCTCTAGGTATTTGTTTTTTTAACTGAAGTGTTCTAGTTTGTCTTCCATTGCTGTGACAAAACATTCTGACTGACACCAACTTGGGGAGGAAAGGGTTTATTCAGCTTACATCTCCTGGGTCACAGTTCATCACTCAGGGAGCCCAAGGCAGGAACTCAGGGCAGGAACCTGGAGGCAGGAGCTGAAGCACAGGCCATGGAGGAATGCTGTTCACTGGCTTGCTCCCCTGGCTCATGCCCAGCCCGCCTTCTTATACAGTACACAACAACCTGCCCAGGGTGGCACCACTCATTGTGGGCTGGGCCCTCCCACACTGCTCGACCATCAAGACAATACTCCACAGATGTGGCCACAGGCCAATCCAATGGAGCCAATTCCCCAATTGAGGCTCCCTCAACCCAGGTGTGTCAAGTTGACACTAAAGCTATCCAGCACAATTGACCCCTTGTCAACTTGACACACAAAACACATCACTATTAAACCACCACCTTTCCAGTTCTTATCCCCAAAGTATGATGTTAACATTAATCACAACCTAAGACAGTACAACCTTAAAAGCCCCACAGTCCTTAAAATGTCCAAACACTTAAAAGTTCACAGTCTGTTAAAAGTCTCTTAACTGTGGGCTGCTGTAAAATCCAAAACAAGTACTGTCTTATTTCAAAGGGAAGAATCAGGCACTCTCAAACAAAACCTAAGTCCAGCAAAGTAGCTCAAGGCTGGACACCTGGGATTCACTCACGATCTTCTGGGCTCCAAAGGGTCTCGGCAGCTCCCCCTCTCCGACTCTGCCATCCGTGGCACACTCATCTCGCAGGCCCAGGCCGACTCCATTCTACACCTACCGCTGCTCTTGGTGGTCGTCCCAGGGTACCGGCATCTCCAAAAAGCTGGGGTCGCTACTGAAACTGAGGCAGCACCTTCACCAATGGTCTCTTCTGACCTCTCCTGGTGCAAAGCCTCAGCTTCTCTCCATGACCCCTGCAATCCTGGGGTCTTCACAGCAACCGAGGTGCACTTCCACCAATGGTCTTTCCTGACCTCTCACAGTGCCAAGCCTCGGCTGCTCTCTGTGACCCCCTCAAATTTCAACACCGGAACCATATAGGAGACTCTTACACGTTACCAAGTCCTGCTTCTGGCTCGAGATGGAGGCTCAGGCCCTTTCTGGGTCACAGCTTCTGTGTGCTGACCTTGAAGATATTCTCCCCAGAAGATTTCACCTCAGTGATGCTGGTCTCTTGTTACTTACAGCTGATTTTTCAGCCCCAGCTAACCAGCATCAATTGCCCCAGTACCACAAAAGTTTCACTTCAGGTTCTGGTCTCTTGTTACTTACAGCTGATTCTCCACAGCCCCAGCTGACCAGAACCCACAGATTACACAGTCCTGATGATCTCTGCTCTCCTTTGAAACTAGAAACTTCACAAGCCAGGCCTCCATCTTCTACAACTCCTTCAGCAAAACTGCTCCAAGCTCCACAGCAACAATCTTTAGGCATTCAATGATCTTCCCAGCCCAAAGTTCCAAACGCCTCCACAATCCTTCCCCAAAACACCAAGGTCAGGTCTGTCACAGCAATACCCCACTCGTCTGGTACCAATTTCTGTCCTAGTTTGTCTTCCATTGCTGTGACAAAACACTCTGACCGACACCAACTTGGGGAGGAAAGGGTTTATTCAGCTTACATCTCCTGGGTCACAGTTCATCACTCAGGGAGCCCAAGGCAGGAACTCAGGGCAGGAACCTGGAGGCAGGAGCTGAAGCACAGGCCATGGAGGAATGCTGTTCACTGGCTTGCTCCCCTGGCTCATGTCCAGCCTGCCTTCTTATACGGTACACAACAACCTACCCAGGGTGGCACCACTCATTGTGGGCTGGGCCCTCCCACATTGCCTGACAATCAAGACCATACTCCACAGATGTGGCCACAGGCCAATCCAATGGAGCCAATTCCCAAATGAGGCTCCCTCAACCCAGGTGTGTCAAGTTGACACTAAAGCTATCCAGCACATGAAGTTTTATTAAAAATTTGAATTTTTGAGAATGTAATTCAGTATATTTTGAATTTAATTCAATATATCATGTATAAATACCTCTCTTGTCTGTACCTCGCCTTACTACCCACCCTAGATTTGTGTGTGTGTGTGTGTGTGTGTGCGTGTGTGTAAAATTTGTGTCCTCAAATGCCCTTCAGTGTGGGTCTATCCACTAGAGCCTGATTAGCCTATCCAGAGTCACCCTTAAAGAAAACTGACTCTCCTCCTCCCAGCAACCACCCTTTACCAGTTGTTCTTCAGGTTGGATTGGGGTTTCTTGGCTACTTCCCCACTTTTGTACTGGGATTTTTGTCTGGCTTGAGCTTCCCACCAGGAAACAGTTTTCTGGATGACTGGGAAGCAATTCATATGAACTCACAGCAGTGGTAGCAGCATTACAGGTCCCTAGAGGTTTCTTGATTCAATCAAGTTGAAAATAACTGTGAAGCATCATAATTCCCAACTCATTTCACTTCCTCTTCTTAAATGCAAAGAAAGAACACAGCTAGAACAATGGTTTCTGAGTTTTTTTTCCAATGAAAGGAAACTTTGAAAAATGATATGCATTGTCACAGTGTTATATGTAGCAGTGAAAAATGAGATAGATTTTAAATCACATTTACGTACATAGGGACATGACTTTAAATCCTATGCACAAAAAAAGCTTACTTGGTGGACAACTAGGAAAATGAGACTGTTATGGAGGAAGGACTGAGCAAAATGCTCCCTGTAGTAGGGAGAATGGAGGGAGAAGCAGGCTGTGGTGCATCACTACCAGGCCCATCAGCTTCTCCTCTGTTGCTGATGACATTATAGACCTCATCTCACAACTGCTCTGAACAAACAGCATTTTTGATCAGCCTGATGTTCAGACTTCATTTTGGCTTCTCTGTATTTCATCATGTTTACCAGGTTTGCAAAGATGTTCAGCCTAGAAGGAACATATTCTCTGTATGTTTACATAAACAAATAGAAAGCGATCCCCTCTGATTTTGTTAAAGCTTCTACATATGGCAAAGAACATGGAGGATTTGTCCTCCTGGGTCTGGCTTATTTCATTTAATACTATATCCTGAAGTTCCATCAACATTCATGCAAATGACAATATTTTATTCTTTTTTTTAAAGTTTTTTACTTATTATTTATTTGTATGAGTGTACTGTCTGCATGTAGGTTGGTGCACCCGTGTCATGCAATGCCCTGGAGGTCAGAAGAGGGTGTTGTATTTCCCTGGAACTGGAGTTAAAGACTGTTCTTAGCTGCCATGTGGGTGCTGGGAATGGACCCCAGGTCCTCTGCAAGAACAGTCAGTGCTCTTAACTATCTCTCCAGCCCCAAGATTTTATTCTTTATGGGCGAAAAATATTCTAATACATCATAGATATTAGATAATAAGATAGATATATAATATAGTATATATATATGTGTGTGTGAGTGTGTATCAGCCAATAGTACCACATTTTGCAGTACATACTATGCATTGTGGTGAAATGTTGCCCCGAAGACTGTTAATATGCACAATTAATACACATAAGCAAAATTAAATGTAATAAAGAAAACATGAAAGGTAAGTACCATAAAATTAAATAACCCCTTTTATTATCTTAAGTAATTATAACATACATTTGTAGCACTGGGAATTTCCTTATCTGATACTTATGACATAACTATGAAAAAAGACATCACTACCTTAACTTTAAAGATAAAGAAATTGAGTTCTTGAACATTTAGGTAATGTCTAATGTTTTACAATTTAAGAACAGCACAGCTATAACTTGTTGACTTTTAGTGTCTTAACTTTGTTGAGAGTTCTTACTTTAGTGTACTGTCAAGCCTTTTCTTCTGGCTGTATGCCAATCTTTTAAGAGGCTTATGTCTTGGCTTAGAGTGAGAACCTTACTGTCTCCAAAGTAGCACCATGGCCACTATATAAACCTTCTTGGGGACAGCAGAGATGTCTCAGGTCCACAGAAAACATTATTTCCTGGGCCTCTTACTGAAGATTGAAAACCTCCAATGGCGAGTGCGAATTTGATTTAGGAATAATGTTTAGTTTTTTTCTTTGTGGACAGTGTCTCATGTAGTCCAAAATGAGTTCAAACTTTCTGTGTGGCAGAGGATGATCTTAAACTACCGATCCATCCTTCTGCCTCTACCTTTCAAGGGCTGAGAATGCAGGTGTCAGCAAGCAGATACACTCTGTGTGATGCTAGGGACCAAACCCAGGGGTTTGTGCATAATAAGCAAGCACTCTGCCAACTGTGCTAACTTGCCAAGTCCTAGATTAAAGGGAACTCTTGATTTCTAAGATCTATTGACAGCTAATCTTATCTGCATCGTGATATTCCCTTCCTGCTACAGTAACAGTGGTAAAGACACTGATGCTGTTACTAGTATTAGTGATAGTTTATTATTATTGTTATTATTTAGGTATTAATTACAATAGTTCCCTCTGACAATATCATTTGAAGGTTAAACTTTTGTTTCTCCCTATAACAAAATTTTCCATGTTAAATAACAATCTAACCCATACATAATAAATATTGGATGAAATTCTAGTTGATCATTAAGCATTTGAAGAGACTTGGGAAGGTCAGTAATCTCCTTACTGACTTATTCATTGCTGCATCCATTCTCCAGTGACCCAAGGGGCAGCTGACATGAGTGTGCTTGTGTTTCTGGAGCCCAGTTCTGAGCATCAGCCACTTGTTCTGCCACAGGTTTCAACAATAAACCACAGCGGAGGGAGGCAAAGGTAGAAGGTGCCCTGTATTATATTACAGGGCCCTATCCCAGTATGGAAACCTTTTTTTTTTTTTTTAATTTGGGCTAAAATTTCATATCTCAAACTGAAACCTCTAGCATTCTAATTAGTGGGGAAATCCAGGATTGAAAAGACCCAGTAATGGGGACAAAGCTGATTTAGTACAGCTCACCAATGGCTTAGAACAGTGAGCCCATGGCCATTTGGGGTTTACTCAGAACTTAGGGGAACAAGAGAGTTCACTACAGGTGAGAAGTTTACTTGGCTTACAGTGCTCTGGATTCATCAAGAATGAAAATGTCAGGTTCTGTTGTCGTTGGGAGAAAGGAGGGGTGTGACAACTTGGCAAGGCCATGGCTAAGAGGTCGCAAGCTTAGAGCAAGATTTCAGAGCTTGCACAGGAATACAGTTTCAGTAGACAAGCAGCTGGCCAGGATTGTCCAGGACCTTTAAATGATTGAAGTTACAGTTTCTTTTGTATGACCAATTATGGCTGAGATTGAATCAGTGTCTGGAGGGAACAAAATTTCCCAGTGGAAGGAAGTAACTGCTGGAAGAGAAGGGAGATGTGGAAATGGGTGACTAGTTTATTGTTGTGATTCAAGAAAGTGAGTAGGTGACTGGTTTTACCTGGGTTGGTTGGATTAGGGAGTTTCTTGGAATGAAAGACTTGAAACATTCATACTGAATCAGTCTTGGGTAAATCAGGATGTTGGTCATCCCTTGATGGATATGGATATGGATTTTATCATCTTAGTTAAATGTCTGCTAAGTGTTGCTCAAAACTAAACAAGAAAAATAAACAAAAACTATATACACCATATAAATATAGAATTGGCAGTAATCAGTTATAGACATTCATTTACCTTTTTATTGATACATGTTCAGTTGTAGATCTTAAAGGTTCTGGAATTAAGATGTCATTTTGTCTCCTATTGTGTGAATGATAAAATTGGGTCATAGAGATGAGATTAATAGTTCAAATATGGGTAGACAGTTAAGGGCATAAGCCTTTGGACTCCTCATTATTCCTTTGCTTTCATCACTGCTTCTATAACACCAATAGAATCTTTGTTCCATTCCTTCTCTTGGTAGAAAAAAAATAACTGTCACATTGAAGCCGATTATGTTTTTAAGTTAGCTTTCTTCTGATGGATATAGTAGAGTACACCATAACAAGTGGTTCTGCAATTAGTACTATCATTAGCACCGATATTATTACTGTACCACCATCACTGTTACTATGGCATGAAGGGAATATCAGACAATGCTACAGCCCTGTGTCATAGGTGGATTGAAATTAAGCATACTGTGACTTCAAGAAGCCCAGCAATGTATCTTAACAACCAGCTTTCTCTCCTTGATCCCACAGTAAATCTCAGAGGTAGAACTGGCCTCAGTCAGTTTACTCTTTGTAACATGTTCATTTTTGGTTACTGAGTAGACTATAAGTCAAGCTCAGGCTATGCATCCCTGCAGGGAGAAAAGAAATGAGATCCTGCACAGTGACCGAAGTGTAGAGCCTGAAAACTGTTCCAGGAGCAGGCCATTCTGGCAGAGCCAGAGCAAATGACAAATAACCCTTTAAGCTTCCAAGTTTGAAGGAACAGATCGATTTCAACTGCACGGTCAGCTTGTCATTTTTCATCCAATATATTGTCAGGTCCACGATGTTGAACATGCCCAGGGGAACTCCTGGGGGACTATTTGCTATGGAGAATCACAAGTAGAAGGATGTACGGAACAAGTCCACAGGTAAGGTGTGTTGATATTTTAAACCCATTAAAGATATTTATTCAAGGTTCTCCACTACTGGAAATTTAGGCTAGAAGAAGACCATCCTTGAAGTTCATTTATGTTTCACCTAGCTCCCTTGATGGTTGGATCAAGAATAAATTAGACCCAGTTAAAGGTTGTGCATGTCAGATTTTGGCATTTGGATATATAAAATTACCAAGTTGCAGATTATATAGATATTAGTGCTAACCAGTTTTTTGTTTATATGACCTCATAACTTTCATGTGGTTGAATTCACTGATTACTCAGCCTATTTAAGAAGTGAGGGAATTTGTGTGAGTACACATGCGTATGTGCATGCATGTGTGTACCTATGTGTGTGTGTGTGTGTGTGTGTGTGTGCACCTGTGTGTGTATATGTATGTATGTGTGTGTTTCCCATTGTTTCCAAGACAAAGACTAATTATTTGGAATGGTGAAGAAAAACATTAGAGCTGGGCATGGTAGTGCACACCTTTAATCCTAGCACTTGGGAGGCAGAGGCAGGCGGATCTTTGTGAGTTCAAGGCCAGCCTGGTCTACAGAGCAAGTTCCAGGACAGCTGGGGCTATAGGGAGACCCTGTCTCAAAAAGACCAAAAAAAAAAAAGAAAAACATTAGAGGCAAAAGTACATATGTTAGACTAAAACTATATTTTCATAAAATGGAATCAAGTCTTAGAAGGGCCATTGATGTTTCATAATTAAATCCCCAAATTTTAAGGAATAATTTTCCCCCTCCCCTTGAAGCTTCCCTTGATAGATCATATTCCTAAATAGTTCTAATGTGTTTCTTGATGACTAGTAGATAATCTTCACAGGGAGTTTTCTTCAATGTGGTATTATCACCTCTATCATGATTTTATATAAGTACCAGTTTCAATGTTTTGTAAGTGGTAATGACTACGAGTTTTAGGCTTCAGTGACTATAAGGTTTATGTAATAGAAAGTAAAGGAAGCTCATTGTTCTTGTTATTTAATAAGTGTTTGGCCTAAAGTAGTCAACTTTTTTCCCATTTTGTCTTAATGACCTTGCATGCACATGTCAAAGGCAATTAAAAATTAGCTTCATGAGAAGTTCACATTTAGATGGTTAATAAATTCATATTGGCAACTGGGAGACTGTTTTCTCAGACAGAATAAGAGGTTTTCTTTATAAAAATATTTTTTTCAATGAAGAATCAGTCATAAATTAGCTACTCCCATATTCATTATGAAGGAAAAAACTAATAAAACATATCTTGTCAGATTAAGAAACTATTGAGTCAACTTGCACAAGGTGAAGTAGAGCTGCTGAATACACGGAGGATATTCTGAGCAATGGAGCAGGCAATGCTAACTATCCTTCCTTTGACAGGTGACAATAATCCAGGAAATGCCGAGAACAAGCACTCGGGATAGCATCTGAGACTAAACTTTTTAATGTAGGTAACCTGTGTGGTGGTTGTTCTCTGCTGTATTTAATTTAAGACTCTCTAGTTTTATCCTTTTTCTTTAATTTGATCCAAATCAAAATTGATTTTGCAATTTCATTACACATAAATCCCTATCTAATAAGAAAAAACAGAGAACAAAAGAAGAGAATATCCCATAGCTCAAGCCCAGGCACATATGCCCCAGTTCCTTCTTTCTGTGGGCACAGTAGAGGCTGAGTTTTGGTTAATTTTCATTATTTTTAGGCTGGGGTTGGTGGCATGTGCCTTTAATCCAGCACTCAGCACTCAGGAGGAGGAGGCAAATGGATCTCTATGAGATGGAGGCTAGCCTGGTCTACATAGTAACTTCCAGGCCAGATGGGGGAACAGGGAGACCCTATCTCAAAGAAAACAAAAAGAAATGAAAAAGAAAACTATTATTTTCTCATACTGTCACAATGCATGAGGGAAAATCAAAGCTACCTTCTAGTCTGCATTCTCATATTTAAAAATCAAAGCAGCTGTAGATAACATTAATTCTGGAAGGATACCGCAAAAATATTTTTAAAGTGTCCAACACAATATCCAAATAATAGCTATGTTTTATGCCCAAAGAGACTTCTGAAAGTTTTCATTGTAAAGCCAGGTTATGCTGAATAGAAAACTAAATCCAGTAGGTGAACTATTTTTTAAATTTTTTATAACTATGCTGTTTAATCTTCATATAAAACATTTTTTATATTTCATGCTTATTACTTAAAATAGCAGAGACTCCCAGTAGAGGAAGCCACTGTGTTTATCACAGACTTGGTATGGGTAATGTCTTTTCCATATTTTTCCCTATGATTTTTTCTGCCTCTTAGATGACAGAATACAAGCTCCTTTGGATAATTAATTGCCAGTTGTTTCAATCCAAGCTCTATTGGCCATGTTGGTCCTTCCCAGAGTGCTTTAGCCTCTGCAGAGGTTAATCCTGTCATTCACTGATGGATACCTCAAGCATACTGACTCAAGAGCTGACTATAATGCTTGTGTTCATGGTATTCCCACAGAATATCATAACATCCATATTAGTTACCTTTCTGTTGCTGTGCTAAAACCTCATGACCAAGGCAAATTACAGAAGGAAGAATTTAGTTGGGCTTATGCTTCCAGGGGTGAGGGTCCATAGTGTAGAGGAGGCATGGTGGCAGAGATGACTGAAGCAGAAAGTAGAGAAGGACTGGAGAGAAGTAGAGAAGGCAAGGCTTAAGAATGCTTTAAGCCCACCCTCAGTGACATGCTTCCTCCAGCAAGGCCGTGCTTCCTAAAACCTCCCAAAACAGCACCACCAACTGGGGACAAATTGTCCAAATACTTGGAGTCTATGGGGAACATTCTTATTCAAACCACCACAGTCTGTGTAGTCCTATCTCAATATTATTAGGGAAAAATTCTAAGTAAAAGAGCAAGAACATGCCTGAAACAAACAAGAAAACCAATGAGCAGAGAGGATGTAAAACCACCTTGCTGTGGCTTTTGAGCTAAACCATGCTGGAATTTTCCATATAGTAACTCATGATGAGAGGGAAATGGGTTTGAAAGCTCACAGACTTTGCAAAGTTGATGATTCAAACCAAACTGCGGGCAGTATTACTGCTGTGAATTTGGTAAAAGACCTAAATGGGAATGCCTAAAGATTACGTTTACTGAAATGACAGTTCTGAGCTAGATCCCTTAACATGACAGTAAAGTTGCCAAGTAGGAATGTCTTGTGTTTCTAATGTGCTGAAGCACTGAAAAAGCTGTGGTGGGATGAATATTAAGATGGTCCCCATGGACCTTACCCTTGGAATCACTGCCATCACCAGGTAGATGGTCAAGGTGGGCTAATATAATATAATATGATATGATATGATATGATATGATATGATATGATATAATATAATATAATATAATATAATATAATTATAAACTCTTGAAAACCTGGAGTTTGTCTGAGGGGAAGCAGAAGATGATGTCAACAGTTCCAGAAGGATGTTCTATGACATGTCTGTCTTTGAAGATGGAGGAGGTCATGCATGAATACTAGAGAACAGTCTTTAAGACCTCTGTCCCACCATTCTTTCAATCATTTAGACAAGAAGATACTTTTCCCAAAGCCTCCAGATAATAGTCAAACCCAATTAAAACTTCAGCCTTGTGAAGTTCTAAGCAGCAAGCCCAGTTAAGCCCACCTGTGATTTAACAAATGAGTATGATGTTAAGCTACTAAATTGATGATAATTTGCTGAATAGAATAAAGACTGATAGAATGAGGGTAGACACCATTCCTATTTGGGGCAATATGGCATTGAAAAAAGTCACTAGATTGTAAGCTATACCTTTGGGAAAATCTTGGAAAGTCTTCTTGTTTCAGACATGTCTCTGGGGCAAGGGGTGGGGGTGAGGGACATCTCTTGGAATTTCCAGGCTATATAGAATGGAGACTACTGGGAATTCTGAGTCATTGCTTTAATAACAGTTCAGCAGAACCAACTTGCATTCTTAAGCACTGACAGTACATGTAGGAGAATGGATAATCTGGCTAGTCTTGTTGATACAGGTCATCGAATTTTTGTACTAAACATGTAGTGACTGACAATTGTTCTTGCTTGTGGGAGATCACAGCAAGAGCTCTGCTAAATTTCTCATCCTTAAAATTTAAAACTCAGAAAAGAAGAAAAAGGTAAACAATGTAGAACGAATTCTAGGAAGGACAAATTCTGCTCAAAGCTGACTCATTGTGAGTTTTATAAAGTCTGATATGACACTAGAAGCAGTGGAGCAATTTTTATTTATTTTTATTTTTTATATTGTTCTTAAACTTTTTCCATACATCATACATCATTTCTCAATCAAATTTAGAGTCACTTCACTTTCCATGCCCCCCACCCCATCTGAGTCCCTGCACTCTGCCATACATGTCTTGCATCTTTTTCTGAGTCTTTCCAGAGGTTTTATTTTCAGTTCTTTTGTTGTTCTTTCTAACTTGTATTACTTCAATATATATACATACACACACACACACACACACATATATATATATAGTTATATATACATAAATATATACATACCCACATCACATATCACTTGAATTGGATGATTATTTTTTCCTAAATGATGATATATTTTCCTTAAGGAAGTGCTTGAAGGTTCCTCCTTGGCAAGTCCAAACAACCATCAATCCTGCCCTTGTGCTCCACACTGGGCTCTTTCCCTCCCATTGTCCCCCAAATGAAGTCCATTAAGCACACATCCTGTCTTGATCCCCCTGCATTGGCCTCCATGATACAGCCCAGGTAGTCCAACAGTGGCAGTCTATACTCTGACAAGGCTGAAATCCTCTTAGCTGCTTAGTCCACAAGCTGGGTATCTCAGTAGTGCCCATCTGGCATTGAAAATTTGGAGGATTCTTGGAGAGACATGAGCCTTCAGCCCATATTGGAAGGTTAAAAAGCTGTGTCTCATCTTTGAAGAGTGGCAAAAGCAGTGGCAGCCACAGAGTAGATGCACTTGCCAGTAAGAATTGAAGACAGGCCAAACAATAGTACTCTTTTTTTTTTTTTTTTCTTTTTGTCTTTTTACTAAGATCTTGAGTTTTATGTCTGTAGTACAATTTTTCAGGCCTTACTGATTATTTATTTCTGGTTGTACTTTCCTTTTGGATGCTTAAGGCCACACAGTTAGCCCAGATTAACCAAGGTTTTTGTTTTCATGAGGTCAGTTGAGGATCTGGTCCTCAGGGGTCTCTTGGGTTTTTTTTGGGGGGGGGAGGAGGGTGGGAGCCTGGTTCCTTTCAGCTTTTCATTTACCAGTTCCATCCACACAAGGACAAAATCAGGTCTTGCTAGACCAGGCTTCCTTTTCTGAAGCTTGAGCAGACTTTCCTCTTTATAGACTGGACACTGGCTGAAGTCCCATTAGTGGATCTTCAAGACCTCTCTGAACAGGAAGACTGGTGACCCACATTTGCAGGACATTTCAAGAGATGCCCCCATACATAGTCCACTTAGACTTGATTGACCTCTGAGGGCAAGGAACAAAGTTATCCTTTAGGTCCCTCAGCCAAATTGGTATGGGCATTAAAATGGAGCCATTTTTTGAAAATAAATCCATGCCAATCAATGAATTGTTCCTCCTATATGATCATACAGCTATTTTTGGATATACCTGAGTACTCTCCAGACCTAGGCTTCTGTACACACTAGCAGGGAAAAGTAACATGCCTTTGTTAATTTAGTAGTCTGCTACATGACTAGTTGCCTTGGTTACCACTATGACAAATAACAGAAAAAAAAAACTTTAAAGAGAGGGCTATTGCTTGTCCTGCTCCCAGTTTCACAGGTTTCAGCCTGTGGGTGCTTGGCCCTATGTGTTTGGGCAGAACATCATGACAACAGGTAGAGAGACTGTTGAGTGAAGACAGGAATCAGAAGGAGAAAAGTAGCCACCTGGGGACCTGGTCTGATCTTCAAAGAAAGGCATACCTCCTAGGGACTCACTTTCTCCAGCTAAACCCCTCCTCCCAAAGTTTCCAAAATAGCAGGGAACCAAGTACTCCAAACCTGAGCCTATGGGGGATATTTCACATTGAAACATAACAATGGATGCCTTGCCACTCTTTTTGAAGTATAATGAACCTTTTAAAGTACCAGAAACAGCTTCTAGCTAACAGTTTAATGGTGTGACACAGCCATTAAGCAATGTATAAATTGTGAGGAGACTACAGCAGCAGCAGCAACAGCAGTAAAGCCCTGCACCATGAAACATGGTGAATAGTACTGCTGAAGAAGGTTGCTGTGAGTCATCCCTGAAGTGAGTAGTGGAGCAACAGCTTCAATTAAGAAGTTGAGTCAGGAGTGCACAGAACTTAGATGGGGGATTTCCTAGGACCACCTGAAGCACAGGTAGGAGCTGGGCACTTCAGCCAGGTGGATTGTTGGATAATTCTATCACTGGGTTGTTGGATAATTGTATCATTGGATTGTTGGATAATTGAATCATTGTCTTGTGTGGCTGTGGGGGCAGAGTCGCCCTGCTATCTGGTATAAAAGGTTGGCCTTTTGTCACTGTGAGACTTGAGTGCACAGAGCTTAGATCAGGGATTTCCCAGGACCACCTGAAGCACAGAGTACCAGGGCACAGATAAGCAGCCCCTCCCCCCCACTGGAATTATTGCTGAGGGAGTGTCCAAGTGAAACCACAATAGTGATTCCAGGGTGCAAAGCAAGGCAATAAATGAAATAGTGAAACTGAGATACCTCTAGTCCCTCATCACCAAGCCCTAGAAACAACCTAGAGAAACTGGCTGGCAAGAATCAAAGTGAGCACAGTGCTCAGCAGGGTACTGACTGGGTTGTTCCCTACCCAATTTTTGGAGAACCTTCAGAACAGAAAGGGAAGAGTGAGTTAGACTTCCAATATATAAACAAAATTGAAAGCCTGAAACCTAGACAAGTCAACACTCCATAAACAAGGAGAAACAAAACAAAACAAAACAAAAAAATATGAAAGCATCTGAAGGAGGCAAGCAAAGCAAGCTTTCAACACAGTTAAGAGGCATTTGGGTTTCACATTGGAATACAGGCAAAGAGAAACCCACATGCCAGGGACACGACGAAGAGACAACATGGGAAAGGTGAAGGATAATTCCACACTAAGCTCTACCAACCCTGTGGGAGATTTCTACAGTGGGGTCCCCCTGGAGGTGGCCCAGGACACAGATCTTAGAGGAACAAATGGAGACATTCAAAGAAATCAAAGAATATAAAGAGCAAGTCAGAGAATTAAGGAGAGAGAATGAAAAACTCAAGAAGGACATAGAGGGAGAGAATGACAAACTCTGGAAGGAAGTGGCAGCACTGAAAAGATCCCATGGTGAAAAAAAAAAAAAAAAAAAGGAAACCAACTAGGGAAGCAAGGAGCTACAGGAAGAGATTGAGAAGCTCCAAAAGGAAGTGAAGATACTAAAGAAATCACAAGATGAAATGAAAAAGGAAATCAAACACTCATCCAATCAAGAGGAAAGAAAAAAAAAGCCTCAGAAGTAGAACGGAGGAAGCAGAACAAAGAATATCAGACCTGGAAGATAACACAGAACAACTAAAAAGCTCAAATAAAGATTATGAAAAAAATTAAAAATACACAAAAGTGGGACAATCAGGAAATATGGGACACTATGAAAAGATCAAACCTCCATATCATAGGAACAGAAGGAGAAGAATCCCAAGAGAATGGTATTGATCAGATCTTCCCAAACTAAAAAAAAAAAGACAAACCCATACAAATACAAGAAGCACATAGAACTCCAAACAGACAAGATCAGAAAAGAAACTCCCCACGCCATATCATAGTTAAAATGCTAGACACCCAAAGCAAAGACAAAATTCTGAAAGCCACAAGAGAAAAACAGCAAGTTACATATAAGGGGAAACCAATCAAAATCACAACTGACTTCTCAGTGCAAACTCTGAAAGCAAGAAGAACATGGAGCAAAGCATTCTCAGTGTTAAAGGACTATAGATGCCAACCTAGGTTACTACACCCAGCAAAAATGTCAATTATAGTTGAAGGAGAGAGAAAAAATATTCCATGACATAAGCAAGATGATAGAATACATGTCCGGAAAACCAACACTTCAGAGAATACTTGAAGCAATTCAAAGGAGAGAAGAGAGGGGTAACCATCCCTAGGCACCTAGAAAGAGAAATAAATAAAAGCATAACTGCAGAAGTAGAAACCTAGACCAAAAATGCAAATGGATAATAAAGTGAAAGGAAGCAACACACATTTTTCAATTATAACCTTAAATATTAATGGACTAAACTCCCCAATCAAAAGACATAGACTGGCAGATTGGATTAGGAAACAGAACCCATCTATGTGCTGTCTACAAGAAACCCATCTCACTCTCAAGGATAGGCATCAACTTAAGGTGAAGGGATGGAAAAAATATTCCAAGCAAATGGTACCAAAAAGAAAGCAGGAGTTGCTATTTTAATATCAGACAAAATATACTTCAAAGTAAAAGAAATCAGAAGAGAAAAAAGGGCCATTACATCTTTATCAAAGGAATAATTGACCATAAAGATTTTATAATCATGAATATATATATATATGTATTAAACTCTGGTACACCAGACTTCATAAAGACAATTCTCCAGGACCTCAAGGTACAGATTAACCCCAGTACACTCATAGTAGGGGACTTCAATACCCCATTTAGCCCTTTGGACAGGTCAATTGAACAAAGAATAAATAGACATCTGAACTGAATGATATGATACACCAAATGAACCTCACAGACATCTATCAAATATTCCACCCACATACCAGAGAATACAGGTCATGTAAACTAATAGCCCTTCACATGGGTAGTACCACTACTGATTTTGTGCTGGGGCAAAGGGACTAAGTTGTGAATAAGATCAGGTCCTGTGGCAAAGTTTTAGTAGATGATGAGAAGAAAATTGTTGTTCAATAAGAGACTCTGCTGACAGTGGACTCAATGGCACCAAATAATACTGGCATCAGTGAAGGAAGTATCTTGTCATGAGGATGGCTGTTGAATGATTTAGAAATTAAGTGACAGAGAATGTCAACATGGGTGCTGCTATGTGTAGGGAGGAGCATCTCCTCATTAGAGCTTCAAAGACATGTGATTTTCTTGGAAAACCAGCTTTAATTAAACTTTAAAGACTGAAATAATAGGATGAATAGGTCATGGGGGGAATGGAAAGTAGATTCCACAATATATTGAAGAACTTTAGTTAAAGTCCAGGCAAAGAAGGAAAAAAATTCTACAGAGAGGTACAACATTAGTTCTGAACTGACAGCTGAGAAGGGGAGCTCATGAGTACAGGTGCAGAGGTCTCCATCTTGACTGCATTGCTCACAGCTGAGGTCAGAGCCTGTGGGTCTCCAGGTCTCATGCTTTGCTCACCTCTGAATTATAACCTGCCTCGGTTTCTCTATTCATCCACTCCATATACTTCACAATTCTATTTTTCCAAATGTCCCCTGCTAACTGTTTAGGCATGTAGGCCCCCATATAATAATTGTTAGCCTTTTCATTCAGTTAATTATTAAGGTTCACTTTGAAGTCAACCAAATTATTATTTTTTTGCCTTTATGTGATAATCCATCTCTTGAGACCTTAAATAAGCCAAGTGACGAAGAAGTGAATTCTTGGTGGCTTTGGTTTTGTACTTCATGTCCTCTTTAAAAGAAGCTCCTACTGATATGGAGAGAAAGTTGAATTATGCAATGAAAAAATACCTTTGGCACTAAAGTAGAGACAAACTTGAATCAGGAGAATATAGGGACTTCTCATGGAATATTCTGGTGTGGGGAGATATAGGCCACAAAGTTTAAGATGAGGTGGGAAACAGTTGGTCCTAACATTTTAGCATAGATCCAAATGTTTATACATTCATACAGTTCTAGACAGAGACTTGTTTTGAACATTTACAGTTTGGGGTTGTGTTTTCTGGATAGTTATAAATAACATAGAATTGGTTGTTTTGCTAATTTTAAGTGTAGACTTCAGTAGTAGGAATCGTAGTCACAATGTCAAGTAAAGCTTTTGTAGAAGGAAAATATGGTAGAAGCTTATACATTATTGCTAACATTGAAATTTGCTATTTTATACTTCACTTTGTCATTTAAATTATGATGTATAAAAATATGTGACTTTGTTTGCATTTTGCAGATTGCTAAAATAGTATTATGTCTGAAACTTTAGAATTCCAGAGATGACTGAAAAATTCCAGGAGCAAAAATAGTTTAAAATAGTCATTTTAAATTGTTCCTAATTTACAGTGATTAGAGTTAATTATTTTTGACTTTGTAGTGTTGTGGAATCCACACACATTAAATAGAAATGATTCTTACCTGGGTGTGGTGGCGCATGCCTTTAAGCCTAGCACTTGGGAGGCAGAGACAGGTGGATCTTTGTGAATTCAAGGCCAGTTTGGTCTACAGAGTGAGTTCCAGGACAGCCAGGGCTACAGGGAGACCCTGTCTCGAAAAGACCAAAAAAAAAAAAGAGAGAAATGATTCTTAGTATTTTGAATTCTGATCTTCTCCTGAGCTAGTAGTGGGTCTTTGAACATTATTTTATGATTCTAGGCCATGGCTGTAAACATCTAATCAGCCTCACAATCATACGTGTGAGTAAACATTATTCTAGGGTGTGCTATGTTGCACAGTGATGATGTTTGTTTGGTAGGTTAGGTGGATTAAATAAATTTTCAACTTATAATATGTTCAATTTAAGATGTTTCTTTTGGAACCTGTCTTATCAGATCTGCATCTTACTGTTTGTATTTAGACTTGTGTTGCTGCTACTCTTAAGCTTGGACCACACTAAAATGTATACAGACATTTTTGCCTGAGCATGAAAGATGCTTCTAAGCTTCAAAAAGGAGTTGGTCCCGGATGAACTCTTTATAAGGCACCACTCAAACTTCAGATAACTTCCATCTACTAAGGGAATCCCTATGTAGGGATTGTCCTATGTAAGGACAATCCCTACATAGAAGGTGTGGGTTTTGAAATCCTTAGAAAAATATGTAACTGCTATATTAGTTAGTTTTCTGATTGCTACAATAAAGTACAACAAAAACAACTGAAAGTAAGGGTCTATTTTGGTTCACAGAGTTCATAGTCACTGCAGGAAAGTGCTATGGAAGGAACATGAAGCAGTTGGTCATGTTACATCTACACACAGGAAGCAGAGAGAGGTGGATGCTGGGACTCAGCTAGCTTTCTTCTTTGATGCAGTCTAGAATGCTAGGCCATGGAATGATACTACCCACATTTAGGGTAGATCTTCCCAACTCAATTAATTTAATCTAGAGAACCCATTAGAGAAGTACACAGAAGCTTACCACTTTGGTAACTTGAGATATGGTCAAGTTGTCAGTGTTAGCCATTGTATTTGAGTACGTTTCAGTGAGTTTGTTTGATGGCTGGAACTGACATTATTTTTCTGCTTCAAATTCACAATTCTTTAAAACAGTCCTTGGAATGGTATTCAGGCCATTTCCAATAATCAGCTATTTCTAATAATATTAATACTGAATTTTAAAATTTATAGGTTTCCTATATCTTAGCCAAGAGCAAGAAAATGTTTATGGAAAACACAGGTATTAGAAGCTTCCAAGTTAGTTCTGCTCTATGTCATGTTGGGTTAAATTTTTCACTGGGCCACTGGAATATCAATGAAGCCAGGCAAGGAATATTACTAGAAAAGCTTTTGTTAGAACTTCTCAATACAGTGCTGAAAGCAGTGATTCTTAACTGTGGACCCACATTTGGGCCAGATAATAATTGTGTGGGTTGTAAGATATTTATCAGGAGTTTTGTCTCTACCCAGTAAAAGCTAATAGATCATCTTTGATTGCTGCAAGCAGTAAAATTCCTCAGATAACTTGAAACAAAGACATTCCATGATCTCTGCCCTGAGGGACTGTACATATGAAACTGTAGGAAGATCCAGTTTGAACTGGGGGCTAGTTCTCAGCTAGCACCCCTCAGGGCACCATGTGGGTGAGAATCATGAGATTTCTCTAACCCCACCCCAGGAAGAAGCAAGCAGTGTGGCCCCCGTGCAGGATTCTGGGTAGGGCAGCAGTGTGGTGGGAACTGGGGGTCTGTGATTGGCTCTGGGAACTGACATCATTTTGCTTATAAAAGCAAACTGTAGCAGGTAACAAATCGAATTCTCCATTACCATCATTACACAGAATTCCTGGCCGTTATTTTTGTGCACATACAGGCCAAAGCAGGCCTGAATTTCCTTCTATTGAACAGTGGGTTGGACAGCAGTCCTTCAGACCACCAACCAGGATAGCTGGTGTGGGTGAAGTGAATTGTGAGTGGGCATAGGCTGAAGATAGGCCATCAGCCATCAGCCTGAAATTCCTGTCCAGGGGCCAGCAGTCTTTGGGCAGGTGGAAAAAGTGGCCAAGGCAGGAACCATTTGTTCCTTTGTCCCAGGCTAAGGACCTGAGTTGGAAGTACCTCTCAGGTTGGGTTACAGAAGTAACCGACTGCCCTCTGCACCGAGGGGTCAGTTCCCCACAGTGTCTGCAAGGCGAGCATTGTGCTCCCCTTCCCTTAGCAGGACTGCGCTGTGCCTGCTCGTGGCAAAAGAAGTTCCTACATGAAACTCATTTAGGGCATTTCCAGAACTAATTGGAATGCTAGTTACAAAAAAACCAAAGATGTGTAGTAGGGAGAGGGGCTCTATTGTTGTTGAAAGGTAGAAATAATTTTGCTAAAATTATGTTATTCTGAGTCCTTCATATTCTTCTAGCATTTTCTTCCAGTTCCAGTCCAGGACTCATTTCCAAGTCCCCATGACACAGAAACTCAAGACTGAAGTTTGCTCGAAACCCAGGGAAGGTTCTAGGAGCTACTTTGTATCTTGCTGAAATTTATCACTTTGTTATTTATTAATTTAATTACCGTTATGGTTAAATCTTGATTGTCTGCTTGACTTGATCTAAGGGACCTAAGAGACACATGTCTGGGTGGGTCTGTGAGGTCATATAGGAAAGATTCTGTGAGGGTGGGGAGACCCCTCCTAGAGTGGGTAGTACCTTCCCTCTGTAACCTAGATTCAAAGAAGTCAGAAAAGCAGCGCTGCTTTGGGTCCACCTGCTTCCTGCTGTGTATCCATCCCTTTGCTGCTGTTGCTCCATCCTGTGCTGCCATCAGAACCAGTGTCTTCAGCCTTCTAGTGTCCACCAAAGACCAGTGATGCTTAGGAATCTGCTGGGCCTTCAGCACTGGATCAGGACTGCTGAGGTTTCATGGGCTGAAAAGCTACCGGGTTTGTGTGTGGACAGCCACTGTTGGGCCCCACAGCCCCTAACATATCAGGCAATGTAAAAAAAAAACAAACTCTGGTTATAATATATTTATTTTTATCATGATTTTTGGTTTTTGAGAATTTTATACATTAGTATTTTATTTACAACATTCCCACCCCTTTCTCCACTCTCCAACTCTTTCAATGGCCCTCTTACTCTTTAATTTTAGAAGACTACTGAGTCCATTTAGTGGTGTTTGTGTACATGTGTTTAGGGCTGACCACTGAGCTCATTGGTTTTCTTGATCCTAGCTGTTCTGACAGGGTAAGATGAAATATTAAATTAGTTTTAATGTGTAGTTCTCTAATTGCTAAGGATGTTGGGCACTTTAAAAGACATTTCTTGGCCATTTTTATTTCTTTGGGTCTGTTCTTTTAAAGAACCCCAATACAATCACTTGCATTTCTTTCATTTTGTTATCCACCTCATGCAACCCAGAAGAAAGTGTAGTCATTGCTCTGGTGTGGTCACTATCGTCCCTGAGCACTGTCAGATGCTCCAGATGGTTTGCGGTTAGGTCCTTCCCTGGTCTGCACTTCATCTGTCTTCTAAAACGCCTGAACTCTTTACTGCTGAATACATGACAAAGCATATCTGGCTGGAGGTTTATTTTTAGAAGGCCTTGTTTTGAAAACCAATGGGAAAAATATCCAGAGAGAACTCTCTATACCAATTTCCAGTGTGAAAATACCACCAGCAGAGATGATAGCAAAAGATTTGTCTCAGTGCTTAGCAGAGTCATGGCAGAAGGTGTCTGAATTCAGTCCTCTTGACATGGAACTAGCTTACCAACAAAGTGCTCCTGCTCCTGCACGGATTTAGAGATGTTGACAAATGTGCTTTAGAGGTTGGAGATTTGAGGCAGGGTCTCCCTGTAGCCCTTGAACTTGCCATGTAGACCAGGCTGGCCTTGAACTCACAGAGATCTGCCTGCCTCTGCCTCCTGAGTGCTGGGATTAAAGGCATGCACCACTATGGCCAGCTCAGCCTCTAATCATTTGGAAAAATTTTTATTGTACATTTGATTTCAGAGAACTCTGTTTTGATGGAATCAGAAAACCTCTACCCCTATTTATGACTTTCATTAAGCACTATTCACTCAATTTCTGAAACTCTCCCAAATTAAAATTTCTTCTTAAAATATATAAAATGTTCTTGCCTGCCTGGAATTTGTGCCTCGAATTGTTTCAATGACAGCCTGTAACCTGTCCAATGAAATAAACACTTTCTACCCCAAGTAGCTGTAGTCATGGTGTTTATCACAGAGAATGCAAAGCAAAGCAACACAGTAGAAAATATGCAGTTTTGCACAGGACATTTGTAGCTGATGCATGTTTCACTGTAGAGATCATCCTAATGTGTAATGCTGCTGACTTGGTATTACATCCAACACTGCAACTACGATTCTCATGCACACATCTTTGCATATTAGTCCTATTATTTCTTTTGAACTTATTTTCCTTAATTGGAACTGTGGGGTGAAGATGCACATTTTACATTTTGTGTTTCTCCAGGAAGAGCTACTCAGCATCGTAATAGATGCTGCCTGCACCTGTCTCCTACTCTTTCTCTAGACACATATTTATGGGATGGGAATTGGTTTTCAGTACATTAAGAAGGCAGCCCAAACTCTAAAGTCTTGAACTGATTTAGTTTGACTGCAGTAGTTTGTGATGATGTTCTCTTAAACAATGATTATATCAAGTGTTTTCCCAGGTGAAATTTTCCAAGTTTAACACAAAATAGGAAGTTGTCAAGTGCAGAGAGAATTAAATTTCAGTTATTGGGAAGTCAAACTGCATCCGTTTGTCTTTTAAGTGTCACCTCTATAAGTGATCTAACTTCTGTTTGAGTTTCTCCTTTAGATTCTGATGTCAGGAAGTGATGGTGTGTGAGGTATTGTATTATTTTTATCACATTCACTAACAAAGAAAAACCTTTGCCTAGCCTTTCAGTGTTCCTTCTGATGGAGTTATTTTTGAATCCTTTTTCTCCACTCTCTTTTTAGAGGTTGGAGCCCAACTGAAACACAGTTTGGTCCTGAACGTGATGTGCGATAGCTTTCAGAAACTGGGCCAACAGCTATCGTTGAAATCCAGGGACTGTGGGTAGATATAAGGCGCTCTCTTCTGTGGGGTTGAGACCTTGCCTGAGGCTCCATCTGGGTTCAATGACTGCCAATGACACACTGGACTTCAATATTCTTTTCTGTCATGGGCAGCCCCTATGAAAAAATAGTGTCTAGATAGAAACCCACAGTTATTTTTCTCACAGGAGTTTCTATCCTTGGAGGCTTTTTCTCCTTACTACTTCTCTTGATTCTCTGATAAGGAGAGAAAGCCAAAGCCAGTTTGTTTGTGGAGCTGGCTTCAGAGTAGACTTCTCACAATAAATTTATATGGAGGAGATAGTGGAATAAATTTGAACACTTAGAATATTTTTGTATGGCTCATCTTCATTACACAAATAACGAGTTCAGGTAGTACATTACTCAGAGTTATCCAGAAAATTTAATCCATTTGTGTCTCTGTGTTTGTGTGTGTCTGTGTAGTTTAAAGAGTTGGTTGTGTGATAATTGGGGCTGCCAATTATCTGTCTTAGGGTACAGGAAGTTGAAAATGCAGGCAAGTTTCTAAGTTGAAGTCTTAAGAGAACTGCTTCTTCCTCAGGAATCCTCACATTTTGCATTTGTATCTTCAGTGATTAGAGGTGGCCCACCCACACTGTGAAGGGCGATCTACATTACCTACAGTCAGATGATTATAATGTTCATCAAATCCACAAATATTTTCATAGTGACATCTACACTAGCACTTGAACAATCAACTGGGCATCATAGCTGAATCAACTTGACACAAAGTTAAACATCAGCTGAATGTGGTAGATTACTGTAGTTTTGTAACCCCAGTTCCAGGCCAGCCTGGGAAACAAAGCCAGACTGTCCAGAAAAACAATGACAACAAAAAAGAAACCACATACAGTCCTTGGAACTATAAGCAAAGCTGTTATCCAAATCGTGTAGTTTAGAACTTATAGAAGAGTAAACTGAGGCTCAGAGAGGCTCTTGCAACTTGAAAAGTGTCCTGAAGCTTCTCAGGTGCAGCAGCAATTCCAGTCCATCTCTGATGGACTCTCGAGTCCTCAGTGTGTCCACTGCTCACACATACACAGCCTGATGCCCCTAGAGGTGAACATTCTGCTCTCTGCCCTATGTAGACTAATCCTAGAAAGTTCATGTCACAGCAGTGGAAAAATGTCCCAGGCTGTCTTTTGTTACTGCTGGCATCAAAGGAATGGGGATGTGCTGAGGCCTGTGGACAGATTGAGTCAGAGAGGAAGGTAGCTCTCACACATAAAACCTCCAGATTTGTTTGGGCCAGAGTTTTAAAAGTCTTCCTGTTTTTACAAAGAGGAAAATATTTCAGGGATCTGTAGCTGAGGCTGAGTCTTCTATGTGCAGGGCTAAAAGCAAAATTATTAACCACACCAATTGGTTACAACATTTCATAGAATGTATCTGGGAAAGGTGGGCTCCAGTTTTTTGAAACACTTTAGAGCTATGTATATACTTCCTCTGTCCTTTGTGTCCAGTTCAGGGAAATTGGAATACTCTAGGCTTCTTTTTTTTTTTCCTTTTTTGAAAATTGTCCATGTGTTAGGAAGTTTGGGAATTTCAGTTACTTTTCATCTGGTATGTAAGTATCAAAGAACTTGCTTAGTCCTTCGTGTCACTCAGAAATACAAAGTGTGGGGGGGCGGCTGGAGAGATAGCTCAGTCTCAGTGGTTAAGAGCACCGACTGCTCTTGCAGAGGACCCAGGTTTGATTCCAAGCACCCACATGACCATCTTTAGCTCCAGTTTCAGGGGAATCCGACGCCCTCTTCTGACCTCCACGGCATTGCACGACACGGGTACACCAACCTACATGCAGACAGTGCACTCATACACATAAATAATAAAAATAAAAAAAAATAAAAAATGGGAAATTTAAAAAGTAAACAATCACATGGCTGTAGGAGTTTAATAATCATCTGAATAGTCCTTTAGTCACGAGTGGCCGACCACATGCCGTTCTTCCCTCCTTGCATTTTCAGAGGCTGTCTCCTGCCTGCAGGAAATCTCGGCTTAGCTCTGGCAAGAAGGGGGGAGGGGACTGCGAGAGAGTTACCCAATGGAATAGAAAAGGAAAGATAAGGCCAGACATACAGACATGGACTCAGAGAAAGCCCAGGAGAATAGGGTCTCTATTTATGCCAGCAGTATGCTTATATACCAAAAGTTACTGTGCTCTGGACAAGGAAGTGGGGAGCAGGCGGAAGGGAGGGGCGAGCCACTTTGGCTCTAATGGGGGGGGGGGCTGCAGAGCTCCTGTTTGTGCAACAGGTAACTAGAGGTGTGACATTCTGCTCAATGCCTCAAGGAAAGGGGCCATCTGGTCCTGGAATTTTGCAGAGATAGGTGAAGCAAGAAAATATTGTAATATTCCCAAACTTCTGGAGCTACAGATAACTCACAGAGGCAATTGAGTGCCCACAGAGATATCAGATAACTCCCTCGGGACAGGTCTCACAAGTTCTTGCCTCAGGCCAGGCAAAGCTTCATTCCTACACATGGCGTTACTTTTTAGAACGTTGTTGTTCAACCTGTTACGCAGCTTGGTACAATCTTAGAAGGTGACATCATTATTCCCCCAAATAGCGCTTCATTGTGGAGATTACATTTTTCTTTAAAATGGCCACATTGTTGGTAAATTTTATTTTGTGATTGATTGATTTGTGGCTGAGCAGTGATTTTGTTCATCAGAACACGATAGATTGTTAGTGTTCCAACACTGCCTTCATGTCCATCTATTATGAACCCTTAAGTGATTATCACACATAGCAAATTACTCACCTTTGAAAATGGGAAAACTCTACAAAATTCTTGGCAACATATCAAATCTTATGGTTAAAGTGTAGACATTCCTTAATTTCCTTTAAAGGGGAGGAGTGTACTCATGCCCCCAGGCCTGGTGGGTTCTGAATTTCCCAGCTCCCGTTTTCTCATGAGTAGTTCTCACCACATGGAATATGCTGACACTACAACATTCTTTCTGAGGTAAGGAGCATGCCCAGCCCAGGCTTTGTTCCAGTCCCCATATCCCACAAGACAGAAAACCAGGAAGCCATATCACCTTGGCTTAAAATCCACACTACTTACCAAGGATCCTTAGTCACAGTTCAAATGCATAGTTCTGACCTTAATCCCTATAGAATCTTTTGGACCTATGTGGGGCTAGCTCTCACTAAATTCTAGGCTTCTGTTGTCCTTTTCTGCTGATGTGTAAGTAATAGATCTGACCCCTATAACTTATTGCATGGATGTTTTGCCTCAGTGGGCAGATAACCAGTCCACAATAAGTACAGTAATAGTTCCTATTTTTTCTTTATAATTTCCCAAAGATACGCATAAAGGATATGAAATATTCCACAAATCACAATACCTTTGAGAAATGAAAGACCCAAGTTATATCTTGTTTCTATCAGAAAACTGGTAAAATATTCTATTAAAACATTCATAAGAACCAACAGCCCACACTTTTATGCTATCTGACATGAACTTCATTATCCTTATCCACCATCCTTAAAGGGAATGAATCTGATGTGTGCTTCTGTGCAGGAGCAAAATGACCATAAATGCACACAAGTGTGTGCAAAAAAAATGCACACAAGTGTGTGCAAAAAAAAAGCTCAATCTCTGGTCCAGAAAACAACAAATAAGCTGTTGAAGTTGCAGAGATAAGACCTAAGAAAGTTTCTTTTCCCCCTTTTTCTTTTTCTCTTACCTCCCTTCCTCCCTTCCTTCCCTTTTCATTCTCTTTGCATTGCTGGGGATGGAATTCAGGGCCTTGCACATATTTGGCAGATGCCCTACCACAGAGCTATTTCCCCAGCTATCACATCTGCTTCTGCCTCCCAAGTGCTGCCCTGGCAAAGACACAGTTTTGAAAACTAATCATGGGGCCAGAGAGTGGTTGAGTGATTAAGAGTATTTCCAACTGCCTGTATCTCCAGTTCCAGGCGATCTGACATCCTTTTCTGGCTTCTGAGGACACTGTGCTCACATGCACAAACCCATACAGATATACACATACACATTGGAATAGTTACTTTTCCTGTGATTAAACACCAGGATCAAGATAACATAAATTGAAGAGTTTATTTTAGCTTAGGGTTCTAGAAGGAGAGTCCATACTGGCAGGGGTCACATGGCAGCAGGAGCCAGCCAGAGCAAGAAGCTGAGGGCTCACATCTCCAATGGCTAACAGGAAGCAGAGAAGGCAAACTGAAAGTAGGTCAAGGCCATTGACTCTCAAAGCCTACCCACAGCCTCCAATAAGCTATGTCTTGTAAAGGTTCCGTGACCTTCCCTAAACAGTACCATCAATTGACCAAATATTCAGATACTTGCATCTCTGGGGGACGTTTCTCATTAAAATCACCACAAACATAATTAAAAAAAAAATTGGGGTCTGGAAAGCTGACTCAGTGTTTAAGAGCACCAACTGCTCTTGCAAAGGATCCAGGTTTGATTCTTAGCACCCACTCGGGGGCTAACAAAGGTCTGTAACTCCATTTTCAGATGATCTGATGCCCTTTTCTGACTTCCGTGGGCACTGCATGACACACATGCAGGCGATATACTCGTATACATAACAAAATAAAATAATTAATAAAAATATTGAAAAAGAACTAATCTTGTGTTTTGAAATTTTATTCCTGATTTCATATATGCCTGTATACACACTATACACACACACACACACACACACACACACACACACACACACACACACAAAGAATATTCAGATTGAGGAAAGCTGGATAGAGTTCTGCCAGTGTTCATTTGGTATTAAAGGAAATTTTGAAATCCAAATGTATTCAGGGAATGATAATTCTATACGTTGCAGTGTTCCTTGTTTTATTCCAGGAATGCCTCCCTCTCTGCCATTCTCAGCCACTACACAAAAACCTACCTATGTTACTAAGCCTTTCAATGTCTACACTCACGTTTCTATACATTTCTTTATCTTCTGTGTTAAACAAATAACCATTAGGAATGTGTTAATGAAGCACAATAAATTTATATGTTATAGGGGACAGCCAACCAGGTCTAATCAGATAGTCCCCTGGGTACATGTTTGCCTTAACTCATTATCCTCTCTCTGTCTCTCTGTCTCTCTGTTTCTCTCTCTCTCTCTCTCTCTCCTCCTCTCTCATGTTTTTTTTTTCTCTTACAGCACTGTTCACCACCAAGCATCCCTGTGAGGATAACTGAAGTAACATAAATGGAAACCCAGTGGCACTTGAAGAGCAATGTAAAAGTGCTGTATATTAGAGCAAAGGAGTACATAATTTTTAATTTTGTCATTTAAATTAAACAGATTATAGTACTCTTTGACATGAGTGCTGGTACTGACCCCTGGTATGGAGTGGTACTTCAACAGACATGCTCTTGCTCTCATGGAATTTATAGTGTAATGGAGAAAGGACACAGTATGAAAACAAGTAAGCAATGTATATTTAATTACATTGTGAGTTAAGTGTTTGAGGATCACATGAAGGAAGTAGTGACATGCAAGAGTAGACAAAGGGGTCATTGGAAAGCTACTCAAATGTGAGTGTCTGGAAAGGCTTATCCTGTGGTTTGGTGTTTTAACTGAGACCTGGAAGATGAGAAGAGACCGGTTTTCCAGACAGGGGACAGAAGTTCTCAGTCCAGGGTCAGTCCCCCATCCATTTCTCTTGTTCTGCTTTGAGACCCTGTCCCAATTGGTATGGGTTGTGTGTCTGATGCCTCCATTGCCGCAGGTTTATGTGTGAAAGCTTACAGTTGATTGTAAGTCACTGGTTCTCTACGTTCATGCATCAGCCCTGGCTCTCACAGTCTTTCCACCCCCTCTTCCACAGTGATCCCTGAGCTGTGGGGAGGTGAGGTTTCATATAAAGGCTCCATCCAGAGATATACCCTCTGGGGTCTCCCATTCTTTGAAGCTTGACTAGTAGTGGTCTTCTGTTTGCATTACACTCTATTGTGTGAGGAAGGTTCACTGGTGAGAATTGAGGGGTGCACTCATTGTCTTTCTGTCCCGTTCTGTGTATAAATGTTCAACTGTAGATGTGTCTCCTAGGAATGAGGATTTTTCAGGTGTACATGTTCTATGTTTGACCAGTTGTTAGACGCTGCAATGGCCTCCATCTGTTGCAGAGAGTAGCTTCTTTGATGAGTGGCATAGGACATGATTTTCTGTAAATGTAAGATTCCATAGTTAGTGCATGGTAAGAAATTTTATTTATCTAGAGATATGACCCCGATGGGCTTTTCTCTAGGCTCTATGTGCTCTCTAGCCTTGTGCATTTAGTTTAGTTTATAGTGGCTCTGATGGATTCGCTCCCTTTGAGAGGTTTCCAAGTCCAAATAGATAGCTGTCAACCATCCCACAGACAAAAGTGCCTCTATTGCACCGAGAGGTACCAAACTCACTTTTAAAACAAGCCCACTCCCAAGGCAACAGTTTTCATAATGAGGCCAAGTCCTTGCATAGAAGCTCAATCACTTGACACTTCTTTGTACTCTGCCCCTGTGGTATTTAAGGCGTATCAAGTATTAGATGAAGTTCTTCACAAGTGTCACTTAATTATAAAATTATCTGCATTACATGGGTAAGAAAACTTACTCATGGAGAGTTCATGCTGGCACAGAAGCTGAGCTGTGAAACCTGGTCATCTTTGTTGTACAGTGTTTCCCCTAAGAACAAAATGGAACTATGCTAAGCAATTTTAGTATAGAAGCTACAGTCACTTGACTCTGTTGCCATATAGTATTATCATTGTTCTAGTTTATCATTAGCTACTGTTGAAGTTGGGAATGGGACCCTCACATCTTTTCTGTTAGCCACTGCACTGTGTGAGAAATTTCTCTACACAATTTTTGGTTTGGGTTATGATTGCCACTCCCTTCTGAATCAGCACAATGCTCTTGAACATCTTCTTGGATATCTGAAGGTACAGATAACACTAAGTGACTATATAGTCCACACTTTTCTCTATATATACATACATGCGCACCCACACATATATCTGATAAGGTTTAATTTATAATTTAGGCATAAGAGATTGACAATAAAAGTAGAAGAATTATAATAATATAGTGAAATAAAAGTTAAATTCTTTCTTAACATCTCTAATTTTACTTTTTTCACTTAAAGGAAACATTTTATACCCTGTGTTTAGCTTATCTGAATTGGCAGCAACAGTATTTTTGTGCCTTGGGACCATTACTAATTAAATTAAGGATGGTTCGAACTCAAGTACTGCTCTACTGCAGTCTGTAGTTGACCTGATACTACTACAAATAGCTACTAAGTGACAAATAGATAGGTAGCATGAAGGGTGGACATGCTGCACATAGGAAGACATCATGGTCAGGGTGGAAAGGAGAAGAGATGTGAGTTTTTGTCATGCATGGTGTAGAATGTAAAACATATGAACTGTTAATTTCTAGAATTTTCCATTTCTTAATTTTGGAAAATGGTTGGCTGTAGGTAACTAAAATTCTACAAGGTGAAGCTGTAGCTAAAGGAGAAGACTGTTCCATTGAATCCTTGTCACTCATGCTTATCTTACCACCTCTGACAACTATTTGTGCAATATTAGTAAAGGTTTACTTCTTTGGCAAATGTCCTTCCTTTACCCCCTTTCTATAGTGACTCATCCCTACATACAAAGGACTCACAGAGCATCCGTGGAAAATTCATTGTGATATTGAGCATGCAGGTGGCAGGCAACCTGGGAGATGATCCAGTGAAGCTTGGTGCTGGAACCATGTTCTGTGACAGAGAGACAAAAGTCCTTCCACTCTCTGTCTTGGCCATAGTGTTATTAAAAGGTGGAACTGATGGGGTTAAAGAAAGAATCGCAACAGAAGGGCAAAGGAAAGTCTATGAGGGATTAAGATTGTAATTGACTTGAATTAATAAATCTGAATGTATCTTTGCAGGATTCAAAGTTTATTCTTCTTGAAAGAAATGCTTCGTTAAACTATGAAGTGACACAAGAACAGTTTCTAATTGTATAACAATGAGGATGTTCATAGTCTCCACCTCACAGAGTTGAAAGAGGATCAAACATAATTAACATGTGAAATATGTTAGAAGTGCTTGGTGTGTACACACACACATACACACATACACACACAACTATTTTGTTGTTATTATATAAGTTGGCACATTTGTAAGGATATTTCTATTGAGAATCAACCTTTCCATAGGGTATTACTACTTTTACAATTTAAATAAATACATTATTGATCCCCCTATGTCTAACAATATAGGACAATTGCTACTTTCCATTTGTTTCCCACTTCCAGCCTCTTGTAATGGTTTTTGTTTCTTTTCAGAATATTCAGATTTCCAATATACCCTGAAGAATTGGTAATATAAAAACCATAGCATTGTATTTCAGTAAAAATGCTTTTACCGAATCCTTTGTATATTGTATCTCAAATCTGAATTACATTAGAATCTATCCTATGGAAATGTGATTTATAATGTAATTCTTTTTATGTAAAATATGAGAAATTCAATTTCACTTTAAAGAATTATGAAGTGCCTCTCCCAAGCTGGCATGCAGTTTTATTCCCATTAAAGGAGTCAGTCAAGATCAGTGCACACATTCACATAAACAGACATGCATTAGTATTGTGTTTAAAATCACAATCCATCTGTGTCTGAATGCACATGTTTCATCACTTAAAAACTGCTAAACTCTAGCCTTTGTTCAGTTCTTTGATGCACATTTCAGATTCTGGTGACAATGAAGAATACTGTGTTCATTATTAAGTCACTTCATCTAAAATATTGATTTTTGTGTGTATGTTCATGTTCATGTGCATGGATACACATGCATGTGGGAAGGTGTACACATGGGCATGTGCGTCTATGGAAGACAGGGGATAACCACTGGCACTGTTCCCATAAGCTGCCCACATTCCTATTGGAAAAATGGTCTCTCATTTTTCCCTAGAAGTCATTCATTCAGCTCAGAGCCTGGCCAGCAAGGCCTAGGGATCTTCCAGTGACTGCCTCCTTAGTACTGGGATTACAAGTGTGTGCCACCATGTCAGGATTTTTTTTTCTTTTTTTAATGTGGGTTTTGGGGATCAAATGCAGGTGCTCAATTTGTCATAGGAGACCCTTTAAAATATGAGTTGTCTCCCCAGCTAAATCTTAACATTTTGAAATGTCTGGGCTGGAGAGATAGCCTAGCGGTTAAGAACACCGACTGCTCTTGCAGAGGACCAGGGTTTGATCCCCAGCACCCACATGGCAGCTGAGAACCATCTGTAACTTCAATTCCGGGAGAACTCCAGTTCCAGGGGAATCTGAGGCCCTCTTCTGACCTCTGCGCCATTGCATGACACGAGTGCACAAACCTACATGCAGACAGTACATTCATACACATACAAAAATAAATAAAAAAAATTCAAAAAGAAATGTCAAGTATCATTTTCTTTTAAAATATATTTTATTCTTTTTATTTTATGTGAATGAATGAATTACCTGCATGCCTGTGAGTGCACCCGAGTTATGCAGTGCCTGCAGAGGTCAAAAGAAGGTGTCAGATCCCTTGGAACTGGACTTTTTGAGGGTTGTTAGCCAGCATGTGGGTGCTGGGATTTGAACTCTGGTCTTCTGCAAGAGGGCCATCTCTCTAGCCCAAGTATAATTTTCTGCCTGAATACAGTCACCCTATTATTTCATGATCCAAATGTGTGGGTACCTCCTGGAGACTACAAATGTTTATGAGACAGTTCTTTCTCTCAAAGAGATTACAATGTTAAGGGGAGACAAAGAGATAATTCTGATTTTGAAGAATGTGAAGTCAATTAAAAAATGGACAGAGTAGGGACACAATGAATATGAATTATGAACAGAGAAACTAACAACGTTGACTTCTCAGAGTTTGGGCCCTTTATCTATGTCTGAAGAGATGAAGATGTTTCCACAGAATAATTAAGAGGCTTATGTACCCCCAAGATGAGCAGAAAGTCAAACAGGAGTCAGATCTGTGAGGAACTGAGCCAGTTGTTTCTCCCTACTCCAGAGAAAGCAAACAATCCTAGGCACATTTGTGTCCAAGTCTTTCCTTCGGTTTATTCTATTTTTCACTGAAAATATTCAAGATTAGGAGTTATTTGAATATTATTTTAGAATTTTGAAATTAGAATATTGAAAAAATTCAATATTCAAAAATTGAATATTTTGAAAATATTCAAAAATATCCATGGATACAGGAGGAACTGTATCCATGGATATTTTTTCCGGAAACATGTCTTGGAATTCTCTTGGTGAAGATTAAATATCTTGGAACAAGCGAAAATGAAGGTTCTCCATTAAGACCTGTCCACAAAGGCACGTTGTGTGTGGTATGTGATGTGTGGTGTGGTGTGTGGGGTGTGTGGTATGGTGTACTGCATTCTCTGCTAAATTCAGTGTGCTAAGTATAGATGGAATGTATGAGAAACACCAGGGTAGTGTGTCTCCTTCATAATGCTTAGGAACCTGGGACATATCTAGCTTGGCCTTTGCAGGCTGCCAGCTTCTTTCAAGACTTGTCAATTCAATGAAAGCAATTTTTAAAAATTTTTATTTTTGTATGTGTATGAATGTACTGTCTGCATGTAGGTTTGTGCACCCGTGTTGTGCAATGCCATGGAGGTCAGAAGAGGGTGTCGGATTCCCCTGGAACTGGAGTTAAAGACGGTTCTCAGCCACCATGTGGGTGCTGGGGATCGAACCCAGGTCCTCTGCAACAGAGGTCGGCACTCTTAACCGCTAGGCCATCTCTCCAGCCCCCAATGAAAGCAATTTTATCACAGCCAGGCACCTCCCTGGGATTCTTTCAGCTGTTGAGTCAGTATATTCTTGTTAGAAGGAAAGCATTATTTCTACATCGCCTAAATTCCAAATGGCGGCCCACAGGAGAATGAGAGAAAATACCCTAGCTATGGTCTGCTGACTGCCAAGCTGGCCTCAAAACTCTTACCTCTGTTTCTGTGCCTTTGTGGGATTTATCTCTTTTAATAAATTTTACTGATTCAAGAACTTCATCCAATACATTTTGATCATTTTCAGACCCTTCCCCTCTCCATCCCTATCTTTTTTTTAAACATTTTATTGAAGTTATATGCATTTCATACATCATTTCTCATCGCAATCTAGACTCATCTTGTCTTCCATGCCCCCCCACTCCACCCCACCTGAGTTCATGCACCCTGCCATCCCTGCCCTTTTTCTGAATCTTTTCAAAGTTTTTCAGAGCAGAGCATTATTGCCCTTGGGGGAACTTTACTGTTTCAGTTGGTTCCCTGTCCCAGTTCCTCTGCTGTCACACCTATACTAAAATTATATCATCTGTACACAAACTGTCATTTCCACATCATATTTCAAGATTCACATTTTTCCTTTTAAAATTTGAATTACTCTAAAATATGACCATGTATTCTCCACCCATTTAACAAGATTACCAAGTCTAAAAATAAGTGGTGGGTTACTTCTAGAGCCTGTTAAGGGATTGACATTATCAGAGCACAGTTGCTTTCAGGGAAAGGGGTATATAACATTGATGTTGCTCAGTTTATCTTACAACTTGGTGCTTGGTGCTAACATCCACAAATGAAGGATACCATTTGTTGTTTGCTTTTCTGGGACTGTGTTACTTCACTTAGCATAATATCTTTGAGTTCCATCCATTTAACTGCAAAGTTCATGATGCCATCCTTCTTTACCACTGCATAGAACTCCATTGTGTAGATGTCCCACATTTTTTCCATCCCTATCTTACTACCCTACCCCCAACTTCATGTCCATAGTAGTGAACATAGCTACATCCCTTTTGTTTATGTGGACTGAGCCTAGTACCCTCATGCCAAGCAACAGCTTTAGTAGAAGTTATGGGCTTTCACTTCCTAGATTAGGTTCCAGTTGCCTGTGATTCCTGTCTTGCTGGTGTTTTGCATTTTACTAGTAGGCTCACTTACTTCGTCGATCTTGCTTCCTTGCTATGGGAAATAACGTGTCAGATTTTGAGTTGCTGTCTGGAGGAGCTCATGTGGCAAAGAAAGTGAAGATGTCCTCTGGCCAATAGCCAGGGAGCAAAGGATGCCTTTATTCCAAAAACCTTCGAGGATCTGAATCCTGTCAAAGACTCTACCTGGGAGAGTTATACCTGGGAGATTGCCTGAGCCAGAGGGCCCAGCCAAGCCAGACCCCAGTCCTGCTCTGCTGAAACTAAGATACTAAATGTTTTGTGCATTCAGTTTTGAGATACGTTTCTACTCAGCCATAGATATTTATTTGATTATAGAAGTAGCAAGTCTTGGGGATGGGGCATAAAGGTTAGAAATTGAATCTGTATGTACATTTGTGTCTGAGTCACCAATCTACAGGAGGTATTTGTGACAGATATGTCACATGCACTGCATGTGATCATTCCAACAACTTGGCATAGGTGGTGTTATTCACAGATTTTGGAAGACAGTGATATATAATATCTTCAACTTTGAAACTGGTCTCATTTCTCTATATGAGGTGGGCGTAAGAGGTGGAAGCAGGGTTGGAGAATGTGGAAAGCAGGCTGTGTGATATGTCACTGTCCTTTGGAGATGCTGAAAGTTTGAAATGAAACATTAGCCCATAGTAGGGTTGATCAGGAAAGCATCAAACTTAGAAAACTCAACCTTATCCCTTGCAGATTGGGTCTGTAATCAGTACTTAAGTAAACAGTACCCATTCTAAGCAGGTTCTGAAGGAGGATCTAGCAGTCTTTAGAAGTTTCTGTGGTGATTAGCAAGTGATCCTGTGGCTTTGGAATCTGGTATTACTGAAATGAAATGTTGAAACAACATATCATGAGCAATTAATATATTTAACGAAAACTTGAAAAGAAAGAAAAGGAGAAGCAGCATTCGGCACTCCACCTTCCATGCTGATACTGTCTCATGGGTCTAGACATTCTTTACTTCATCCACAACCAGGATTTGGGCCTAGCTGAGCAAAGGCAAGACTGGAGTAGAGTAGATGCATGCATTTCTTTTGCCTGGTGGAAAATAAAAGATTATGAAAAACAGAATGAACATTGTAGTTGTGCTTTAAGAAGGAGAGGCTTGCTCTGAATGCTTACTACTAACTTGGTGCCATGTAGAGCTGAGGCAACTGCAGAACTGATTTGACTCTGAGAAGATAGCGAGACTCTTATCAACTCCATCATGAGACCCACAGTGTGTCTCCTGCCATCAGCCCTTTAGCCCTTTCAACAGTGTCCCTGTCACCATTCTTGGAAGGAGCCAGATGTTCTCACTTTTCTCATGGGTTCTCCTGATGATCATAGTCCATTTCTGCAGCAATGGCTCCTTCCCACATGATTGAAGGACATCACAATAAACTGATAAAATTAATAAGCTCTCTGGGGAGAGGTGATGGAGTGATTTCCTTTCAGTGCTTCATGCTATCTCACTGTTTGCATAGATTTCTCTAGATCAGCACTATCAGAATGAGAAGCACCAGCCACACGAGACTATGCATTACTTGCAATGGGGTTAGTGAGACTGTGGATATTTTTTTACTTAATTTAATTTCAATTAATTTAAATTTAGATGACTGTATGGGTGGTGACTACTGTGTGGGGTATTACTGGTCTCAGGGCTGTTCTCATTTATAGTTACCTTATTAATTTAATTTTGGCTCATATTGATAGGACATTTCCAAGTGTCATGTTCTACACTAAGAATTTTTCATCTATTCATCTGAATTTCAGAAAAATCTACTGAGATCTTTTATATTATTTACCTTTCACAGAGCAGAAGGTTGAATCTCAGTGATGAAGTACCCTACCTTAAGTCACCTGGGCAAGAGACCAGGATTAAAAAAGTCAGCCTGGCTCCAGGCTTCTTGAACAGAAAAAAGAGACTGAAATCAGTAGGAATAGAAAGTGGAAAAATAATAACACAAGACTATTAAACACGGTTTCTGCAATAATGAGTTCTTTCATTTTATTCCTTATTGTAAACAATTTGGCCACAGTGAATATGTTAGTTTTTAAATAACTATAAACCAAACTTTCATATAATATACCTCTTCTTCCAGTATGCATCATTTGTGAAAATAATCAGTGAACTTTAGATGTCTATAAAATGTGCATTTATGTTATTATGATACTAATTAAAAACAGTAAAATACCCGTCATCTATTGTAAATATATAGGTTGTGCTATACCTTAGGGAAGACCATAAACAAATCAGAGAAGAGAGATGGTGCGCATAGAGATGGCTCCTGCGTGGGTAATATTTACAGAGCACAGGAGGCACACAATCAATGTTTATTGGTGGTAAAGATGATGAGAATTCAATTTCCATGGACTTTCCTCTCCATTTTTCTTAAGGAATATGTTGTGCATTTGCAACCAACACTCTCAAAGTCACAGATCCTGGTACTTTGAATCATAGCTGTAGTGTAATTGAGTCTTATCACATCTGCAGAAGAAAAGTGAGTTAATTCATGTATGCTATTAACACTATGCTAATTCTTCATGTGAGGCAGGGATCTTCTTACTAGAATGTCTGGGAAACCCTGAGGCTTCACATTTTCCTAAGATCATTCATGCCTAAACCAAGCAAGTCATCCAAAACAAATCTAGATTTAGACCTCACTGAAAAACTGTGTTCAGTTACATCAATGAATTTTTTTTGAAATATTTTGTTCATTCTTTTTATTTTATGTGTATGAGTGTATTATTCCCTGCATGTTTGTAAGTGCACCCACGTAGTGCAATGTCTGCAGAGGTCAGAAAAGGACATTTGATCTCCTGGAGTTACAGATGGTTTTTAGATGCCATGTGGGTGCTGGGAATTAAATCTGGGCCTTCTGCAAGAACAGGCAGTCTTCTTAACCATTGAGCCATCTTTAGCCCCAGATCAATGTATTTCTAATGTAGGTATTTGAAAGTAAAAGGCACTTACTTTTATTAAGTTTCCTAACTATAAGTACAGTTACTTTGATTTTCAGCTTAAGATATTTATTTTGGTTATTTATCAAAATCTCATTGAATTACAATCATGGTATTGGACTAAATTATTTAAGTTTCCCTGTAAAGTGACATAAAATTCTAATCTTCTATCACTAATGTTCAGTATACAATTTTGAAGTACAGGAAAGGACCCATGTAAAACACAAATGTGAAGGTCACTTGCAGCAAAATATTTGCATATTTGAATTATTTATTGATGCTTCCCAATCTAAAGATAAGCACTTTGTAAAATTTGCACTTTGATAATAGGCAACAATGAGCTCCCAGCATCTGCTTTCCATTTCCATTAATAGTGTATAACTTATAACTTTTTCCAGAGAATAAATTATAAAAATTTCATAAAAGAGAAATAAAAGTTTATTTCAGGTACATTTGAGCAGATTTACATAGAGAGAAATCCAATTTTTATCTCCTTTTGTAAGATTGTATTTTGTAAGTTTATATTTTTATAATGAAGTTCTGCGATTTTGCCACCTGAATCAGAATCCCTGGGAACATTTGGTTTTCCATCTTTTACTCTAAAAAGAAACATTTGCTGCATGTGAAACTACATCATATCCCCCCACTGTTGGGAAAACCTCCAGTGACTAAAGCCAGATGATTTGGGGGAGGGAGTAATTATCACTGAATGGATCTTGGTTTCTAGAACCTATTGAGTGCCTTTGAATTTGTTTTAACAATTGAATTAAATGATTATATTCAGTGGCTGTTTTCATTCCTGAGGCAGAAATTCACTTCAGACCTATCTAAAACATGAGCAAAACTTGGGGGCTCAAAGGACTCATCTGCTATTTGATTTAGGTATCCTTTCTAGAACATTCATCTGCCATTTGATTTAGATATCCCTTCTAGAACATTTCCTATATAGTCAGACTTTGTAATAATGATAACAGGGATATTCACCAAGCAGTCTACCCAAGAGGAAAGCTTCAACTCTTCTTTATGGACAGGTAAACCTTTGAGATATTATGGGTTTGATCTACCCACACCACTAAAGGTTTCTCCATACAGCCAATGAGTCTGTGTCTATTTCTTAGAAAACAGATTTCACAAGAGAATAACATGAACACGTTTTTGTTTTCTAGAGCATATTAAAGTTTTGTTTATATTATACCTTAGTTTATTAAATGTCTAGAAAATAATGCATATACTCTAATTAAAGATATCTTATCATTAGACCATCTGAGCTTTCAGTAAGTCCAAATATTTTTGCTGGTGGTGGGTTGGTGGCTGTTGACTGGTGATGGTGGTAGTTGCTACAGCCGGAAGGCTATAGCAATTCCTTAAATAATATGACAGAAAAGTTTGCTGCATGGGTTGATTTTTCTTTCCATGAAATGGTTCTCTGTAACATGATATGCTCTTTGATTGCTTTTAATTGATAGTATATCACCCTTTTGATTTGTGGTCAGTCTTCTCAAACTCAGCTGCTGATTTATCAAATCAGTCTTCACCAGGAGTAGATTTCATCTCAGGAAACCACTGTCACTGCACACCCAGAAGCAGCCACTACATCTGGGGGACACATCATAAAACTGTGGTAACTGAGTTATATCTTCAAGCTCTAATTCTCATTCCTTGATTATTCTACAGTAACTGCAGGTATTTATTTCACTGAAGTCTTGAAATTGTCAAAACTATGCGTGAGGGTTAGGAATCAGTGTCTTCCAAACTCATGTTGATACTGATATTCTGATTTCTTTTCATGAATCATGAATGAGCCTAAAGGCATCTAAAATGGTAAATCCTTTCCAGGATGTTTTCAATTACTTTTTCTCAGGCCACCACAAGAATCAATTTCTCTGGCAGCTATGACTTTATGAAATGCAGTTATTAAATAGTAAGACTTGAAAGTTGAAGTTTTCCATAATATGTGGGATAGAGTAGGTTTTGTATTAGTAGGCATGAAAATACTTTGTCCCTCATCATCTCCATCAGAGCATGTGGACAAGCAGGTGCACTGTCAATGAGAAATAATATTTCATAAGAAATCATTTTTTAAATCCCTGAGCAGTAGGTCTCATCATTTGGCTTAACATATTCAGTGAACAACACTGTAAACAGATTTTGTTGTCCCATTTACAGAGTATGGGCAGGATAGTTTAGTATAGGGTTTTTGAATAGTAGATGATCATGGAGCATTGGCTTCAACTGAAACTCATTAGTTATATTAGACACTAACAAGAGAGCCAGTCTGACTTTCTTTTTTTTTTTTTGGTCTTTTAAAGACAGGGTCTCCCTGTAGGAACTTGCTCCGTAGACTAGGCTGGCCTTGAACTCACAGAGATCCACCTGCCTCTGCCTCCTAAGTGCTAGGATTAAAGGCGTGCGTCACCAGTCTGCCTTCTGAAGTGTTGAAGTTGAGAGGGCTGCTTCTTCCTACCTATGAAAGTTCTACATAGTATCGTCTTCACATAGTGAGGTCTTTCATCTACATGGAGACTTTATCGTTTACTGCAGCCACCATCATCTGCATTTCTAACTAAGTCTGTTGATTAACTGGCTGCAGCCTCCACAGCAGCACCTGATGCTTCGCCTTGCACTTCATTGAGTCAGCTCCTTTCCTTAAACCTTATGATCTGACCTCTACTGCCTTCTTTGAAAATTTCTTGTACAGTGTCTTCACCTCTGCCATCCTCCACAGAATTAAGGGTTAGAGCTTTGCTCTGGATTAGGCTTTTTTGATTGAGAGAATGTGGTGGTTTGATCTATCTACTAAATATCCTCCATATAAGCAATGGACTGCCTCTCTCTCTCTCTCTCTCTCTCTCTCTCTCTCTCACACACACACACACACACACACATACACACACAAACATTTAGTTAGAGGCATTTTTTAGTTTCCTTCATGAAATCCTTATTTGTATTTACAATTTGGCTTACTACTTGGTATACAAGGCCAGATTTTCACCTTATCCCAGCCTTTGACATGCCTTCCTCTCCAAGACCAATCATTTTCAGCTTTTGATTTAAACTGAGAGATGTGCCTTCTTTTAGCTTAAGCACTCAGAGGTTATTAGAGGGTTAATAAATTTCAATATTGTTCTTCTCAGGGAATAGGAAGGCTCAAGGAGAGAGAGAGAGAGAGAGAGAGAGAGAGAGAGAGAGAGAGAGAGAGAGAGAGAGAATATACCCATTCAGTGGAGTAGACAGAATACACACAGTATATCAGTCTACTTAATTGATTGACTTATATGGGCATGGTTCTTGACACCCTTAAACAAAACAACCACTATAGCAACATCAAAGATCACTAACCACAGGTTGCCATAATGGTTTAATACTAATAAGTGAAAAACTTTGAAATGTTGTGAGAAGTAGCAAAAAAGTGATAAAAAGATATATTAAGTGCGCTCATATTTTTGGGAAAATGAGCTATTTGTGTATAGGGTTACCACAAACCTTCAGATTGTAAAACAATGCAGCATCTGCAAAGGGCAGCATAGCAAAGTGCAACAAAATGAGGTACACCTGTGCTAAAATCAAAGTTCCCTCTGGTTACTTCCTCCCAGCACCTCTAAGCGTGCCAGACGCAGAGCAGGCTCGAGGCACTTAGTGCATATTTGGGGATGAATGAAATAATGAACAATTCTAGTTCTCTGAAAGCTATGTGGGTAGAGCTGTTGTTTCTTGATGTAGGTCAGGCTATTTTCTGGTCTTCTTGATTCCAAGATCAATACTGAAATTTTCTTCAGCTAGTCCTAAAACAGCGTGATTATCAGATGGTCTGTCCATTGGCTGCCTTTCTCTGCATGCATCAGAGGATCAGCAGATCACTTAAGAGTTTGCTCCGCAGAACCAAGCATACTTTTCCATGTAGGGCTGGCTCTGAGCAGAATAGAAACCTCATGTCCAGCATGCATATTTCACCTGAAATATCTGACCCTAAAATAGTAGAGCAATCTTTTTCCACATATTTCCAAATTGAGACATTTTGTTTTTGGCAAAATTTCTGGTTGGCACATATTTCATTCTGGGAGGCTTATTTCCTTGAATTTCCAGGATAAGGGGGAGGTGGAGAGCGTTGGACTGAAGCTTGAGGGGTCGCGGAGTATGGAGGAGGCAGGTCCGCACAGTATTCCATCTCATGGTCGTAACTATAGGGGGGTGGAGCCACTGAAAAAGAAAAGGGAAATCAGCACCAGGCACTTAGCAAATACCCGAAAGTTTCCTGTGTTAAACCATCGAGCTAGGGGGTGGGACGGGACAGGGTTATTGCTTATAAAAATCTTAATTGGTCCAGGATACAGGTACAGCTGAAAGCGCAGAGGTCTGAAAGAGTGTCAGGAGTGTGGGTGTTTGGACTTGTGGGCTTGGAAGAGTCTCTTCTAAGCATGATGCCGAAGGAGCAGAGAGTGAAGACTGTGATGAATAATGCAAGTCTGGCTAAAAGCACAGAAGCATGTGTGTGTGTGTGTGTGTGTGTGTGTGTGTGTGTGTGAGAGAGAGAGAGAGAGAGAGAGAGAGAGAGAGAGAGAGAGAGATTGTGAGTTTGCGAGCTCACCTGGCTATATTTAAGCAGAGTACATGGAAAGGAAAAAAAATGGGAAAAGACACTGAAGAATCTTGTTCAGAATCATCTCAGTGGGCTTCAGAAGTCATGGGTAGAAGAACTGATGTGGAGTTCTCAGAAAAAAAAAAAACCACAAAATTTATTTCTTCAAAATACTCATTGTGGAGCTGGAGAGATGGCTTAGCAGTTAAGAACACTGGTTGTTCTTGCGGCACCTACATGATGGTTAACAGCCTTCCACAACTCCAATTCCAGGGGACTTGATGCCCTCTTCTAACACTGCATGGGCACTGCATGACACAGGTGCACTTACATATATACAGGTAATGCTCTCTTACACATAAAATTAAAAAGATAATAAAGAAAATATTAAAAAATAAAAGTATTAATTGTATATCTTCATTGTACATGGTATTGCATTATATAGGGACAATTTCATACAAATGTGTATTTTCTATTGAGCGTATCCCCCCATGGGTTCTGCCCTGTGCTGTTGCCACCTTTACTTAGTCCCCTTTGGTTATTGAGAGCTTCATTTTTATTTTCATGTCATATATATGCACATGATTTTACATGTCTATATAACATCTAGAAATTACAAATTGAGCGAAAAGATGTCATTCTGGGGCTGGCTGAATTGCCCTAACACAATGATTTCCAGTTGCTTCCATTGTCCTACAAACAAGATAACTTCATTCTTCTTTGTGAGAGAAAACAATTCCATTGTGTGTATATATAGCAAACTTCACCCATTCCTCCTTCATTGGATACCTAGGTTAGTAGCATAACTTAGCTTTTATGAATCATGGTGCAGTAAACACTGATGTGCAAATATTTCTGTGTTAGCAAAAAATTTACACATTAGTGAAAAAGCTTTGGCAAATGTACTCTCTCAGCTGAGCGGCTCTCAGAGGTAAATGTAGAAAGGAGTGATTGTGGGATAGAACACAAGAATTAGAAGGAACTTAATGACAGTGAGGAGGAAACATTCATAAAAGCACCAAGGGCTGAGTCCTTAGGTGACTATGTAGAAAAGAGAGACAGGGTGAAAGAAGAAGGGGTAAAACTAGTAATTCCCAGTGTGGGATCCTTGTTACTTAGAAGATTCACATGTTTGGAAATGTGGATGAAGAATTTAATTCTAAATCTTATTTGCAAATTTGTCTTAAATTAACTCTATTTACTGTAATATATCTGTAATATATATTTACATATATATTTACATATATATATATATATATATATATTAGTATCACACACACACACACACACACACACACACACACACACACCTGACCTTGTGTTTGGAGTTATTTAATGATCTCTCTATAGATAAAGAAGTGGGGAAAACAATTCAAAAAATAGAAAAGAGGAACAGGAGGCCACCTAATGTGCTAATAATGACTTATTGCTAATGACTTTTCCTGGATGGCTAGTTTGTAGTGATCTCATTCCTGTCTTCAGGGTAGGAGGAGAGGCTCCCTGGAGCTGAAATTCAGCCATGGCTTCAAAACCAAGATCTTTCTGCCACATCTGAGCAGCTGAGGTGGTTAGCCAGAAGTCCAGTCATGCTCAGGACCTAATCCTGCTTGGCAAGTGATACGCTGCAACTAGTCGCTGCGAATGGAGTCAGACTCTCAAGACCAGTGTCACAAGAATGTGGATAAATCAGTAAGCTTTCACTGTTATTAATGATGGCAGAGAGCAGCTAACATGTCAGCAAGCTGTGTTCTTCCCTGAATTATCTAACAATATTCTGGTAGAAAGACAAACAGACATGTGTGACAGACAGACAGATACACACACACCTGGCCTTGTGTTTGGAGTTATTTACTGATTTCCCTATAGATAAAGAAGTAGGGAAAACAATTCACAAAACAGGAAAGAGGAACAGGAGGCCACCTGAGTGGCCCGTCCCAGAGCCCTGCTCTGCTGACGAGTCCCTTGCACCCTGAGGAGACTGCAGGTCTTTAGTAGAGAACTTGGCTCTGGGAAGAAACCAGCAAAGATCCTCACAGCTTTTTAATGTTCCCTCAGACCTGAGTGACTACAAGTTCTGTTCTACAACAAAATAGAATAACTCCTGTATAGCACACACACATTCTCCTCTGAAATTTATGCCCATTTCTTAGCTTTATTAAATGCTAAATGACTGAGCCTGGAGAGATGGTTTGGTGGTTAAGAACACTAACTGTTCTTGCAGAGCACATGGTTTGGTTCCCAGCACCTATCTCGGGGGTTAACAACCATCGGTAACTCCAGTTCCCGGAGATCCTATGCCCTCTTCTGGCCTCCATGAACATTGCATGACATAGGTACACTTACATACATGGAGGCAAAACACATAAAATAGAAATAAAAGTCAGTCAAAAAAATAAAGGACTGATTAAAAAGGGATTTATAATCAATTTCATGCAAATCAATGATGATCCTACAGCCTTCATGAAACCTGGGAGTTCCAGCCTCTTGCATATCACACTGGTTCTTGTAAGCATGCAATTCTACCTTGTTTTAATGCTGAGGCTTCTCACCAGTGTGAGAAGCGCATACTGCCTGATACCACAGACTGCCTCCACCTCCTTCTGTCATGAACCCAGGTGTGTGTTCCTGCATCTGTGACAAAATGTTTATGTTCTATCATCTGCATAAAAACTCCTGGAGGACAGTTTGGTGAGAATCCGTATGGTTCACACAGCTGTGTACTGAATACAACCTCAGCTAGGAAGCAGTGTTCTTTCATTCACAGAACCTTGGGCTTCTGATAAAAAGCCAGCTAAATTGGAAAGTAGTGCTTTGAAGAGTGTTCATCATGAAATAAATGCAGCACAGCTCTCATAATAGTCATTGGTGATGTTTTTGAAATGATAATTGCATAATGGACTAAGTTCTCTCTGGTGATGATGACAATAAAGGCTCACAGGAAGTAAAATTTCAAGGTATCAGTTTTGGACTTCCTCAATAATCCAAAGGGATTTTGTTCCTTTCAGTTTGTCAAATATGTTTTGAAAGATGTGTGGATTCTCTGTAGAGATGGGACCTTTGAAACTCTTCATATCCAGTATTCCAGTCCTCGATGTAAGTAGTGTATATATGCCATTTGACCTTAGTGTCTGGCACAGTTGTCTACAATATTAATAAATATTTGAGTTCAGGTGTGATGGTGCACTCTAAGTCCAGCACTTAGGAGGAGGATGTAAGAAGCTGTCAAGTCTGAGTCTAGCTAGAGGATAAAACGCTGAGTTCCAGGTCAGCCTCACTTTATTCAACTAAATCCTGCTTCAAAAATGAATAAGTAATTAAATATTGAGGGACATTATGAAATTCATAGAAGAAATGTAATGTTTTCAACTTACCCAGGCCAAATTTTTTAAGGGAAATGCAGAAAATTTGGAAGTCAAAAAAATCACTTAAATATTGCCATTTCATTCTGACAAATCAGCTCTCACAAATATCCCTCTGCCCATCTGTGAATTACATCTCTGCAGTTACATAAAATGGCACGACGTTTGTCACTTTGAATTGTAACACTTCTCATTTTGTGACACGTTCTTTGTAAACTTTATTATTGGTGGGTGTTTATTATTCCACCAAAGATTCACTGGCTCAGATTAAATTTTGATTATTATAAATGGTTGCTTAATATAATATCTTCTTACTCAAAAACCATGATTTTGAATAATTTCTTTAAAATAAAATTATAGAAATTGACTGGCTTAAACAGCACCTAAATAACATTATTTACAAGTGCACAGTGCAGCGAAATGATTTACAAAGAGAATTATTTATTTTATGTGGATGCCAGCATAGCCTGCAGGATGCCTGGCATTTGATATTTTGGGAAATTCATAAATTAAATATCTATTTTAGTTTATCATTTATCTGATAAGACTGATATTTACAATATTTTGCATTCCGTTTTGCCACTTGAAATTCACATTGGCTGAATATATATATATATATATATATATATATATATGCTGCAAAGATGGCTCTACAGTTAAGAGCATTGGCTGCTCTTGTAGAGGACCCAGGTTTGATTCCAAGCAATCATATGGTGGCTGTTCTAGTTTGGTTTTCATTGCTGTGACAAAACACTCTGACCAACACCAACTTGGGGAGGAAAGGGTTTATTCAGCTTACATCTCCTGGGTCACAGTTCATCACTTAGGGAGCCCAAGGCAAGAAATCAGGCAGCGAACTTGAGGCAAGAGCCTTGAACAGCAACAGGCCCCAGATGAATAGGAGTGCTGTTCACTGCTTTGCTCCTGGCTTGCTCTCTGACTCAATGCCCAGCCTGCCTTCTCACAACAACCTCTGCCCAGTGTGGCACCACCAATAGTGGGCTAGGCCCTCCACAGATGTGGCCACAGGCCCAAATCCCAATGGAGCAAAGCTCCCCAATTGCAGGCTCCCCTCAACCCACGGTACTGTGTCTAATTGTTGACACTAAAGCTATCCAGACAAGTGGCTAGACCTGTACGATCCATAACTTCAATTCTGCATGATTCCAATGCCTTTCTTCTTGTCCTCTGTGGGTGCTGCAGTGACATGTGGTAGCACTTACGAATATGTCATGCAGTACACATTCATACACATAAAATAAAAACAATAAATTACAATTAAATGCAATTTTTAAAACTTGAATAAACGAAACATGTGTCTTTTCACCTTTACTATTCTGTTGTTTGTAAACATAAAAATTAGTCCCATTATTTTCATTTATCTGGTTTTGACCATTCTGTTTTTGAGCATAACCATTTAAAATTTTATATAATGTACAATTTGAGCAGGATATTTCTATGAAGCCTAGGCTGTCCTCAAACTTGCTTGCTATGTAGCCCAGAATGGCCTTGAGCTGTTGATCTCCTGGCTCAGTCCTCTGAATGCTAGAATTATAGAGGTGGGTGCCACTCTTAGCTAAATTCATGTTTAATATTTGCCATTTTGATATGTTTTGTAGAAGTTCATTTTTCTTCTAAGTTTCTTCTAATTTTGACTAAGCCAGATTATCTAAACATGGCCTATTAAATGATCCTCGGCCTTCACACTGTTTTGTTTCCTTTAGAGAATACAAAATTCAAATCCACCTCTTCTGCCCCCATGGCCAAGGCTGTCCTTTTTTTTTTTTTTTTACCACAAACATCTCATTTTAATTATTACCAATTTTAAATGGATTTAATGTCTGGTAGTAGAGGTGAATCACGTTATGTGGAGAGAGAGAGAGAGAGAGAGAGAGAGAGAGAGAGAGAGAGAGAGATTTTTGTATGTGTGTAATATATATAACTCATGCCAACTTATTTCTACATAATTTTGAATACCACTGCTACAAGTGAACTTTCTCCTCTACTCAAAATTCTCCACCCAGAGAAGAAATAAATAAAGGCTCATGATGGTTGGGCAGGATTTCCACTGCCCCACCCTCAGATACACCAACACAATATTAGCTGTTTCTCTTCTACAATGGCTCATGATGCAAAAATATATTAGAACCTATTGTTCTCCTTCCTCTAAGATAACATCAGGACAAGTTGGGCCATGTCTTCACATCCTTGTATCACCATGAGAAGGCATCCTAAGACATCCTTTATTTTAGACTTTAACTCAGGAGAGCTCTGCATGTCCAATCTGCCCAATTTCTCACACTTCTCTGCCCACTTTACTGTGTGCTCAGTGGAAAATAAAGCCTCTTTGGAAAAGGCCCTGGTATCTCCTCTTTCCATTCTTTCAGCTCTGGAATGAGGAAGTTATTTTCCAAGTGTGTCTATATGGTGTGTGTGTGTGTGTGTGTGTGTGTGTGTGTGTGTGTATGTATGTAAGATGGCTCAGTGAATAAATATAACTACTGTGGAAGCCTGAGTTTGACCCCCAGAACCAACAAAAAAAGATAGAAGAAAGTCAACTCCCCAACTCTACAAGGTTGTCTTCTGACCTCCATGTGCATGCTGAGGCTCATGTGCCCAAACACCCAAATAATAATAATAATAATAATAATAATAATAATATATTTTAATGATTTTTCCCAGGGCATGACTTCCTCCACAAGAGTATCAAACCAGGACATGCCCAGAATTTTTGTGATTTTCTTTTAGCCATTTTTCAAGCCATTATTTATTTTCTCTCTTTAAAAACCTGAGCTCTGTGGTACTGCATATGCCATGGAATTCTACCGATTTCTCCTTCTGTCTCCATCTTATCAATATCTGTAACTCTTCCTGCCCCACACATGTGTTCTCTGAAGACACAACATCTGGCTCACAGCTGTTCTTCCTCCTGGACATCTGCTACCTTTTCTGGTCACTTCAAGGTCTACACAAGCCTGCTTGTCAGCCCTGTGACATCTCAGCATTTATTATCTTTTCCCCCCTCTTGTCATTAGTAATTATAGTAATTTTTTTTTTTTTGGTCTTTTTGAGACAGGGTCTCTCTGTAGCCCCAGCTGGCCTGGAACTCACTCTGTAGCCCAGGCTGGCCTTCAATTCACAGAGATCCGCCTGCCTCTGCCTCCCAAGTGCTAGGATTAAAGGCGTGCGCCACCACGCCCGGCCCCAATTTATTTATTTATTTTTTAATTATAGTAATATTTTAAAAATATTCTTTCAAAATAATCTGACTTCTACTTTTTCTTTTTCTTTTTTTATTTATTATTTTTTATGTGTATGAGTGTACTGTCTGCATGTAGGTTGGTGCACCCATGTCATGCAATGCCACGGAGGTCAGAAGAGGGCATCGGATTCCCCTGGAACTAGAGTTAAAGATGGTTCTTAGCTGCCATGTGGGTGCTGGGAATCGAACCTGGGTCCTCTGCAAGAGCAGTCAGTGCTCTTAACTGCTTAGCCATCTCTCCAGCCCCTACTTTTTATTTTTCTAAACTACTTGTTCCATCACAGCTTGGCTTTTACCTGGGTTTCTGAATTACCTATGGCAAATTAAAAAAAGAAAGAATTTAAATTGATATCCCCTCCTTTCTGCCTTCCTTTCTTCTATCAGTTAATATTTACACTAAAATCACTCCCTTGTGTTTGTTGTCAGGTTTCTTATCTCTTTCTGTCCAGACAGACATTAACTATGCTGGAAGGAATGAAAGTATTCTAAAGAAAGACATTTGTGGGCCCTCCCCCAAGCTATCAGACTCTCCAGACAATCAAGCACTGAATTGGAATTTCCTCAGGAATCGCTTGCTGGGAGAGGGACAAGGCAGAATCTTGGTACCAACCAGAGGAAGTATTCCTTTCCTGGAAAGAGATTTTATACAGTTCTGACAACTTATCAGACCATACTGCAGGAGAGACTAGAGCTCAGTTGAGGGTGGGTCAGTGATGAATGGGACTGAACACACAGTAGCTAGAACTGCTAAGTTATGCATATCTCTTGCCCAGTGTCTACATCTAATCCTCAGATCAGGTCCCCAAAGATGGACTTGGGAGGGGGGTCACTGGACATGATTATTTGTTTTTCTTTCCAATGTGGTCACAATGAGTAAATTTCCTTTTTCTGCTTTTCAGTGTTAGTTGTCTGTTTTGTTGGCCTATGGAGGACTGATGGCCAAGCTTAGCTTGTTAAGGCTGCCTGGGAACAGGGTTCTGAACACAACTATTGCCTGGTGGAACCCTCGTTCTGATTAAATCCAACATTTTATCTACCCTAAATCTATTTACAGGAGCTCAATGTGGTTAGAAAGGAAAGCAGCAATATTGACTGACCTCACTTTAAAACAACGACCTTTTGTAGATGTGGCTGTTGGCATTGCTTAGAAGTTATGTATTTCTCTAGGTGTTTCACACATCCCATTTTCTGAGACCAATTTCATGCTTCCTTCTTTCTCTTTAACCTCAAACATATCCTCATCCCTTTTTGCTCTGAGAAAAAAGTATTGTTTCTTATTTCAGTGAGCAGAAGAGAAGATTCTCATACTCTGACCAGCAAATCCACCATGTCTAAGTCCATGAAGTCCACCAAGGCACAGAACTGTACTTGGGTATGGGCTCACATTCTTCTTCATACTCAAGGACCTGGATTTTTAAAAATTAAAAATATTATTGTATGATGTGTATGTGAGTACACATGTGCCTCAGGACACACGTGGAGGTCTGTGGACAGCTTTGTGGAGTTGGTTCTCTCCTTCCTTTGTGTACATTCTGGGGATTGAACTCGGGTTCTTATGCTTGCACAGCAAGGATTTTACCACTGAGCCATGTTCCAGCCCAAGACTCCAATTTTTCATAATGCCTCCCACCTTCTACACTCATCAGCTTCCTCCTTTGAAATCAGTTTAGTATATAACTGCACCTATGCACCTCTGGGTGCAATACCCATGGAGGTCAGAAGACTGCATCAGATCCCCAGGAACTGGAGTTACAGAAGGTTGTTAGCTGTCATATGGGGGCTAGGAACCCAACCCAGGTCCTCTGCAAGAGCAACCAGTGCTCTGTGCTCTTAACTGTGGAGCCATTTTTCCAGTGCCTCCACCATCAATTTTTAACATTAAATTGAACTTTCTCTCATACTTAGTATGAACCAATTTTCTTCTTTAAATTATTTATTTATTTATTTATTTCTGTGAGTCTGTCTGTTTGTGCATGTGAATGTCATGGTAAGTATACAAATCAGAGCAACTCTCAGGAAAGGGTTCCCCTTTCTACCTTGGGCTGGGAACTGACCTCAGGTCATCAGGCTTGCATGATTTACCCACTGAGCCATGGTGGCAGTCTGAAAACTGTCTTTAGTATGAGTCTGTGGTTTCTATGGAATTGTGGCAAGCAAGCAACTGCCTTCTTTCCTTCAGTATGCATGGCAGTGAGTTGCCCTCATTGGTAAGTAGTGATGGACATGGAGTGCTGGTTTAGTAGAGCAGTATTTCCAAGAGATTTCAAGGACTATAAACCAGTTTTATGGACTGTGAAAGAAAATAAAGTAACTAAGGCTAAGACTCTCTGAAGTGGAATTTGAAGAGAGTGAGATGGTTGCATCCACACTATTATACACCAAACTATAGCGTGTTCCAAAAGATGGGGTAACAATTGAGGTCAGCATCCCCTGCCTCCTCAGCTGGAGTACTCCAGTTAACTAACCAATTCGAATGTTTGAGATTTAAGATTTCTGTGCAACAAATGAACTGCCCTTGCAAACAACTTTCTGTAGAAAGCATGTATTAAAACCCTCTATTACAGTGCTATACAAGACAATACTCAGGGCTGCTCTAATTCAGTGCACCAAATTGCAATCATTTCATGAAGGTGCTCTTCATCTCAGTTCAGTCCTTTTTATTTTCCCAGTAAATAAGAATGTTCCTCAAGTTGAGCTTGTCAGGTATTTAGACAGTTTCTCCAGCTAAGATCCATGTTGGAGGATCCCCAGACAGAACATTGACTATATGGAGTTGTGTTATCCCCGGAGCGGCCTGTGAAGAAGTTCAGAATGTCCATTCAACTCTCTTAGTTCTGATTAGTAGTTTGGTCACTTGGTTAAGATGTTATCTGATACTCTACTGTTTGGTTAATATTTTTCACACTGTAATTGATGAACATTCTGGCAGATACTTCAGGATATGCAAATGTTTGTTGTTCAGCAATGTTTTCCCCTAGTTCCCTTTGATTATTTTGGTTCAAGTCTTCTTAGGACTTTTAAAATGATGCTCCTTGTTCAATTCTACAACTCCTTTCTACCCCCCTATCCTTTGGAAATCTTCTGTTAGAAAGATCCCATTCCTTTTTACTTTTCCCTCTAATCTATATCTATCTAATCTATCTATCCACTAGCTCATATATCTATTCTATCTAGCATTATCCTTCTATCATCAATCAATCTAATCTAATCTATATCTCATCTAGCTATCATATCACTATCATTATCTTCTTCATCCTATCTATCTATCAATCTTTATCTATCTCGACTAGATCCTATCTATCTATCTATCTATCTATCTATGCATCACCATGAATTTTGGGGTTCCGACCATGAAGGAAACTGGGTGAGAGGTGCAGAGTCAAAACACAGATCCTGGGAATCCGGTGAACGACAGACAGAGGGGCGAGCTGGAAATTCTTCTGTTAGAAGACAGTACAGTTCATAACTCATATGGAAATTAAATAAAATAAAAAAATTATTTAAAAAAGATTCATCACCTCTTCTACTCCTCTATCTATTATCTATCTATCTATTCTATCTATCTATCTATCTATCTATCTAATCTATCTACTATCAGTTATCTATCTATCTATCATTCTATCTATCTTCTCTATCAATTACTATCACTATCTATCTACTATCTAGCCTATCTATCTATCATCACTTGAATTTTGGGGTTCGACTAGAAGGAATCGGGGTGAGAGGCAGGCAGATCAAAGACACAGACCCTGGAGAATCGGGTAACGCAGAGACAGAGGCGGCTGATTGTCCTTGGACTCTTTATTGGGGCAAGGTAAGGGGTTATGTTACTGTTTCACATTTCCGCTCTCCTTGTGTCATCCGTCTGATTGGCCCAGGTCTGCAAAACGCTGCTTGTATGGTCTCACCTGCTAGGGGCAGGTTAGGTTGAGGGAAAAGCTCTGTGCATGGTAGATTCTCAGCATATCTGTCTACTACATTTCCACCTTTGTCATTTATTTGTTGAGCCGTGAGGCAGTATTCCAGTGGGAGTTGGGTGCTATCCCCGAACTTTGTTGACCCCACCTCTGGCATTCATGCATTTTGATGCATCTGTCTTATGTTGCCCTTCCAGTGGAATGGCTTTGCTGCCTAGGCCACTCTCGAGCTTACCCTCTGGGCAACACTTCCAACTTATGATATGGTTTCAAGCCCCCTGGGGCAACTCCACGTTTAGTGCTTCGAACCTATAACAAACGTGGCCCCACTCAATATCTCCTTAACCCACTCTTTGACGAATGGTCCCTTTGTGGCCCTGCTGCCGTTCTTGATATCCGCCTCATTACTTTCCTTTTTCTGTTTTTTTTTTTTTTTTCCTTTAAAAAAATATTTTTTTGGCCTAGACAGCAACCCCCCCCCACCTTTTTTCTTCCAACTATTACTATTGCCTTTTTTCTTCAGGAACATAGAATCAAGTTTGCCTTCAAATGGCCACACTTGTCTTAGTATCTGCATTCTTTTCCTTATTTTTATTATTATTACTTCTTCTTAATGGCACCATTCATTTCTTTTTTTTTTTAATTTAATTTTATATTTGATGGTTTGTGCATCGTACATCATTTTCCAATTCAGATTCAGGCATATTTCCCTTTCCCTTCCCCCTCACCCCAACCCCATCCCAGATTCATGTTATTCTGCCATAACTGTCCTGCATCTTTCAGTTTGGTTTTTTTTGTTTTTTTTTTGCATTTTTTAGTGTATAAGAGATGATCCATGAGTACAAGCATCCCTGTGCAAAACCAATCTAGACTGTTGTGCCCAAACCCCCACATCCCACCATTCCAGTGGGGGGTGACAGGTTGTTTTTCAATCTAGTGATCCAAATGGATTGTCCAGACTACTCAACTGTAGTTTTCAAAGGTCATCCTTCACCCCAATTCGCATCCCTTATATTCTAAATGCCCCCTCTTCCGCAGATTGTTCCTAGGCTTAGAAAAGGGGCACAGTGGATGAGAAGTAAAAACTGCTCTCTTCTCGAGGAGTAAACCTTTTGATCCTACTAATGAAAGCACAAGCAATATAGAATAATAGGTATTTTAAGCAACACTATAGTTATGGTAGGTTTACTTTGGCATAACACATATGTTTGAGATGAGATGTCAATCCATTGAATTAACATTTTTATACCCCCTGATAAATATGACAGGGTCTTACTTGGGCTTTATAACATTCCTCAACCTGGTAGAGGATGTAGGCTTGTGGCATCAGCCATGGGTTATTCCTAATGAGAGAGCATTAGCAATTAGATTTGGGGTATACATGGCAATGGCTGCCTCGCTGCACAGTTCTTCCAGGCAGGTGAGGTGTACTGGTTGCTGCGGTGGAGTCTTGCTTGACTCAGGAGACCCGGATTATTGCTTTATTGGCTTTAGGTGGCCTTTGGTAACCACGCTCTGGGTATTCCAGAGGCCATGCTTGCATGTGTCGTCAAATCATCCCTTCCATGTTACGTCAAGGTCTTCGCAGCAGGGTCCTTATCGCCCTCCTCTCTTGCAGGTATCCCAATTAGAGCAAGGACCTTAACCTTTTGTTGGGCCTTAGATCCCCTGGCAACAACCCGTTCTGGTGACAATCCATCTTACTGGATGTCAAGCTTCCTGCTATTATATATTTTGTCCTTAGTGCATAGCCTTAGGACTTAGTGTTATATTTGGTTTCTAAACAGAGTATAAATCCTTTTCACAGATTTCTTGTGCTATTAGTCAAGTAAAGAAGGCATTTTTACCGTTTATAATAGATACCTCTATACTAGTTTCTCCAATTTACAGTTAGGAATGAGCACCTCATCATCGTATATTTTCTCCTTGTTCTTGGGGGGTAGGCAGAAAGTCTCTTCATATCAAAACCTTTGTTGCACCTAGAAGGTATAAGTTTCTCATTAGGACTCATTATAAAAGTTGTTACAAATAGGATCCAAAGAAGGGTCAATGTTATGGCCAATCTGAGGCGTTTCTTCCTTTCATTGTTCAGACGGGCCAAACTTTCAGTTGCCAGTTTTTGGTACATCCTACTCAAATGCAAACCTGTATCTTTTATTTCTCAGCCATTAATTGGTGGAATTTGTCGCTGTGTAACAAACAAATCTTTCCCGTAGTTAGTTTTAAGATTTTGAATTGCAAGGTTTTTGGACTAAAAGGTTTCATGTCTGTCTGTATCCCCCCCCCCTTTTATTTTAACCATGAGTCTCCAGAAGACAGTTTATTATACATACTTTAGGGTGGAAATCAAGGCACAGATTTCATCAATTATCACCCATGTTGTTTTGGTGACTATATATGTATGATTAACTTGGGAAACAAAACTTATTTTTGCATTAAATCATTCTTTAAAGAGAATTGCTACAAGGTGATACTGCACAACAAAAAAATATATAGAGAACTTTGGTATGTGCCAATCCCAAAGTTATTTGCCTCTACAAAGGATTTTGTTGTAAACATCAATCGTGCGACAACAGCGAATGCTACTATCCTACATTAACTCAGAGCATTACAGTTTTTTATCAGAGTCTGTAAACCAATGTTGTTTAATATACACATAATTTACTTTTACTAAGTCCTAAAACACCATGTATCCTGTAGATAGTGTCTAGGCGAAACTGAGTACCTGCTGAACTCACATCAATTAAATTATGCTCCTTGAGTCGAATATACATCCGGGTGTGCCCTTCTCCCATCCCCCCTTTCCAATTACCCATTTCAGTCCATTTTCTGATGGCAGCTCTTTCTGTTGTGTTCTTTTACTATGCATCCCCTTCTCCTGATGAAGAAAATATCTTATATCTCTCTCTCTCTACTAGCATCCACATAAGAGGGACGCTCACCAGTTTTGTCGTTTTTTTTTGTGGGACTGTGTTACTTTCACTTAACATAATGCTCTTCCAGCTCCATCCATTTACCTCCAAAGTTCATGCATGTTTCCCTCTTTACTGCTGCATAGTTTTCCATTGTATATCACTCTACCACATTTCTGTATCCACTCATCACTTGAGGGGCACTTGGTTTGGTTCCAGGCTTTTGCTATTGTGAACAGAGCTTGCAATAAATCATAGCTGTGCATGTATCTTTGCAGTAAGCTTCTGTCTTGTGGGTTTATACCCAGGAGTGGTATGACTGGGTCAAAGGGAAGCTCATTTGAGTCTTTTAAAGGTCTCCACACTTGCTTCCATCATAGTGGCTATACAAGTTACATTCCCACCAGCAATGGAGAGTGTTCCTCTTTCCCCGCAACCTCTTCCAGCATTTGGTATCATTCTGTTCCTTGATCCTAGCCAGTCTTATTGGAGTAAGGTGATATCTCAAAAGTTGGTTAATTTGCATTTCTTTAATTATCAGAGATTTTGAACACTTCTTAAGATTAGGTTCTCTCATGGCCTCTTCTTATTCCTCCTCTGTGTGAGTCTCTATTCAGAATCTTGCTCCATCTTTGTTGAAGTGATTTCACTTTTGTTTTTCTTTCTTCTTTTGTTTTTGAGTAGCTTATATACTCTGGAACTTAATGCTTTTGTCAGATGTATTTGCTGTGAAGGTTTCCTCCCCACTCTGTGGGTCTTTCTCCTCACTTCCTTTATTGCTATCCTATTGATGTACAGAAGCTTTTGAGTTTAATGACCGGTCCCATTGTCAATTGTTGATCTTATTCTTTGCCTAGCTGCTGTCTGATTTAAAAAAAAAAAAAAAAAAAAAAAAAAAAAATCTGCTGCCAAGCTTCTCTTCTATCACCTTCCAGAGTTTTGGGTTTCATGTTGAGGTCTTTTGGTCATCTGGATTGACTTTTGTAAAGGTTGAGAGGTAGGGGTTTAATTTTCATTCTCTACAAGTGGTGATCCAAAGTTTTGCCAACACCACTTTGCTGAAGATGCTGTCTTTCCTCCATTGTATCTCTTGGCCCTCTTGTCAAATATGAGGTGGCCTGAAATTGTATGAAGCTCTAGTTTGGATCTTCAGTTTATTCCATTGGTCAATTGGTCTGGTTTTGTGCCAGTAACAGGCTGTTTTATGATCTATTAGCCCTGTAGTATAGTTTTGATGTCTGGTATAGCTGATCCCCCCTGTATGCTCTTTTCACTTCCAGGGTTGCTTTGGCTATTCCGGGGCTTTGTTTTGTCCAAATGAAATTGAGGATTTTTCTCTTCCACAAGCTGTGGAAGAAAACTTCTATCTTGCGGATTATGTTCGCATTGGGATCGCACTCTGTGTACCCTAGTTTGGGTAGGATGGACATTTTTACTTATATTTATTTTCCCAAATCCGATGAAGCATGGGAGTTTTGTCCATTTCTTCTGATGTCTTTCTCAATTTTCCTTTTTTCAGGGGTTTTAAAATTTGTTTATAGAGATCCTTGGTTGTCTTTGGTTAGGTATGTTCCTAGGTATTTTATTGTTTTTGAGGGCTATTGTGAGTGGGAAAAACTCCTTGTATTCCTTCTCATGTTTCCTGTTGTTGGTAAAAGGAAAGGCTACTGATTTTTCTAGATTATTTTGTATTCCTTGCCACTTTACCAAAGCTCTTAATCATTTTTATCTAGTTTTCTGGTGGAGTTCTTAGGCATCCCTTAGGTAGACAATCATATCATCAGCCAAAAAGGGATAGCTTGACCTCCAATTAAGAACTCCTTAATTTTTTTTCTTGGCTTATTGCCCTTGCAAGGGTTTCCAGCACTATATTGAAGAGAGTGGTACAGGGCAAGCCTTGCCGAGTTCCTACCATTAAAAGGAATGCTTCTGGCTTTTCCCCATTTAGGATGATATTGGCTTGGGTTTCCTGTATATTGGCTTCGATTACATTGAGGAAATGATCCCCTCTAGGCCAATTTCCCTCCCAGGAACTTAAACATGAAATATATCTGTTTTGTCAAAGCTTTCTTCCGCATCAATTGAATGTGGTGTGGTTTTTGTCCTTCAGTCCATGATATGTTTGATGATGTTTATTGATTTTCGTTTGTTGAACCATCCCTGCATTTCTTGTATGAATCCAACTTGGTCATTGTTGGCTGATTTTCTTGATGTGAGTCTGTAATGCGATTTGCCCAGAATCCTGTTTAGAATATGGCATCTGTGTTCATTAGGGAGATGGGTCTAGTAGTTTCACCTTTTTGGTTGTATCTTTCCCTGGTTTTTGGTAATAGAGTTATGCTGCTTCATAGAAGGATTCTGGAGAAGTCCCTCCGTTTGGATCCTTCTAAACAATTTAAGTCATGTAATGGTTGTAGTCTTTTTCGGAAATATTTTATAAAAATTCTGCCATGAAAACCATCCCAGGCCTGGGCATTTTTTTGTTGGGAGGCTTAACTTATTACTTCTTCGATTTCTTCCTGTACTATTCATCTGTTTAGGCTGTCAATATCTCTTCTTGTTTGAGCTTTGGTGAATTCCCACGGATTTCAGATATTCATCCAATTTCTTCTAGGCCTTTCAAATTAGTAGAGTATAAGTTTTTGAAGTAGTCCCGTATGATTGTTGGATTTCTTTCATTGTCTGTATGGGATGTTTCCCTTTCATCACAGATTTCTATTGATTTTGAGTTGTTCCCTCTTTCTTTTGGTTAACTGGCGTAGAAGTCTGTCATTTTATCTTTTCTTCTCAAAGAACCAGCTTTGGATTCAATGATTTTTTGTGTGTCTTCTATTTCATTGATATCTGCCTTGATTTTTTTCTTGTCTGCTCCATTTAGGGTTCATTGTTGTGTTTCTCAAGTATTTTTTTAGCTGCAGTGTTAGGTCATCACTTGTGTTCTTTCTGGTTTTTTTTAATTTAGGGCACTTAAAGCTATAAACTTCCCTCTTAGGACTGCTTTTTAAAGTGTCCCATAGATTTGCTGTGTGTAAACACCATGAAGTTTATTTCTATTCTTATTTCTTCCTTACCCCACTCATTAAAGTGTTTTTTGTTCTTCCATGTGTCCTGTAGGATGGTAGGGGTTTATCTGGTGTTGATTAGTATTTTTTATTGCAACTTTGTGGTCTGATAGGAATGGCTGAGATTATTTCTCTCTCTTATTTTTTGATGTTTGTTTTTCCCTCGTCTTCCTAATGTGTAACTATATTGTCTATTTTGGAGAATGTTCCATGAGGTGCTGAGTAGAAAGTGTATTCTCTGGTGTTTGGTGAAATATAATCATAGATGCGTCTGTGAGGACTTACACTTTGCTCATTGTGTCATTAGTTTACTGCTCTGCATCTGTTCTTATTATTTGTCGATAGTGTGACCTGTCTAGGGGAGCTTAATGGTGGTGTATTGAATTCTCCTACTATTAGTGTGCTTGGGGTTAATCTGTGCCTGAGATCCTGAAAGACCTCTCTCCTCTCTCTCTGCTATCCCATATATTTATGATGTGAAATCTTCATCGTCATTTTTTTCCTTTAATAAGGAAGTAATGGCCCTCTTTGCCTCTTTTGATTTTTCTTTTGCTTTTTGAAGTCTATTTTGTCTGACTTAGAATAGCCACACCTGCTTTCTTTTTTTGAGGTACCATTTGCTTGGAATAAATTCTTCCATCCCTTCACCTAAGTTGGTATTTTGCCTATCCTTGAATTGAGATGGGTCTCTTTTAGACAGCATATAGATGGGTTTTGTTTCCTAATCCATTCTCCCAGTCCTATGCCCTTTTGATTGGGAGTTTAGCCTATTAATATTTAAGTTATAATTGAAAGATGGATGTTTCTTCCTTCATTTTTATTATCCATTTGGCTTCTAGCCTTTGATTTTGCTCCTAGGGTTATGTTTTATTAGTTTCCTTTTCTTAGGAGTGTTTGAGGATTGCTTTGCTCCTCTCTTCTGGCCCTTTGAATTGCTTCATAGTATCTCTTTATGAAAGTTGGTTTTCCCAGACAATGTATTCCATATCTTGTTTTGGTCATGGGAAGATTTTTTCTCTCCCTTCAAGTATAGTCGACAAATTTTCGCTGGTTAAAGTATTCTGGGTTGCATCCATAGTCCTTTAACTGACTGGGGAATGCTTTGCTCCATGTTCTTCTTGCTTTCATGGTTTGAGGCGAAGAGTCAGTTGTAATTCTGATGGGTTTTCCCTTTGTATGTGACGTGTTTTTCTTTTGTAGCCCTTCAGAATTTTGTCTTGTTTGGGATCTAGCATTACTATAATATGGCGTGGGTTGTTTCTTTTCTTGATCTTGTCTATTTGGGGTCTATGCTGCTTCTTGTATTTGTATGTGGTTTGTCTATTTTAGTTGGGAAAGTTTTCATCTATTTTCTGGTTGAAGATCTGATCAATACTATTCTCTTGAGATTCTTCTCCTTCTCTATTCCTATGATGCGGGGTTTATTATCTTTTTCATAGTTTGTCCCATATTTCCTGGTTGTCCAGTTTGTTTGATATTTTTAAATTTTTCGTTTAGTCTTTTATTTTAGCTTTTTAATTGCTCTGTCTTATCTTCCAGATCTGATATTCTTAGTTTTGCTTCCTCCATTCTACTCTGAGGCTTTTTCCTTATCCTTTCTTCTTGATTGAATGTGTACTGTTTCCATTCCTTTTTTCATTTCATCCTGTGTTTTTTTTTAGTACTTCCATTTCCTTTTGAAGCTCCTCAATCTCTTCTTGGTGTTTCTCAATCTCGTCTTCTTGGTGCTCCTTTCTTCGTTGGTTGGCCTCCTTTTTTCAGTGTTTCTACTTCCTTTCGGAGTTTGTTTTTTTCTCCCTCTAGTGCTTTTTTGGAGGTTTGTTGGGTTTTTTTTTTTTTTTTTTTCTTTTTGGGGTTTTTTCCCCCTTTTTTAGTTTTTTCTTGAAAGTTTGTCATTGTATCCTCTAGGTCCTTTTTGAGTTTTTATTCTTCTCTTTATATAGTTACTCTATGTATCATACTTTATCATATTCACCCTTCTTAGTTTCTTCATCCTGGGAGGTATTTTGTCTCCAATTACATGTTTCCCTCTTACTAGTCTCCTTTCTGATGCTTTGTCACATGTATATACTCCTATGGTACTTTTTGATGTGGTTTATTCTATTTCTCTCTGTCTCTTGATGTTCTCTCCTCTGGTGGGCATTCTTACCTCTTTATGTACTCTTTAGATCATTTCTCTGTTGTTCTGTGCACTACGTCCTGATGTCTACATTGTGATATACCTGCGATGAATAAGAATACGTCGTCTCTTCTTGCACTTTCCTATCCTTCACTCACGTGTGTAATGTCCGCCATGTCGTTTACTGCTGTCTACCTTTTCTAACAGGGTTTTCGGATATATAGAAGCTCATTTGTGCAATGTAGCGCTATCTCTAACACTTGTTCTAGCGATTTTCCCATGTTGTTCCTTCCTTCGTGTTCCTGCCATGTGGGCTTCCCTTTTGTATTTTGGATCACAAATAACTTTTCACTATATTAGTGGATGGTTTTGCTTTCCTCCTTCAGATACCTTTTTTTTTTTTTTTGTCCCCTTCCTTCCTCCTTCTTTTGGGAGTATGGACTTGTCTGCTTTCAATTTTGTTGCTATATTAATATTGGAGCCCAAAGCACTCTTCTTCTTCTTGTTCTTGAAGGTTCTCCAAAAAAAGAGCCCATTTTATTCACTGATGGTGGGAGGGCGGGGGGAGGTCGGGGTTATGCCTGATCTAGCCGCGCCCCGGCAGCCTGCTCAAAGGTGCAGCTGCCCTGGCCGACCGACTCTCCGGACCCTCTTGCCTATTGCCCGGGTCCCGCCCTCCAAGCCCCAGCAACCCAAGCTACACACCCAGGTGGCTTCTGGGTATTTCCTTTGCTCAAAGAGCGCGCTGCCCTGGCCGCCGGACTCTCCTGGACCCTCTGTCCCAGTGCCCGTCCTCCCTCAAGGCCCCAGCTCCCAAGCTACTCACCCAGGTGGCCTCTGGGTATTTCCTGCCCAAAGGTGCAGCCGCCCTGCCGCCGGACTCTCCGGACCCTCTGCCCAGCGCCCGGGTCCCGCCCTCAAGGCCCCAGCTCCCAAGCTACTCGTCCCGGCACAACTTATTTCAATGGTACCTACACTTCCGACTCCTCCTTCGAGAGCTCTGTCAACGTCACTCAGACTAAATCCTACTCCTTTGCCCCGACACCTGTCTGTGTTAAGCCCCCTTTCTATCTCCTCTTGACTAATTTCTCACCTACGAACTCCAGCTACTTAACTGCTCGGACATCTCCCCCCCTGCCTCTTAT